>JARHVA010000552.1:2002500-2405000 GCA_037957365.1 Torreya grandis
CTCGTAGCCTTCACAAAATAACGCTCACCATAAGTATTCAAGATTTTTATTCAGAAGAGGTGTTTGATTCACAAGGATTCGGGTTAACACTATTTTGACACAACATTCGACTCTCGACCACCAAGAGCCCTCATGGTATAGGTAAAATAAAACAAAAAGAGCGATAAAACAACACTTGGTAAAAGACAATGACGTGGCATTCTTCTTAACGTCTATAATGCCTACATGACATACCCACCAAAAAGAAGTGGTAAATTTCGAATTGAGCAAGAAATAAAGACATTGAATATTAATTGTGCATGAACTAGAATTGAGTGCCAAAAGTTATATTAATGAATTGAAAACAAACATTGTGCTCATTGATCACAAATAAACTCCAATCTCACTTGTCTCCTTGAGAATAAGCCCTAACTACGTGCATTTGAATCGTGAAGTGCATCCAGAAGAGCCAAGCCACTAAATTAAAGAACCAAAGCATTGTCAGCTTAGTGAATTAACTATGACATCCTTATCAAGACATTCAGAGAAGCCCTGCCATCATCTAGATTATCGATCAAGGATTCAACTGAATACAAAGACACCATCTTTGAACCAACAATATTTAACAATGAGTATCCCAATTATTCAACATTATGGGAATTAATTCATCAGGTGGATGCACACACTTGTGAGGAGAACATGACATCGACACAAAAATAATTGGTTGCAGAGTTTTTCCTTCTCAAGAAGTAAGGATTTTATTTTGCAGCAACCAAGTCGCATATTATGCCATATGGATAGACCTCCTATGAGCCCTGTTCTTCATTGGCAAAGTGACTAAGGATGCATTTTTACACCACCTAGAGCACAAAACCGTCATCGCCTGCATCTTATGAGATACATTCCATAGGTATTTATTCCTACCTATCACGGATGCTACATATGATTTACACAAAATTATTACATGGAAAAAGAACAACTCAATTGATAAAACATTGACCAAATAGATCATTCATGGGAAGATCGTTGTCCTCAAAGAGGAGTCGGTACTTGTAATTAAGTTATGGATGGAAGTTCATATTGGGATGGCCCTCTTGCATTGGTTATACAACAAACCCAACATTTAATTTCTTCACCTTGAATGGGTTCCACTACTGAATTTACTAATAACCTTAGAGCTAATATTTGTTTTAAGAGTGGTAATCAATGCTAAGCTATAGGAACAAATTCTGCACAAGGACAAGAGGCCTTCACGATGCCACTTTTATATTATATCATATCTCCTAGATGTTTTGTTGGGCATAATATATATGCACAACGGGTCACTCTAGAGTTCAACTCCATATTTCATTAAGAACTGTATATGTGACTCATATTATTTTATGCACATATACGTCTATACTAGGAACATAACTCGCAATGCAGAGGATGTATACCCTCAGGTTTGGAAGGCTATTCATGAATCACCACTGCCTAGGGTATTTAAGAGCACTACTAACACATTAATGTCCAGAGGGGACTATTGGTTGTATCTCGACTACACCATGATAATGGTTATTGGCCACAAGGTTACTCCCCTAGGTCTCTGCAAGCATGTATCTAATAAACTAGCAGATCAAGAGATAGCCTACCAGTTATGGTAGAGAATTGATGAAGATTTTAAGAAGAAGAGTGTTTTCTATGGCTCTCATCTAATGATTGGAAAAAATGTATTACGACAACTGTAAGCACTTTTAGGAGGTTGGCAGATTTAAAAAATACTACTCATTAGCCACCCTATCAAAAAGAGACTGGAACCCTCATGGTAAAGTTCAAAAGCATATTCAAGGCCTTAGTATTCCATACCAATGCGAGCCTTATGACCATGATTTCTTGTTTCTTAATTCTAAAAGTGATGCCCATGTTTTGGAGATGACACAAACAACTAGATTGGATGAGGAAATCTTGAAAATCATCCAAGAGAAGCCCACCATTTATATTATAGATGTATCTATCAAGATCCCACCGTTAGGTGGATGGGCAGTCACAGATTTCTAGATCAATAGGCCTTCCTAATCATAAATGGAAAAGGGGGAACCTTCCCAAACATTACCCTTGGCAATGGAAACTGTAAAGCAAGTGCATGGGTGGATGAAGCTCCTAGCATTTCAAATTCACTTGGGAGAGCTATAGATGCGTCAATTTGCATTGACTCTTTAGACTCATAAGGCCATCCTCACCCTATTGCAAATTTAGCCCAAGAGTCTGCAAATGTGGAAGTCTCAACTACACCCACTCATGAGGCTTCCCCCATAGTATAAAAGGTCACTATTCATTATAAGAGGAAGCCAAAATCTCAGATCCACAACTATATGTGTCATCTACTTAGTTAGGCTTGTCAATGCCTTCTTCTAGTTCTTCCCAAGATACCACTATAATATCATCAAAGAAGGCTGGGAAGAAAAATCAAGTATATACAGTCCACCCATTACCCCAATATGGTGGAGTGGATTGGTCTGAGATAATTTGGCCTTCCCTTCCCGACCCATTGCTTGAAGAGGCTTTGAAACAGTCTATAGGATATTTATTGGTTGAGACTACAATTTAGAACACTCAACCAATTGACTCAATCTAACTAGTCATCCCACAGTGGGTGACAAATTTAGAATCTCAGGGTTCTTAAAGGCCAAACCTTACAATCATAGAGCTGCCCATAGTAAGCTCTATTTTTGACAAATCTATAGGGAGTATCAATAGGGTGAATAAAAAAAAGATTGAAGACGATGCTATAAGGGGGATGATTATGAAGGAAAGACAAGATGTTTTTTCCCTATCAAGGAGGAAGAACAAGAAACTAGGGCTGTCTCCTTATATTGAAGATTTCAAGTCCTATTTTGAGACACACAAGGATGTTATATTCAAGCTCCATGAAGGAACAAAAATAACAAGGAGAAAGCTAAAACAAGAGTTAGAACAGGTTAGGGAACAACAACAAGCTATGTTCTCATACAAATTGAAATAGATGTGCAAAGTGTAACATCAATACTATACGAAATTTTGGATGCCATTACTTTAATGAGGTTTGAATTAGTCCCTCAAATCATAGAAGCAGCTAAATTGTTCAATTTTTAAAGGAAGATGAGAATAAGCTAAAATTCCTTGTTGTTTACATAACGAATAAGACATATAACCATCTCAATTTAATAATACCATTGTAGGCTTCAAATGCCCTCAACCTAATTGTCATCCAGACACAAGAAACAAATGAATAGGTCACAATTGTAGAAGTAATAATGCCCAAATATGTAGAACATGAGAGCCTTATTTTGTAAATTCTAGAGGAGATGAAACTCTCACAAGTAAGGGACTCTAGAGACAAGCTAATAAGTAGAGCTAGTTTTGACTAGCTTCTCCAACAAGCCTCACCTAGATTTAAGTAGAATCTCCAGGGATTTACATTGGAGGAGATTGAAGTTGAGTTGAATTTTGTACGGAAGAAAGTCACATAAGTTGAGATATTCTGGATCAACTTCAGAAGCACTAAAGCCAAACATGCATGCCTAATGGAGTAGACAAGTAGGGTACACAGATCCTCACTTTTGAACATGGACATCATAAGATACCAACATGATGTCAGATTTAAGTATTTTTAGGGATTGGAGGTTAAGAAGAAAGTTAAGACTCCATCTATCACCTCAGTTCCAACTACTAGTTCACTACCACCAACCACTTTAGTGCCTACCACGATGACAAACATAACCATATAATCACCAAACGTAAATAAAATTTAGTTATTAAAGGATAATTTTATATGTAGTCCTGCATATATGATTAATCTATGCAATTATAGCTTACTTACACTTGATGTATGCATGTAAAAGTTAGCTTGGACAATCTATAAGCATGTACACAATACATGACATTATACAGGCAAACTTATTTTTGACACAATTGTAATTAACTGTAAGTATGCATGTAGTTTTGACATTAAAATTAGAATTGAAGTTCTAATTACTAGATGTAATTTTGAGTTTGCATGAACTTGGAGGATGAGGTGACCCCTCCCTAAGTCTATTTATACACGTAATCCCTCATTTCAAAGGGTCATAAAACTTTTCAATACAGGATGAAATCACTTTGATTATCATGCAATTGTGTGGATATATTTTCTTTCCATTTATGTGTAATTAAGGTTTTTGTTTCCTTTGGTTGTGTTAATTTAGTAATTTGAATTGTACAAAAGCTACAGAGAATTCATTTTGTTATCATTGATATCTGTTGATTTTAGACGTGTTAAAGCTATTGAATAGTTAGTATTATTGATTTTAAGCAATTGGTTGACAGTCTTAATTTTCTAAGTGTGTAAGAGTGTTTCTCCTTGATATAGTCTTCTAAGTGTTAGCCATAGTTATCTTAGATACCTTTCTGGTCTGATTTGTAATCCCTTGAATAAGGGTGTGCAATAGCTACTCAAAAAAGAAGCAACCTTTAGCTAAGACCCTTAAGTTTCCTATACCATTTCATCTCAGACTGCCCAATTATATTTATCTGTGAGTGTGCAACAGCTACAAGAAGCAAGTATTAGTTCTGGAAACACTTTTATACAAAGGAACCAACCCAAGAAGTGATCCATTGGAACCATAAGGCCTTCTATTTTGCTCTACCCTTCCCTCCTTTTGAAGTTTCTTTGATTGAGATATACCCACTTTAGAATAGTTTCCATCTATCCATCCAACTTAACTAGGTTTTAATTTCTTTACTAGGATTTATTTCATTATAAGAACACCCGATTAATGACTTGCATGCTCAGTTTGCTATTCCACCACTAGATTGTTTAATCCATACTTGCAACTTGTACTTTGGAGTGGAGTTTACCTCCATTAAGATCCTAAAACATTAGAGGTTATCTCATTAAATATAGGGATGTACACAAGACTCACATCAACATGAAAGCTATCATTAGAAGGAGGGCCACTTGTGTGTCTTCCCTAGTGAGAGGTTATCCCTTATGTTTGAGTTGCATTGGAGACACCCTAGAGAGTTACCAGGTCTAGGGCCCAAGCCAGTCTTTTAGTTTCCCCTTTGTCAGCACATAGAAATCCTAGATCTGTACTAATTATTCCCAACATACCTTGGGCCAGGACACCTTCTCTTGTAATAAATATCAATCACATTAATCATCTTATGGCCCAACCACCTTGGTTAGTTCAATATGCTATTGCCATCTTAGGGATGCGCATAATTTACCAAGGAATACATAGAAATATCTACCTTATTTCTTCCTATTAGGAGGAATAACTGTGGAGGAATATATCAAGTCTTTCAAGGCTACTTTGATGTTAATGAATGTTATTGATAAATATGTTGTACGCAGGATTTTCTCATTTACATTATAGGATGGTGATTACGATTGGTCCTTCAAATTTCAAGAGAACTCAATTACTTCTTGGAATGCATGTCGAAACATTTTTCTTGCCCAATTTGAATAAGTTACTAGTCCTACCCTAATGTCTCAACATTTCACCAATATGAAGAGGGAGCCTAATAAGCTAACTCAGGTTTTCAATGTAATATTTCAGAAGATGTACAACTGGTTGAGTCCAGCATATAGACCAGATAAAATTTTAGCATTAGATATGTACAAGAACATCTTGGATCCAATCACTGTAGTATTCCTATGAAGAGCTGTTATCGTCAAGAGCGTTAGCATATGAAGAAGTTATCAATATTGATAGACAATTAAATCCTCAAGTTCTAGGCACCCCAAATATTAATGTTGGTTTCCTATCCCTAAAGTAAGTGCCTCATGTTAATCAACATGTTATTGCATTCAACCAAAATAAGTTATATGCATTGCCTCCTTTAATGTAGCAAACAACAAATCAAAATTATGGTTATATGAATAATCAGGTACAAATGGATAGTCATCAACAAAATAAGCATTCAATTTTATCCACTACTACAGTTGTATAGGGTGTTAATTCTACCAAAGCAGAACTAAATTTTATACAAATAATGGTCTAGAAGTTGAGCAATGACTTCTTGAACATGTAGAAGATGGGTAATGCTACTGGCAAGAATAATAACCAGAATTATAGATTTTAAAGATATAACAAACCTTTCAATTGGTCTCTAAAGAAAAATAAATGGTAATAGCTCAACAAGTTGTTAGAAATTAATATAGTAGAAATAGATCTATTCAATTAGTGTAGAATGCATAATACATCACAACATGGTGAAGTTGAATGTGTGAAATTCTGTGCAACATTTGAGATCTTCCAAAGGGAGATGATAAGGCAATATTTGATGAACAACCCACTAGAGTTCTACTCTGAAGTTGGTTACTTAAACACCACCATGGCATTTGAAATACACAAGTCTTTTTTCCCAAGCGAGGATGACAATTAACTAGAGGATAACTATGATGAAATACATGCCTTATAGTAGTATCGAAAGGGTAATTACAATCTGAGGAACAAGTAACCCTTCAAAACATTAACTCCTCTAAATAACACCACTATTCCACCAAATCTAAGGTCTGGCAATAATCCACCTCCCCAAAAGGGACTGAACAACCCTAGAATAAGGAAGAACATAACAAAGGAGGATTTAACATTATTGGAGACATGAAGAAGATTAAAGCTAATATCACTTCATGAATTGACTCAAATCACTGAACAAAAAGAGCTTCTATGGAGGTTCATTATAGGAAAGTCAACTGTAAAAAAGATAAAGGCTGATCATACCAATGCTATATACAAGAGTAAACCAGAACTTCCTCCCTTCTTATTGACTATTATAGCATTTGGAAATAATATTCATAATTTTTTAGTTGATTCTAGATCTTCAGCTACTGTGATGCCAATTTTTCTTTGCCAAAAGCTTGGGTTGACCCAAGGTCATCAAAGAGGATGGTTTCATGGCTAGATAAGACAATGGTGCTTGTAGTGGGGGAACTAAATGATGTTTTGGACTAATCGTCAATGTCCCCCTCAGGTATTCGTGACATGGACTAACAACCTCTCGTGGTTACTTATTTGGCATTTGTACCAGGCGTTAATAGGTCGATCTTTTGGCGCAATGGCAAGCATTATTTTCTAATAATTGGTAACAGAGCCGTGGCCACGTGTTTGAATCCCCTTAGGTAATGTTGAGGGGGGGATTGTTGGAATAATCACCAGCATCCCCCTGAGGGATTTGTGACATGGAGTAAAAACCTCCCATGGGTACTTATCTAGCATTTGTATTGGGCGTTAATAGGTCGATCTTCTGGTGCAACGACAAACATTCCTTTCTAACATGATGTACACATCATAATAGCATTTGATCCATGTGTAGAAATGACTATTGACATACTTGTAGTGCATATCCCACAAGGATACAAACTCCTCAGTATAGATTGGTCCAAAACCTTGAACGGTTATGTAGCAACAAACTTCTCTTATATTTGGTTACCATGGAGAGGTATTGTAAACCATATTCAAATTGATCAGGAACTAAGAATGAATTACCCCATTACTGAATACAACACTAAGAGTGAAGAGGTAAGCTACAAATCTCTTAATCTTGGGATTTATACCTTTACCACAAAGCATGAGGTGCATGAATTAGAAGTCCAAGGACCTTCCCAATTATAGACTCTTCACTTCAATGATACAAGATCAAAGTAGGGATGAGGCATTGGTGTTGAATTGGTGGATCCACAAGGTAAGAAATTCCTATCAACTTATAAATTACATTTATCTTGCACCAACAATAGAGTGGAGTATGAGGCACTAATTTTGGGATTGCAATTTGCTCTAAAAAATAATGTCAAATAGTTTCTAATCTATAGAGATTCAGAACTAGTAATCAATTAGGTCAAAAATAACTACCAATGTAAGCTATCATCCCTGAAGAGGTACAAAAATAGAGCTTAAGATTTAATTGAGTCCTTTGAAGCCTTCAATATAGTGGTTGTTCTTAGAGAATATAATCAAGCTGTTGATTCACTGACTGCTTTAGCTGCCAACTTGGCACCACTACAAGAGTCCAAGGTACAAAGATTCTCCATTGAACTAGTATCTTGTCTATTTATTCCTGAAAATGTAGAAAATTTATAAGTCTTTGATGATGACCAACATATCGTTTAATTCTTGACTAAATTGGAAAACTTTGAGTCTCAAATCATTGATGACAAGGATATTAATTACCTATGCCAAGAGGAATTGGGAGGAGTCATTCAGTTGAAATAAAACCATCTTCCCTTAGGAATGGTTTATTTGGAAAGAGCATTTGATTTAGATCCTCAAGCACAACAACAAAGGAAACCAAAAGTAAATGAATCTAAGTTCAAGAAGGATAATTTAGGAGATGAGTACGATCCGCACTATGTTAACATTGGACTTAGCTGCATTCCAGAAGAAAGACAAAGGGTGAGGGATTTTTTTACCCAATATAAAGATGTGATTGAATGGGCATATGAAGACTTGAAGGTTTTTAACCCAAGGGTCATCACCCATACAATCCTGCTAAAGTCAGACCACAAACCGTTCATGCAAAGATAGAGGCCAGTAAATCCTATTCTAGAGCCTCTTATTGAGAAAGAAGTGGAAAAACTATTGAATATTAAAAAAAGTTTTCCCTATTAGACATTCTACTTGGGTAGATAACTTCATTCCAGTCAGAAATAAAAATGGAAAAAATAGACTATGTGTTGATTTTATAAACTTGAATAAGGCTTCTGAGAAAGACAACTATCCTTTACCTTCCTTGGATGAGGTGATCCAAATAGTAAGTGGTTCAGGAATGCTGTCCTTATTAGATGGGTTTTATGATATAATCAGGTGTTGGT
The DNA here is from genome assembly GCA_037957365.1 of Torreya grandis. Taxonomy (NCBI): domain Eukaryota; kingdom Viridiplantae; phylum Streptophyta; class Pinopsida; order Cupressales; family Taxaceae; genus Torreya; species Torreya grandis. The sequence goes on from JARHVA010000552.1 coordinate 2,011,292, forward strand.
TGAATCTGAGGACAAAATGAAGATGGCATTCACCACAAAATGAGGCACTTATGTTTATAAGAGGACACCATTTGGCGTGATTAATGCAATAGCTACCTTTCAGTGAGCCGTGGATCATGCATTCCAAGGACTAATAGGTAAATGCATAATCATCTACATAGATAACCTCACTATTTTCTCAAAGATCAGAATTGATCACGTAGGCCACTTATGATCAATTTTTGAAAGATGCAGAAGGTTTGACATCTCACTAAACCCGAAGAAGAGCATATTTAACATCATTAAAGGCAAGCTCTTGGGTCACATCATCACCAAATAATGAATTACAACCGACCTAGATAGAATTCAGGGGATATCAAAGAATACATTCCCAAATAACAAGAAAGAATTCAAATATTTCTTTGAGAAGAAAATTTTTGTGATAAATTTTATTTCAGGCTTTGCATAAATCGTTAGACCTCTACATGTAATGCTCAAGCAAGATGCTAAAGCACAATGGCTAGTAGAGGCTCGGAAGTCTTTTCAAGATGTCAAAGATGTAATGTTTCAGGCCCCTGTGCTAATAAGCCCAAACTTTACTAAAGATTTCTTCTCGTATTCATTCGCTTCAAAATATACCATTGCCATCGTGTTTACCCAGAAGAAGGATGAAATTAAACATCCTATTGCATTCATGAGCACAAATTTGAAATAAGTAGACCTTAGGTGTTCCATTATAGATAAACAAATCTTTACTCTTGTTAGAGCGGTAAATAAATTTTGACATGACATCTTGAGGAATAAGACCATCGTTATTGTGTTGTATCCTACTGTCAAACTCACTTTGGGGCAAAACAAATTGGGAGAATGGAGAGAAAAATAGATGGAAAATTTGTAGGAGTTTGACATAGAAATCAATCTTGCCAAGATTGTTAGAGGTTAGGGCATGATTCAACTCATGACTAATCCTGACCCACACATCACCATCGAAGAGGTTTGTGAATCCCAAGTATCTAGAGGAGATTGGTATACATATATTATTCAATACTTACTCATAGGTACTTCTTACCTAGAACTCAATAGAGAATAAAGGAGAGCTTTGAGGCTCAAAACTGCTCATTATATGATAAAAAAGGAGATTCTCTATATAAGAAAATATGAAGATATCTACCTAAGATGCATATTATGATAAAAAATTCAAGAAATTCTAGAAAATTTACATAAGAATATAGGTAGTGTTCATCCTTCTAGAAATACCACAACCCATAAAATCCTTAGAATAGGTTATTACTGGCCAACATTCTTTAAGGATGCACATGTTCACGGAAGAACATGCTATGAATGCTTAGTCCTGGTAAAAAGAGAGGTACAGGTAGCAATGTCTTTGTAACCTGTTACGGAAGGAAGATATTTCATTTAATGGGACTTAGACTTCATTGGTGTCATTAACCCCATTCTTTAGATGGCCACAAGTTTGTACTCACTGTCATAAATTATTACACATGATGGATTGAAGTAGTAGCTACAAGGCATTCTAGAGCACGAGATATAATCAACTGTCTAAAAGAAAATGTCACAACTAGATTTGGTAACCCAATTTCTTTAGTTTGTGATAATTGGTCAACATTCCAATCAATTGAATTCACTGAATTGGCTCTTAATAATCAAATCACCATCAGATCATCTTCCAACCATTACCCACAAGGAAACAAATAGTTGAATCAACAAATAAAAAATTGATTGATGCCATTAAAAAGTTATTAACATATATAATGTAGAGATTGGCATAATCTACCAAAATATGCACCATGGGCTGATTGAACAAGATATAAGTAGGGCCTCAAGGCTTCATCATACTTGATGGTATATGGACGACAATCGATTTTTCCAATCATGCTTAAATTAATAACATGTCAATTTATGCAGGAGTATATAGAATAGAGTGAAAAATTAGAATCTATGTTATTAGATATAATAGAGATAGAAGATTTAAGGATTGAAGCCTTACAAAATTTCAATAAACATTAAGACATAGTCAAAATATAGTTTGATAGAAAAATAAAATTCAAAGCATTCAGAATACCTGACTTGGTTCTTCTATGGGATAGTCCATGAATATAATAGATAACATGATAAGTTTATCCCCTATGGATTGTACCTCATCAGATTTTAGAGATCATGGGTAACAATGCTTTCTATTCAAGGGACCTCCAATTCAACGAGTTAACATATCCAGTCAATGGACAATTTTTGAAGCACTACTTCATGGCTGTACCATATGGATATGTTCTTGAGTAAAAATATGTGTTTTGGTAAAGGTAGGATTAAAATAAATTTACTACTTTCACAGTTAGTTCCCTACTTCCTAGGTCAATGTTTCTTTTTTTCAACATTTCATTTTTTTAAATTTAGGTCTTTGCTTTCTAGATTAGATATTTTTTTGTTTCATGGTAACTGATTGACTTCCCCTAGTATGTTCAAGGAAGTTTCCAATCCATGGGACCTCCTATACATGTTTAGAAGCCAAAAATTTAGTCTTTGGGAAGAGCATAAAAAAAAACACACAAATTGGCTTACTTACAAGATTTACACCTTTGTGTTTAAGATTTTCAGAATCCAGGTATGCAATAATAAAAATAATCATGACCATCCTACTATTGAATACTTCTATTAGGCATATAAAGGCTACTCTCATTACTACATATAAATTTAGAAAGTTTTATAATTTTTACTGGATCAAATGCACCTCTCATGTTAATATATTTTTGAGGAAATAACCATTGATACAGATGTTGTTGGCAAGGATAATTTAGTAAAAATAATATGCTTTCATATATACCAACACATTGTGGTTTATGCTCTCCCTCTCCTAACCATATTCTACAAAAGAAAAAATAACAAAATAAGGATCAATGCATCCTAAAAGGAGTGATCCATCAAACCTAAGGAAAATCTAAAAGTGATCAAAAGCTCAAATGATAAAATAAGATCAATATATCGTGCATCATGTAAGAATACGTGAGAAGGAAAGAAAATGAACCAAAGGTACCTTTGTTGGAGCTATGGATGCTTGACTGATAAAAAAATAATACCCAAGATTCCCCAATTTTAAAGATATTTTTTTAAAAACCAAAATGAAACTTACAATTATCCCAAGTCTCTGCTAAAATTCTCTCAACAATGGTAAAAGGAAATCACTTCCTCACACACAAGTCTTTGATATGATAAGGTATGTTGCATGTTATTGTTAGGAGACTCGTATGTCTTTGATTCAATTATTCTTTTATGAAAGGGTTCATGTTTGATTTAGAATTGCTAACCAAAGGTTTTGAGTTCTTGAATACTCATGAGAATTCTCCTTGTAAGCCACCATTTATTGTATTCAACATATCGCCATTTTTTTTTTGTAATATAGATCCACTATATTCTGAAAGGTCTGTCTTAGAAGTATTCTTTCATAATAGATTTATATGTTGCACCTAATTTTGCTATTCGATAAATGCAATTGGACATGTTTTGCTTATTCAGACTAACCTATTAATACTTTTTGAAAGTTTTGCATATGCACATATTTTTGAAACATGCACATTTGTGAAGTCTAGGGATTTGTGGGAATAAGTATTTAGAACTTTTAATTGGAAATCTATCTTCGACAATCTTCAATCCTTCGCACCTATCTAAACCTTTGTAAAAAATGTTCTTCAAAACTTTTGTTTGCAGGTTTTATTTGTAATTTTTATTCACAAATTTTATTTGGAGGTTTGATTCAAAATTTATGTTCGCATTTTAGTCTTCAGCATCTATATCTTCATCATTTATGTTCATCACAAAGTCTACATATTTAAAACTTGTGTATTCGACAAAAGTGTTTGGAGAAAATGTCTAAAATTTTGTCTTTGATGTTTGATCTCTAGAATTTACTCTTTGGAAAAAGTACTTAGTCAAAACTTGGTATTCGATGAAATTAATTGGTAAAAGTGTTTAAAGAAAATGTTCAACATTTGGTCTTTGATATTTATATCTTTGGCAAAAATTTTTAAGTGAAAGTATTCAAAACTTTTGATTCAAAACTTAGCCTTCAAAAAGGCAATCCTCACAGCCTTTGCATAAGAACGCCTACCATAGGTCTTCGGGACTTTTGTTTGGAATACGTGTTCACTTTGCAAGAATTTGGGTTAACACTATTTTGACACAACATCCAACTCTCGACTATCGAGTGCCCTCATGGCATATGTAAACTAAAATGAAAAGAGTGACAGAACGACACTTGACAAAAGACAATGATGTGGCATTCTTCCTAACGTCTACAGTTCCTACATGGTATACCTGCCAAAGAGAAATGAAAAAGTTTGAATTAAATAAGCGATAGAGATATTGGATATTAATGACATAAAAATTGGAAATGAATGCCAAAATTTATATCAATGAATTGAAAACAAATGTCATACTCATGATCACAAACAAAATTCAAGCTTAGTTGCCTCCTTGAGAACAAACCATAACTATATGCATTTGAATTGTGAAGTGCATCCCAAGGAGCTAAGCACTTAAATGGAATAACCAGAGCTCTATCGGATTATTGAATTAACTATTATGTCCTCATCCAAAACTTTCATAGGATCTTGTCATTGTAAATTCTCGACTAAGGATTCAACTGATTACAAAGACAACATCATCTTTGAACCAAAGATATTCAATAAGTATCCAAATTACTTGAAATTATGAGAAGTAATTCATTAGGTGGATGCACACACTTTCAAGGATGACTTGAGACTAACATAAAAGTAATTGGCTACAAACCTTCTCCCTTTCAATCTACAGGGATTACATTTCATAGTGGTCCAACCCAAGGTTATGCCATGCATAGACCTTATGCGAGACTTATTTTTCACTGGCAAAGTGATTAGGGGAACATTCTTACACCACCTAGATCATAAAACCATCATCACCTTCATCTCAGGAGACACATTCCAGAGGTATTTATCCCTACCTATCACAGATGCTACATAGGATTTACATAGAGTCATACATTGAAAATAACAACTCAATTAACAAAACATTGAACAAATGGATCATTCTAGGGGAGGCCCTTCAAAGAGAAGTAGACGACGTCTGTAACTAAGTTCTAGATGGTAGTACATATTGAGATGGCCATTCTGAACTGGTTATACGATAAACCCAATATTGAATTACTTCACCTTGAATGGGTTCCAATGTTGGATTTAATAATGACATCAGAGCTAACATTTGCTCTAGGAGAGGTAATCAATGTTAAGCTTCATGAATAAGTTATGTACAAGGAAAAGAGGCCTTCATGAGCTCACTTTTATATGATGTCATACCTCTTAGATGTTGTGTTGGGCATAATATATATGCACAATGGGTCACTCTGGAGCTTAGCTCCATATTTCATTAAGAATCATATATGTGACTCATATTCTTTTATGCACATATATGTTTATACTAGGAACATAACTTACATTGTAGAGGACGTATACCCTTAAGTTTGGAGGGCTATTCATGAATCACCACTACCCAAAGTAGCTAAGAGCATTACTGACACATTGATGTCCAGATGGGATTACTGACTATATCTCAATTACACTGTGATCATGGTTATTGGCCATAAGGTTACACCCCTACATCTCCCCAAGCATGTACCAGATAAACTAGTAGAGCAGGAGATGGCCTATCAGCAATGGTGGGGAATTGTTGAAGATTTGAAGAAGAAAAAGAAGAGTGCCTTCCATGGATCCCATCTAATGATTGGTAAAATGTGTTATGTCAACTATAAGCACTTTTTGGAGGTTAGAAAATTCATAAAATACTATTTATTAGCCACCTTGACACATAGAGACTGGGACCCACCTAGGAAAGTTCAAAAGCATATTCAAGGCCTTGGTATTCCATACCAATACAAGCCTTATTACCATGACTTCTTGTTTCTTAATTCCAAGAGTGATTCCCACGTCTTGGAGATGGCACAAATAGATGGATTAGGTGAGGAAATCTTGAAAATCATCCAAGGAGATCCCTCCATTTTGATTGTAGATGCACATATTAGACTCCCACCCCTAGGTGGGTGGGTGGCCACAAATTTCTAGATCAATCGGCCTTCCTAATCATCAATGGAACAAAAGGAACCTTCCCAAAAATTACCCATGGCAATGAAAACTGTAAAGTAAGAGCCTAAGGTAGTTGAAGCTCCTAGTGTTTCAAATTCACTTGGGACAACTGAAGATGAGCCAATTTGTATTGACTCTTCAGACTCAAAAGGCTATGCGCACCATATTGCTACTTCAACCCAAGAGACTGCAAGTGTGGAAGTCTCAACTACACCCACTCAAGAGACTTCCCCCACAATAGAAAATGCCACTATTTGTTATAAGAGGAAGCTAAGAGCTTAGATCTCCCCAATGAGTCCAACTATTGAAACAATATCTACAGAAGGACAATCAGGAGAGAAAAAATAGTCTATAAGAGGTGGGTCCATAGATGAAAAGGAGGATCTATAAAGAACCAAAGTCTTAAGCCTCCAAGACACCAAGGGAAAGGCACCACTACAAGGAGACCAATCAGGTGAGGGTGTAACTTTGAATATCACTACAACTCCTTCAATTTCTGTAACTTCAATTATATATTTTGTCTCCCCTATGTCTGTTGGTTCTTTTGATCCCATTTCTCTCAATCATAGTGTTTCCCCTTCCCTAGTTGTGCCTAAGGTAGAAGTTATTTCCTCTGATCCTAGTGTCCAACCATCCTTGGTTGTTCCAAAAGTATAAGATGTTTCCTCTATCCTTACTATCTCCACATCCTCAATAATTTATACTATTCTAATTATGTCCTCAACATTTATTTCCCCCACTTCTATTATGGTTACCTCCACCACTACCTTGGTAGCCCCTAAGACTAAAAAACATCATCTAAGAAAGCTATGGAAGCATTGGCAAGTCCACATCTACGTGTGTCATCCACTCAGTTAGGTTTGCCAATGCCTTCTTTCCGTTCTTCCCAAGCTACCACTGTAATATCATCAAAGAAGGCTGGGAAGAAGAAGCAAGTATATACTATTGGGTTTATTTTAATTTAAACATACATGTCTTTCCCTAAGTGTGTGCCCAAGTGAATAAGAGTTCAACACTTTTACATGCTAGTATTTCATGCAAGAAAAAATTCTCACGTGTTCACCTAAACTACATAGCTTGGGACTGATTCCCACTGATTTTGTCATGCGATTGTGTGTTTGTCTAACTTCTTGGATAGAGGCACTCTAACACAAACTTAATACTAGACTCATTATTCATACTATATCTAACTTAGCTTACATGTTCATTACTTAACGATTAAAAGAAAAACATGGTACAAATGATAACAAATAACATCAACCCCATGGATAACTGAACAACAACATTATATCAACATAGGCTTCTTTCATTATATTCATAAGTGATATCAAAGAATACAGTGATTTAGGGTTATAATGCTAACCAAATCATATAAACTCATCAATAACATCCAACTGAACAATAACAATACAAAGTACATCATGGGGGTATTTATACTTGGTTTTCCTTGAGCAAATAGTTATAAAATTAATTACAATCAAGATCAATTGGCAATGATCATCAATATATTTGAGTCATGGCAACCATTTATATTAAGTTCCTATGGACCTAAACCTATTTGCCCCTATATTCTCTCTTGAAACATGCACAATTATGAATTCTTGGGATTTGTAAAAATAAGTTTTTGGAACTTTTATTCCAAATTCTATCTTCAACAATCTTCAATCCTTAGTACCTATATAAACCTTTGCAAAAAATGTTCTTCAAAACTTTTTTTTGCAGGTTTTGTTTGTAATTTTTATTTGGAGGTTTGATTTGTAATTTCTATTTGCATTTTAGTCTTCGGCATATATATCTGTGTCATTTATGTTCATCGAAAAGTGTACATATGCAGAACTTGGTCTTTAGAACTTGTATATTCGGGAAAAGTGTTTAGAGAAAATGTTCAAAATTTTGTCTTTGGCATTTGATCTCTAGAATTTACTCTTTGGCATAAGCACTTGGTCGAAACTTGGTCTTTGATGAAATTGATTGGTAAAAGTATTCGAATAAAATGTTAGACATTTGGTCTCTGGTGTTTATATCTTCAGAAAAATTACTTGGTGAAGGTATTCAAAACTTTTGATTCAGAACTTAGCCTTCAGAAAAGGCAAACCTTGTAGCATTCACAAAAGAATGCCTACCATAGGTCTTCAGAACTTTTTATCAAAATATTGTCCGCTTTACAAGAATTTGGGTTAACACTATTTTGACACAATATCTGAGTCCCAACTATCGATATCCCCAATGGCATAGGTAAAATAAAACAAAAATAATGACAAAACAACACTTGACACAAGACAACGACGTGGAATTCTTCCTAATGTCTATAGTGCCTACATGGTATACCTGCCAAAAAGAAGTGAAAAAGTTTGAATTAAATAAGCTATAGAGACATTGGATATTAATGATGCACAAAATGGAATTGAATGCCAAAATTTATGTCAATGAATGGAAAAAAAAATGTCGTGCTCATGATCACAAACAAACTTTGAGCTCAGTTGCCTCCTTGAGAATAAGTTGTAGCTACATGTGTTTGAATCATGAAGTGCATCCAGAAGAGCCGAGACACTAAATTAAATAACCAAAGCTCTATCAGCCTAGTGAGTTAACTATGAGGTTCTCATGCAAGTCATTTAGAGGAACCTACCACTGTCTAGATTCATGATCAAGGATTCAAATGATTACAAAGACATTGTCTTTGAACCAATAATATTCAACAAGTATCCCAATTACTTGATATTATGGGAAGTACTTCATCAAGTGGATGCACACACTTGTAAGGAGAACTTGATACCAGCATAAAAACAATTGGCTACAAACCTTCTCCCTCTCAAGTGACAGGGATTGCATTTCACAATAGCCAAGCTCGAGGTTATGCCATGCGTAGACCTCATGTGAGACCTATTCTTCATTGGAAAAGTGACTGGGGGCACATTCTTACACCACCTAGTGCATAAAACGATCATTGCTTGCATCTCAGGAGATTAATTCTAGAGGTATTTATCTCTATCTATTATGGATGCTACATATGATTTACACAAAGTCGTTACATGGAAAAATAACAACTCAATTGACAAAATATTGAGCAAATAGATCATTCCTAAGGAGACCGCAATCCTCAAAGGGAAGCAACTCATGCTTGTAACTAAGTTTTGGATGGGAGTCTGTATTGGGATGGTCCTTTTGAATTTGTTATATGACAAACCCAACATTGAATTCCTTCACCTTGAATGGGTTCTAGTGCTAGATTTACTAATGACCTCAGAGCTAACATTTACCCTGGGAGAGGTAATTAGTGCTAAGCTGCAGGAACAAGTTTTGCACAAGGACAAGAGGCCTTTAAGAGGTCATTTTTATATGATGTCATAACTCTTAGATGTTGTTTTAGACATAATATATATGCATAACCGGTCACTCTGGATCTCAACTCTAGATTTCATTAAGAACCGTATATGTGACTCATTATTTTATGCACATATATGTCTATACTAGGAACACAACTCGCATTGTAGAGGATGTACACCCTTAGGTTTTGAGGGATATTCATGAATCTCCACTGCCTAAGGTATCTAATATCATTTATGACATGTTGATTTCTAGAGGGGACTACTAGTTATATCTCGACTACACTGTGATCATGGTTAAGAGCCACAAGGTTACGCCCCTACATCTCCCCAAGCATGTACCAGATAAACTAGTAGAGTAGGAGATAGTCTACTGTTTATTGTGGGGAATTGATGAAGATTTGAAGAAGAGTGATTTCTATGGCTCTCATCTAATGATTGGTATAATGTGTTATGTCAACCATAAGCACCTTTGGGAGGTTGGCAGATTAAGAGAATACTACTTATTAACCACCTTACCACATAGAGACTAGGACCCTCATGGTAAAGTTCAAATGCATATTCAAAGCCTTGGTATTCCATACCAACAAGAGCCTTATGAACATGAATTCATATTTATTAATGCCAAGAGTGATGCACACGTCCTGGTGATGTCACAAATGACTGGATTGGGTGAGGAACTCTTGAAAATCATATGAGAAGAGCCATCCATTTTGATTCTAGATTTACATATCAGACTCCCATCCTCAGGTGGATGGGTGTCTATAGATTTTGGAATTAATAGGCCTTCCCAATCATCAATGGAGTAAGGGGAACCTTCCCAAACATTACCCATGGCAATGAAAACTGTAAAACAAGAGCTTAGGGTAGCTGAAGCTCCCAATGTTTCAACTTCACTTGGGAGAGTTGAAGATGAGCCAGTTTTTATTGACTCTTTAAAATCAGAAGGCTATGCTCATCTTATTGCTAATTCAGCCTAGGAGACTACATGTGTGGAGGTCTCAACTACACCCACTCAAGAGACTTCCCTTACAATAGAAAAGGTCACTATTTGTTATAAGAGGAAGCCGAGAGCTCATATCTCCCCAACGAGTCCAACTATTGAAGCAACATATATAGAAAGACCATCAGGAGAGGAATAATAGTATATGGGAGGTGAGTCCATAAATGAAGAGGAGGAGATATAAATAATCAAAGTCTTAAACATCCAAGACACCAAGGGAAAGGCACCACTACAAGGAGACCAATCAGGTGAGGGTGTAACTCTAACTGTCACTACAACTCCAATTTTTACAACTCCAGTTGTATCTTTTGTGTCCCCTTTGTTTGTTGGTTATTTTGATCCCATTTCTCTCAATCTTAGTGTTCCCCTTACCTAGTGGTGCCTAAGGTATAAATTATTTCCTCAGAGCCTAGTGTCCAACCATCCTTGGTTGTTCCAAAAGTAGAAGATGTTTCCTCTACCCTTACTATCTCCATATCCACAATAGTTTATGTTATTCTAAATTTGTCCTCAATGTCCATTTCCCCCACTTCTACTATGGTTACCTCCACCACTACCTCAACAACCCTAAGACTAAAACAACATCATCTAAGAAAGCTAGGGAAGCATTGGCAAGTCTACGGCTACGTGTGTCATCCACTCAATTAGGCTTGCCAATGCCTTCTTACAGTTATTCCCAAGCTACCTATTGTAATATCATTAAAGAAGGCTAAGAAGAATAAACAAGTATATACTGTTGGGTTTATTTTATTTTAAATGGGCATGTCTTTACCTAAGGGCGAATCTAAGTGAATAAGAGTCCATTGTTATAGTGAGTTGGTATTTCACATAAGAACAAGTTCTCGTGTGGTGTTATTTCATGCAAAAATAAGAAAATAAGTTCTCATGCGCTCACTTGAAGCAAACAACTTGGGACCAGTTCCTGTTGGTTTTGTAGTGAGAGGGTGTGTTTGTCTAACTTCAGGGTTAGAGGCGCTCAAACACATATTTAGTAATAGACTCATTTTTTATCCTATATTTAACTTAGCTCACTTGTTTGTTACTCAATGATGACAATAAAAATATGGCATAAATGATAATACATAACATCAATCGCATAGATAACTGAACAACAATATTATATCAACACAAGCTTCTTTCATCATACACATAAGTGATATCAAAGAATACAATGATTTAGAGCAACAATGTTATCCAATTCATATAAACTCATCAACAACATCTAACTGAAAAATAACAATACAAAGTACATCATGGGGATATTCATTCTTGGTTTTCCCCAAGCAAGGAATTACATAATGAATTACAATCAGGATGACTTGCTAACGATGATCAATAGATTTGAGTCATGGCAGCGATTTATATTAAGTTCCTATAGACCCGAGACTTTCTGCCCTTATATTATCTCTTGATGCTAGATCCTCATTGTTGAGCGCCTATTTTCCTACGAGCTAGTGCTGGACTCTACTTGACTTAGTCTTCTCTTTCATCCCTGTAAACTGCTCCATAATTATCTCCACTTTTTACATTTTCCCCAAGTCTTACCACTAAGTTTGGAGTCCTTCATTCTTAGTTCTCTATTTAACATGCATATTTATTCCACGGGACTTGCTTCTTTCACGCCATGGACTCTTGCACCATGGTCTTACATGCCACAATATTCTGCACCATGTCTCTCCGTGTTGCTTATTCCCAAAAAATACTTAGCCAAAATTGGGGGCTCAACATCACCCCACACTAAGCCAATAGTCCACCCTGAACTATGCATCATTCTTAGGTCTCTCTAAAAATCCAGGTCCCATCTTTTCAATTTTATTCTTGATGCCTTCCCAATGGTTTAAGGCATTTTGCAGCTGGGACATGATTTCCTCTACCACCTCCTTGAGCTTCTTCATCTCCTTGGTCTATTTGAGACATTCACCTGCTTGAATGACCAAATGCTCAAGGGATGTGGAATCATCTTTATGTACATTTTCAAGCAAGGCGATTTTTGTTACAACCTATCATCAGAGAGCCATAAAATTTGCATTAATCTTCTAGCATTGAGTTCTTATTTTATTTTTCATAGCCTCCACATCCTTAAATGCATTGGCACTCTTTGTGTGGTCTTTTATTACTAACGCGCTATCAACCAACTGTTGTCACTTAAGCTCTCCCCCTTGAAGCCTTGCTTCCAAAATTTTTCTAGGTCATCCCAAATTTGCAAAAAACCCATCGAAGATGGGAATTATGTCACCAACCCTATTCAAAAAGATTTAGCAGACCTCCATGACTTTAGTGAATTGCTCTATTGCCCAAGTTTGATAATTTTGGGGGTTAGGATGGTACTTGCATATCTTCAATAAAAACTCTACTAGGATCTATAATTTATCAACTACCTGACCAGTAAGGGACACCCCATTCGCAAGAGCTAGTTCTTGGCTCAAAATTATCTTGCAAAGGTTCAAAGTTTTTACCTTAGCCATTGTTTATATCTCTAACTGATACTTGACCTCGGTTAGCTCTGCTTCAAGTTTTGTTCTCACGATGCACTCGTTATGACATAAAACAATAATTTCTAAATGTTTCTTTTGGAGTCATCTGACATTAGATTCAACTAAGGCATTTTGCTTGGTTACTTCATGTGCAAATTTCAAAAGTTTAACACTTCCTTATGTTGTAGTAAACATCTGGGGATCTACCCAAATGGTATTTGAAAGTTCTATCTCTCTCGATTCTAAAAGCAAACTCTTTGATGGTAGCTCAAAATTATGTTCTTCGTTATAAATATCATGGTAAGATGACAATTCTCAATGAGTTTGGTCAGTCGAGTACTCAAGTGTAAAATGTGAGAACATAAATAAATGTTTCTCCACTCCCCTCTAGTATTGGGCACATAGGGTCATGGTTAAATCGATTTTTATTGGCCTCTACTAGACGGATTCATTGACTGACTCTTTCCCCTTAGAGGGATCTCAGTCTAGTATCTCAACATCCATGTCTTCACTATGGTGGATGGCCTCGATATTATATATACTCATTCCCAAAGACGTGTCTAAACGATCCCTCTCTTCACCAGTTGGATCTTGAGTTTTCACTTTTGCCTCCTCAAAGGTGGTTTCTTCATGCCGTATCGGTGAAGGTGTCTTTTCTAGGTTTGGGGTGAATTTCTCTTCTTATTCTACTTCCACAGTCTCTTCTTCTAGTGTTTCCTCTATAATTTATATCTTTTCTTCTAGGTCATCCTCCTTAGGTGTTGATGTTTCATGTTCCAAAGGAACATATTACATTGATGGCTCTGGGCCTTCAGGTCGACTTGCTGACAAAGTTTCCTTGGGTGGTGCAAGGGCAGTCCTTTGCCATTTTGTTTATTCTGGTTGGGTGTTGGTAATGGCATCATGCCCTTGTCACTTTTGCTTATTCTACCTCCCTATCTCTAGTAAAGGTAGGATTGTTTCCTTCTCATGATCTATGCTCCGTAATGTCTTCTTTCTTGGTTTCAACATGTAAAATAAAGAATGAATGGTATTGCCAACTAAAATCTATTGGCCCTGAATGTCGGTATTATCTGACTCTAGCCTTTCTTTGTATGCCTTCTTCCCAGGGTAAATGTATAATTGGCAGAGAGTGTGAGTCTTTGCATCAATTTTATAAGTAACAATGTTAATTGTGTGCATGTCATAGATCCTATTGACAACATTCATGAAGTATTGAGTGGTGAAATCATATGGCAATTTAAGATATCCAGACAATTCTCTTGAGGGAACCATCTAGATGCCCTCTAAGGAGTAGTGTTGCTTCACTGCAAACTTAGCTTGGTGCCTAAACTGTCCAGGCAAGTCATTTGGAATGTACCACTTGTTATCAAAGGCTTCCTTTATATTGTCATACCCTTCCTTCATTTTGACCTTGTGGGAGGGAATTATTGTGCTAGGGCAAGTGAATGCTTTAAATTGCTCTACAGGGGATTTATGCTCAGTAGGATAAACCCATTTCAATTCTCTAGTTGTGTAGTCAGGGACACCAATCTTGTCAAAAATTAGTAACACAAGGATAGTGGCCCATGTAAACTTTTGATTCGGTAGATGATGGGCTTTCTTCACATTTGTAATAATATTATCAACAAAGTAATGCACCCAATTATACTTCACTCCTAGGGTAACTTAATGGGTGACATATAGATGTGCCATGTCCACCTCTTTCCATTTATCTATGTCTCCAACCTTGGTCATTGTTATGCATTTGACCACTCTAAGGGCAAGATCTTGGAAACTTGTGATGTGCATTGCCTAGCCTTATTTTGATACTCAAGCACCATTGTAGCCTTTTCAATCTCCTCTTGGTCCTCCAAGTGTAAAGTAAGGTCAATGCCTAAGCATTACAAACCTGTGACTTTGCTTATCCTCTCAAATGTGATCTGCATTAGGCACTCAAAAAAATAGAAATAGTCTTCATGCATGTGAGAAATCAAAAACTTGACTACTTCTACTGACTTCCTAAAATACAGAAGATTAAACAAGTGAAATAGTCTTGCATCATTAAGACTATTAAAAATACTTAAATCATATACAAGATCATTTCGTGTGTTTTGGCACTCTACATGGTAGTCACGCTATAGTTCTACCTCATTTTTAGTTTGGCAATGATTATATTCAAAAATATTACAGGTGGGTACATTTGACTCCCAATTCTCGATGTGCAACACTATTTCCAGATATTACATTTCTTCTATCAATAGTGGGGGTGGAGGTGGTGCAATAGCCTTCTTCTTATCTTAGTGTGCCATCCCTGATTTTATGTTTTCCTTTTACTCAACCTACTATGATAACTCTTACTCATGCATGACATATTATTTAGGTACCTCGGCCCCAAGTAAGTAAGTTTTGATGATGAGTTCCTCACCATCAAGTAGATGTGCCATCAAAGATATGAATAATTAAACGTAGTTGATCATTTGTAATTGCATAGAAGGCCTCTAACCACTGTAAAAGCTCACCGAATTCCATCTAACCATGAAATATCAAAGTTTCATCTAACCTCGCAAGTGGCAAAACCATAATTTGTTCACGAGAAAGATGAATAAACTTATGACATTTATGGTACTTCTGCATAGCATCTTCTCGAGTACCTATAACACCACAAATCCTTCCAGTTAGATCATTCTCACCATGAGCCCAATAGTCACAATCATTACTGGTCAAATATAGATTGTGCATCTACGCACTGCAATATGCCATCTAGAGTGGGATCAAGGCATTCAATACCCCATGTTGTGACATTGTAGATGTGTTTAATTTCCTCATTAAAATTTATTGGATCAACATATGGAGGTCCTTAAACATGGTCTAAGGGGATTAC
This sequence comes from Torreya grandis, assembly GCA_037957365.1. Lineage (NCBI taxonomy): Eukaryota > Viridiplantae > Streptophyta > Pinopsida > Cupressales > Taxaceae > Torreya > Torreya grandis. The sequence continues at coordinate 2,027,062 of JARHVA010000552.1, forward strand.
AACATGTTTTTCATCATTCTCAAAGCTGATATAACACATCTTGAAGTTCAAGTTAGATTTATTCACATAACACCAAGGGCAACCCACTAGAGCTGGGAAGTCATTAGCTTTGGCCAACTCAATGACTTCAAATGACTTTGAAAGTGACACCTAGGATATCAATGATGGCATATTTAAGTACTCCAATAGGTAGAGCATGAGTCTTATTGGCTATAAACAACACATGAGGAGAAGGCTAATAAATAGGGCTTGTTATCTTCCTCCATGCATCCTTGGTGAGGACATATACTTTGGTTTTGGTATCAACTAGGATATCTTGAATAACCCATCCATCAATAACAATGTTAACCAATATCTCTTTATCTCCGTCCAAACTAGGCTAGATATGAGTCTCTTGTCATCGTGCATAGTTTAATCAATGATCCTTGATAGGCCTAAGCATATGATGCCTTAGCCAATTTCATAATAGGGGTATAATATCCGCATCAAGGAGTCACTTTCACAATTCATGAAAATCATCACACACCAAATCATGAAGATTCGTAGCTTTTTGCATGTCGGCATGTGTAGAATCATCTCGATCCTTGAGGAGTTGGATCTCTCCTTACAATTTTATCCCTAAATTTATGGCATCATATAGCACTTATTTCTACTAATGAGCATTCAGATAATGAGTCGCACATGGCTCCTCTCATTGAACCTTTTAAGTGGGAAAGTTGGACACAGATTGGGTTTGACCACCACTCAATTTAGTAATGGTGACTTTGGGACCAGTCAGAATAGTAGGGCATGGTCTCCATTGAGGCTTTTCAATTCATATCATTTCAACACCCTTTTCATTTCTCTTCTTTGTGATGGAAATATATAGGTCTAGGCACTCCTCCAGACGATTTTCATTAAAAAAAACACATGTAGGATACATTGGGCAATCATGCTCGTAGTGATTTGGGGAACTATACTTATAACAGGTTCTTGGTGGAAAACGTCCACTTCTAGTCCTCGATCATGACCATGATCACAATATCCTCCTCTATTATCTTGGTTATTGGCAACATATGTTTGTTGTGTACCATGCATGCGTACCTCATGGATTTCACTATTAAGGTGGCAATCATTGATATCATGAGTGTATGCATTGCATATCTTATGATATATAGATACATTTGATTATGTGGCACAATAATGTAGAGGGCAATATCTTACATCATGCTCATTCTAGCAAATCTCACAGGATAATTTCATCACAACTCAAATACTCTTTCGAGGGCAGTTATTCCTATTGTGGCCTTCATATTCACAATCCACACACCAAAAACCATTGTGAGTGTCATGAGCATTATGTGTAGTGAGATTTTCTAACTGAGATGCCATAGCAGTGATTTAAGCCTCCATGAAGGGAGTAATCCCTATGTCGATGCTTCCAATGGCTTCGGTATGAAAGGCAACTTCCAAGGCCTTGCACAGGTTGGTGAAAGTATTCTGTGATAAAGTACATCAAAAGGGAAGAAAAAATCCTCTTATGAACCACTAAACATACTTGGTGACATTTATTTCAAAATATAACTTAGAGAGAAGCATCTTAAAATGTGCATCATACTTACACACCCTCTCAGTGAGTTCCTACTTGATGTCCTTCAAGGCAGTTATGATTTGTTGTTCAAATTTGGGACATCAAATTCTTGGAGAAATACTACCTTCAGTTGGTCATAATTCACCACATCCTATTGCGGATCAAACTTACGATACCACTTATGTGCATGGTCCAAAAAAATATTGCAAACTATGTTGCCTTTCATTCTAAAGAGGTAATGCCACACACTCACCAAATGAGTTCACAATTGTGAATATGTTTTGCAGCATTTTCTACACCACAATACTCAGGCAAATGGAGTGTCATCTCATAATACACAGTGGGTAGATGAGGTGCTTGTAATGAATCTTTCTATGATGCACTTCATGTCCCTCTTGGACCATATGGGGGAGGTCCACCATTACCTCCTTGCCCTTCACCAATTCTTCCTATTGAACCGCCACTAGTACCACTTCCCATGCCTCTTGCAATAATAAAAGCACTTGATACATTGGGTGCTGAGGCAGGCTAATTAACTATAGATGGTTTGGTACTCTACACACTAGTTATGTTTGGTCCACCAAGCATTTTAAACTAAGCCATAAAATTGTATTGTAATGGAAAATAAATGGCCAATAAACTACTATCTAAGTCTTAGTCGATAAAAGTATCTCTAACATATTCAATTTTTGATTCTACACTATTCGTATCCCAGTTGTATACAAAGATGTCATCTAACTCAAGAGCATGAGAATGTGTTGTGGGTGGGGAACTGTGCCTATCCAAATTGGGTTCTTCAGTCACCACTACCTGACATACTTCTCCCACGTATACTTGTGTTGGCAATAGGTGTGGTCATATGGTTGGGGAGTCCTTGCTATGATCTTCCACTTCCTTGCATACCCTTACAGTATTTCATGAGTCCTCTAGTCCCTTCCTTAGATCGCTTCCACTGATAGCCCTTCACCAAGCTTCATCATATTTACACTTTCACAATTCCTACTTACTAGCTATCATGCTAAACCAAGAATTTTACATCAAAAGGTGCCCCTCCATTTCCCCACCAACTACTTTGCTCAAGTGAGAGAAAGTTTAGACGTCCATGGAAAAAATTTCAAGTCCAAAATCTACTAAGAGATTCTTAATCTCCAGCAAAAAATGTCTAAGATATCTACCATGCAATTCCTGAAGTAAGTGAAATTAGGCTTCCTCTAGATAGGAATATGTTGAAACTACGTAATCTAAAACGTAAATATTCAAATTTCTGTACCACCAAACAACCACTTCAGGCGTCCAAGATGCTCCCAACTGTGCTAAAGCCAATTGATACTCTAGTGACCAAGCTGTCTTCCATCCATAGTTCCTCGACCGATCTTGTGCATATAATGAAATCCAGGTATGAAGGTGAAAAGACACTTATACAAAGAACATTTCATAAAGTGAATCATACAGATGTTATTCTACCCATGAACATGTTGATATTCTTGGTTCAAGGAATGGTAACATAAAGTTATATCCTACTCTAGTAACCCATCATTCAATATTCTCCATAAATAGTCATTTGAGCATCTTCTACCATTGTGAAAGTAAGTGCTACGAGTCTCGATAACATAAACAAAATGTTGGGGTTCTTTTCCTTTAAACATGCATGTCTTTACCTGGGTACATGCCTAAGTGAATAAGAGTATTATGTACTAGCATGGTTTCATTTCATGTAAGAACAAGTTTCATGCATTCACCTGAAACACACAACTTGGGCCCAGTTCTCAATTATTTTGTTACACGAGGGTGTGTTGTCTAACTTACTAGATAGAGGTGCTTGAACACATACTTAGTACTAAACTCATTCTTCGTCCTGTATCTAACTTAGTTCACTTATTCATTACTTAATGATCAAAAGAAAAATATGGCATAAATGATAACAAATAACATCAACCCCATAGATGACTGAACAACAATATTATGTCAACACAGTCTTCTTTTACCATATTCATAAGTGATATCAAAGAATACAATGATTAAGAGTTACAATGTTAACCAACTCGTATAAAATTATCAACATCTAACTAAAAAAAAATACAAAGTACATCATGGGGGTATTTATACTTAGTTTTCCCCGACCAAGCAGTTATAAAATTAATTACAATCAGGATGAATGGCCAATGATCACAATATATTTGATTTGTGGCAACCATTTATATTAAGTTTAAATGGACTCAGGCATATATGCCCTTATATTCTCTCTCGATGCTAGATTCTCATCATTGAGTGTCTATCTTCCCGCAGACTAGTGTTGGATTCATGCTTGACATAGTCTTTTCTTCCATCCCTATGAACTACTACATAACTATCTCTAATTTTTGTGCTCTCCCCAAGTCTTCTGCTATCATTATCAGGTTCTCCATTTAACATGCATATTTATTTCATTGGACATGTTCCTTCAGTGCCATGGTCTTCCACATCATGTCTCTTTGTGTCACTTATTCCCCAAAAGTAATTAGCCAAAACTAGAGGCCCAATATATACAGTCCACCCATTGCTCTAATATGGTGGTGTGGATTGGTACAAGATAATTTGGCCTTCCCTTCCCAACCCATTGCCTGAAGAGGCCTTGAGGCAGTCTTTAGGGGATTTATTGGTCATCCCATAATGGGCAAAAGATTTGGAATCTCAAGCTTTTAAAGCTAAACTTTACAATCAAAGATCTACCTATAGTATGCTCCATTTTTGACAAATCCACAGGGAGTATCTAGAGGGTGAAAAAAATAAAGATTGAAGACGATGTTGGAAGGGGGATGATTCTGGAGGAGATACAAGATGTTTTCTCCTTGTTAAAGAGGAATAATAAGAAACTGGGGAAATCTCCCTATATTGAGAATTTTAAATCCTATTTTGAGACACACAAGGATGCTTTACTCGATCTCTATGAACATAACTCTCAACCAAGAGTTTGAACATGTTAGGTAATAGCAACAAACCGTCCATATTTCCATGCAAATTGAAATAGATGTGCAAAGTGTAGTTTTAAAACTGTACAATATTTTGGATGCCATTGCTTCAATGATAGATGAATTAGCCCCTAAAATCATTAAAGTAGCTAAATTATTTAATTCTTTAAAGGAAGATGAGAATATGCTAAAATTCCGTATTCTTTACACAACATATAAGGCATATAGCCATCTCAATTTAATAACACTATTGGAGGCTTCAAATGCCCTCAACCTAGTTGTCATTTGAACATAAGAATCAAGGGAATAGGTCACAACTACAGAAGCAATAATGCCCAAATATGTAGAACATGAGAGCCTTATTTTGTAAATTCTGGAGTAAAAGCTCTCACATGTAAGGGACTCTATAGGCAATCTAATAAGTACAGTCAGTTTTGACCAGCTTCTCCAATAAGCCTCAACTAACTTTAAGTAGAATATTGAGGGATTAACATTGGAGGAGATTGAACTTGGGTTGAATTTTGCATGAAATAAAGTCACAGAAGTGGAGATATTTTGGATAAACTTTGGAATCATTAAAACTAAACATGCACGCTTAATGGAGCAGACAAGTAGGGTACATAGACCCTCACTTTTGAACATGGACATCATTAGATACTAGTATGATGTCTTTAAGTATTTTTAAGAATTGAAGGCTATGAAAAAATCTAAGACTCCAACTACCACCTCAGTTCTAACTACCAGTTCACTACCTCCAACCACTTTAGTGCTTACCACGATGATAAGCATAGCCATGCAATCATCGAGTGTAAACAAGTCTTAGATATTAAAGGTTAATTTTGTATGTAGTCATGCATGTAGGATTAATATATGTAATTACAGTTTAATTATACTTGATGTATGAATGTAAAATTTAGCATGGCAATCTGTAAGCATGCACATGTTACATGCCATTATGCAGATAAAATTACTTTTGACATAGTTGTAATTAACTGTAAGTATGCATGCAATTTTGACATTAAAATTAGAATTGAAGTTCTAATTACTAGATGTAACTTTGAGTTTTCATGAATTTGGAGGATGAGGTGACCCCTCCCCAAGTTTATTTATACATGTAATCCCCATTTCAAAGGGTTAATTTTTTTATCAATACATGAAGAAATCGCTTCGATTGTCATGCAATTGTGTGAATGTATTTTACTTAAATTTATGTGTAATTAATGTTTTTGTTTCCTTAAGTTGTGTTAATTCAATAATTTGAAGTGTGAAAAATCTGAATAAAATTCTTTTTGTTATCATTGATATCTACTAATTGTATATGTGCAAAAACTATTGAATAGTTAGCAAGTATTATTGATTTTAAGCAATTAGTTGATTGCCTATCTTAATTTTCTAAGTGTGTAGGAGTGTTTCCCTTTGATATAGTCTTCTAAGTGTGAGCCATATCTGTCGTAGATACCTTTCTAATCTAAAATTTAATCTCTTGATTAAGGGTGTGCAATAACTACTTTAAAAGGAGTAACATTCAACTGAGACCCTTAAGTTTCCTATACCATTTCATCCCAGACAACCTAACTATGTTTGTCTATGAGTGTGCAACAACTACAAGCAACAAGTATTAGTTATGAAAATACTTGTCCAAAAAAGAACCAACCTAAGAAGTGATTCTTTGGAGCTATAGAGCCTTCTTTTCTGCTCTACCCTTCCCTCCTTTTGAAGTTTCTTTGATTGAGATCTACCCACTTTAAAATAGTTTCCATCCATCCATCCAACTCAACTAGGTTTTAATTTCTTTACTAAGATTCATCTCACTACAAGTACTCTTAGTTAACATCTTGCATGCACAATTTGTTATTCCACCATGAGGTTGTTTAGCCCATACCTGAAACTTGTGCCTTGGAGTGAAGTTTATCTCCATTGAGATCCTAAAATGTTAGAGGCTACCTCATCAAATCCAGGGATGTGCACAAGACCCACATCAACAGGTTCTATGCCAAATACAATGCAAACTTTCTATTTACAGATTTAAGTAATGCCAAAAAAAATAAAGCCAGCCTATGTACCTCATATAGCCATATACCAAGATTTACAAGGTTGAGTTTGGATGAAAAAATACTTACACAAGTCAAACAAATCAAAAAATAGGCCTTGCCCACAATCAACTTTATCAAACTTTCTTTGAAACCATGTTAAAATAATGTAAATATGTACATATATTATCTAGAAGTGTAGAATGAAGGTAAATATAATCACACAACCATAACATGTAGTTACGTGGGAAAACCTCATATGAAAGTAAAATACCCGCAACAAATTACTCATATATTTGAGAAAAAATTGATCCAATAAATTAATCCTTCTCATTTTCACTTCTTCTTGAACAATTTCTTCACCAAACTTTGAATGCTTGAGTTTGAATGTGTTTGGTTGAATTGAATTATGATTTTACCATGTAAAAGCATTTATAAATAGAGTAAACAATTATAACTAACCGGTTTAACCTTCCACCCAATGATAAGTTTTAATAACATAATTTTTATTATTTATTTATGTGTAGTTTAAATCACGTAATGCAAATAATAAAATATAGTATTATTTATTTATTTATTTATTTATCGATGTGTATTAATATATTAATGGTATTTATACCACTTAATTATCATTTTTTTCATATGGCCATCGAGTTTTAACTTGTTTGCATATAGTTTTGAAATCAGTTTTGAAAGTTTCTTTTCAAATATCGAAGGCACATGCTTTGTTTAGCTCCTACATATCATTAAGTTATGATTTAAAGAGATTATGTGAATGCATGTACATTCTTTTTCTAAAAGATTGCAAAGTTATTTCATACAGTTGTGGTTTCAATATTGGTTGTTATAGTGTAGTTTTAAGTTGGTTTCTTGAAGAGGTTCTAAATGTTGTTCTTACATGTTATAAGTTATGATTTTGAACCTTGTATAAACATGTATAACTTTTTAGCTTGAATACCTATGATCTTATGTGCATGGGTACACTTGTTTCAATGAATTAGTGTGGAAAAAATTACATTTTTGTTTTATTGAAACCCTACAATATGAAGATTATTCAACATATTGAGATTTAAAAGTATACTAGTTGCATGTCAGTTGTTTAATATGGCATAAATGTTGAGAAGGGTTTACAATTTTCATGTAATATAGTTGTTTATTTTTAGGACAACTTAATATATTCAACTATTTTGAGTTTTTTACATTTGATAGAATAAATGAGATTTTGAGGTTTATGGTGTTGTCTTTTAACCATTTCTCTGGATGATTTTTGATAGAAAATCATTTTTGGTTTCAGTAGCTTGATGAAACATAAGACAATGTTATTGATTTTCATGTTGATGTTTTAGTGCATTTTGGTGTTTTGGTTATTTGTATAACAAAGTGTGGATAACATATTTAGAGAATATATGATGTTGTCTCTCCATAAGATTTCTTTGAAAGAAACCCATATAAAATACATTCTTGATTGTCTATATTGGGAACATGTGGTTTGTTAAGATTTTTTAAATGTATTCTATATTTACTTGTATACGAATTTTGCAGTCATTATACAATTTAGTGACTTTGGGTGTACGCATTTGGAAAGATATATGAAAAATGTTAAGGTTTTGTTTTTAAAATCACTTGATAATTGATTATTATTGAAAAATGATATTGGTGGAATGATAATTGTTTTCAGTTGTCTTTAAAATGTAGATTTTTTTCTGAACTATGGAAACAAAATGTGACAAACATTTGATTATTTTGAAGATATTTTTTGATAGCACAAATTTGATTTTAATTCTTATTTGAATTTATTTTAAATTTATAATGTTGGGGTGGACCCCAAATTATTATAATTCAAGAAGAAATATTTGGGGCATAGATAGTGCACAACAAGATGAAAACACTCTTTAATGGGGTAGTTATCATGAGAGACCTTTTTGCGGTCGTAAGGCTGCTAACACTTTATCCAGGTTTTTTTACTGTTAAACCTATATGTCTATATACTTTGATGTGAATGATCTTACATTCTAGAATTTATTGGATAATATTCATTTTTTTCTATTAGTTTTAATAGTGTATCTCATAGAGGTCCAAGGATATCCTCTTGGTGATCTTGTCCTTTCAGATGAGGTACTCTTATTGAATCCTCTCAACAGATATATACTTTCTTTGAGTTGGTACCTAATGATCCTCATATCTTCGATTATGTCATTTTTTTTCCAGAGATTAATCTGAACCTTACTAATCTAAATCCCTTTTTGGCTATGATTACTAGACTCACTTCGCCTGTGCTTGGAAAACTTACTTCTTTTAGTAAGAAATAAGTTGACATCTCTATGAGTTAGCCCATAGTGGCACGTGTACTTAAAAAAGTCAAATTTGAGATTTATGATGAATTTAGAGACCCCGACTTAGTTGAATTACCTACTACACCATTAATATACATAGAATATTAGATAGATAAGGGAGCCCCCCTCATTGATCTTATTTTTGGCAGTGACTCTAATAATGTTATTTGTGACATGTTCCTATTGACTCGTTTTTTATTTTGTTGAGATACTATTATGATGTTGTTCTTAGATATTTTTCAATTTTAAAATTCTATGACAAATGCAATTTTGACAATATTTTGATTTTGATGACATGATAATTTTGAACTTCTTTAATCAATTTCATTAGACATTGAAATTAGTATATTTATGCAATATTTTCTATGCTTTAATTTGATCATTTGGTATATTTGGATAAATGCTACTTTTAGATTATAGTGTTTAAATGTTTAGATCATTAAATATTGATATTTATTGATTTTTTATTATATGTATAGTTAAATAATTATCTAAATAATATTTAAACAAGTCAAAGGGCCCCCACTTGTTAGATATTATAAATTGGTCTATATTATTATTTAATCTCATGAGCTTATTTTAAGTTCAAGAAAAAGTTACATTGTGAACTTTATAACTTATAAAGTGAATTAATTATAAAGTAATTTATTTTTAAAGTTAATTAACTTTATAAATTAAAACTAACTAAAGTTAGTTGTAACTTGAATCATAACTATTTCAAAAGAGAGTTGTTTTATAAGGAGATTGAAGACACATAACAAAAAGAGAAACATACATGTATTAAGAGCTCTTCAAGTTTATTTTTTTTTAATCTCTCTTCTGTGTAACTAAGATCAAATAATAATTTGTAGATAAACCAAACAATGTTTTATTTGACGGTAAATTAATCTATTTGAATAACTTAGAAATATCCAAGTTTCTTGATTTATTGATAACTGATTATACGATAAATTGTTAATCTATTTATTGTATATTAATTTTCATTTAAAAATTCTATTTGTAATCAGACTTATATCATTACTTTCTCAATACAGTTTACTTTTTATATCTATAAGATGATTATTTTTAAAATTCTCACACTTCTTTACTTATTTGTTTAGTTTAGATTTTTTTTCTATTATTCGATTAGAGTTATTTATGTTCTTGTTGAGTTGTGCTTTAATGTTTGTAATTAGATTCATTTTGTTATTTGGTTGGTTTTCTAGAGTAATCGTTTATTACTTTCAAATTCCTTTCTTGTTTTATGCTTTAATTATTGTTTACTTAGTTTTTTTTCTTTTTCTTTTTCTTGTTAAGCCTATTAATTATTTTTATTTTAAGTATAATTTTTGTTTAGTCTCAATTAATTTCAAATTTATTATTGATGTATTTACTATTGTTATATTTTATTTCTCTACCGCATATTTCATTCTTGTTTAGCAGATAATTGTGTTGATTGTCTTAGACTTAATTTACATATTTATTATGTTTATAGACTAGCTTCTAATTAGATTTCTATTCTTAGTTTCTTAGTTGATGGTCATGTTGGTTCTTATTTTTGTCTCTTTATTTTGTTTCCACTTTCATTTCTTTTTTCATCTTTAGGTTTTTTGAGTTACTTTAATTTTAGTTTTTGTTAGTTGTTGTGGCATTGAAACTGACAAAAAAGATATATATTTTATTTAAATGATCAAAGATATTTCTTTCAAGAGATTACCCCTCTCATAGACTTTACTCTTTCGGATATGTTAGATCTAATTCTTATTTTCAATTAAAAAATAATTATTTTTGAAATATTATGATACTTCATTCACTTTTGTATTTTGTTGATTATTCTCAGAACTATTAAAAAACCCTTTTGCATATTTTGGGATCAATATTTTCTCCATAATTACCCATGATTAAATCGGTCTGATTTTACCTTAACTTGCATAATAGGTGAAAGAGTTGATTCACTAATGTGACATTTTTTACCATCAACATGTTCTTTATTAATTTGTTAATAATGTGTCTCTAAGAGCGGCTGAAACAAAGTCCTTGTTTCTAAATATTAAATGTACAAATCTTAAAGTGGGGTCCATCAAATTTTTTATAATGGGTCTCTAAGACTAATTGAAACAAATCCCTCTTTTCCAATTCAATAATCCCACTATTAATTTTAAATTTATTATTTTTTTCCATATAGTGAATCTAATAGGCATCTTGTAATTCACTAAAGTTATATATACGAAGAACTTTATCCTACAATTCCTAAATATAAACATCTTGAGTTATCAATGTAAAGAAATCTAGTGTCCAAGTCTTACATATGTTTTCATCTTAATGATAGATCACATGGTGTGATGAACTGTTGATTGCAAAAATATTTCATAAATTTATCTACAAAACTATTTTGTAATGTCATAAATTGTGAAAGCCTTTATTTTTTATCTATGGAGAGATCCCTAGCCCAACAAAAATAGTATTAAAGAATATGACACATGTCAACAAAAGATCAAAAATTCTACAAATGAAGAGGCACATTATCATGTCAAATAAAAAACTAAAAAGATCTGCAAATACAGATCAAAATTATTGCAAATCGATACCTTTTATTTATGATAAAGTGCCAATATAATTTTCTAACTTAGTGTTATACAGACGAGCTTGTGGACCTTAAACTTCCAAACTATCACAAAGATAATGTCTATGTTGACTACAACAAAAAAAATTCATGACCAACAAGACCCCACAAAATCTAGTAATGTAAGGTGACAAAAATACCCAAAAAGAACAAACATAATAAATGTCTTAGCATACAATAAACCAACTTCATTTGGGACTCAGAAAATAAATCACTCAACATTTATTAAATCATCTTCAAAATATTGCCTTCAACATACATAGTTCTCTTTATGACATACTTGACCAACACTCAAAAACATTAACCCTAACACAACCAAACCCCCTATCAAGAAGACCTAGCTTCCTGGGACTTGGACCTGGACCTCACCCCTCATCACATCTTGGACATGTCAAAATCACATAATAGACATATCAAATTCTAGTGAGGGGATTTTATGAATGCACACAAGGATTCAACATATTTTAAAAAAGTATTTCTCTCTGTACCATTCAACTCTTTCATCCATCTCAAAGAAATAAACCCATTACTCATTTCTTCCATATAATGCAGATCCAAAAAGGAAATTCAAGGAAAGCGTATAACTACTAATTTCCTATCAATTTTTTTATATATTATATACTAGCTATTTGTACATCTATAGACCCAAATGTTTTCATATTCATGACAACTTGGGAAAATTACACAAGCCCTTACTGCCCTATTACATATACACAAAATGGTAGGGGAGTTATTCATTTTTTTCAAAAAAAGGAAGGGAAAGATTCACTACCTAATAAACCAAAACTAAATTATCACCATTTTTTGACCCCTTAAAAAATATAGAGAGAGGGAGACCAAATTCTTACCTCACAATGCTTTAGGAGAAGAGTTGTAGTAGACATAAACCTCATCCCTAACACGAGCAAACAAAGTGATTCCTAATCCTGTAACAATTTCTCTCTACCCCTTTATGATGAAATACATTTCAACAACCAATTTATGTTCATGGTAAGTTGCTTCTGAGCTTGATTCTTTAAATTCTTGTCCAATGTGTCATGACCCTCACGAAGTAGGAAATGCCTAGTAGCATTAGAAAGGATATTGGTTCCACTAATTGATTGCACAATATAAAATACATTCTTATGCCTTATAGACTATCGGTGATTGACCATAAAATTCTTCAAACATTAGGTATTTTCACCCATGTCCCTCTCATCGATCTCCTTAGCAAGTGTCAACACCCTTTCCAGTGAAACTATCATGTGGGGGTTTCTAATATTTGAATTTATAAGATCAATGAAGGACTTGTCCATAATATTTACATCCATCGATAAACACCTCCCCTTCTCTACATTTGTTCTTGGTAGCCACCTTGTTCTCTACCTCAACCTTTGCTATAGTTTTCATACATAGTAGTTTGGAGATAGAGGAGTAAACATGCATATGGGAGAGAGAAAATGAAAAATCAGATCATCTTTCTTCATCCTTAGTGCTTATAAATCCATTTAATTCTCACAATTGGGAAATAATTCCCATACACTCTCTTACATGCTCTACAATCCTATTGATGTCAATCCCCACCCTATAATTATTAGATGCATTGATCATGACATAAGGGGTACCTTGGAATTATCACCAATATATATATAAATTTTAAATATAAAAAAGAACACACAAATAGAGATCAGATGATAGATTACTTTTGTTGTGTTAATTAAGTGTTTAAAAATTTGGTTAATTAATTTTTTTCCCTTTATAATGTTATCTCAAAAATTATAGATGTGTCTACTAAATCAAGAAAATTAATTAAAAGTAGAGATATTTTGTTAGGCTAATATTATGTATGAGACTTTATATATATATGGCAACCTCATTTATGTAAACTATTGATTTTTATTTATTTTATATATTGTTTAATAAAGGTGTCACCTCTTATAAGAGCGAGGTGATTATTTTTTATTTATCTTATATTTTTATTATATCAAATTTTATCCATATTCTATAGAGTACACATGTATTTACCATCGGACTCATGATATACATATATATCTATAATATATATACATAATTAAAATAGTTAAATAAAGTTTTGACAATTTATTTTAAAACTTAATCCATACAACCAATCTTTAAACAAATATAATTTTTTTAATAAATTGATCTAGAAATTATTTTATATTTTATTTTACTCCCTTTTAATATAAAAGGGAGAAATGAAATTGTTTATTCATTTTATGAAATTTAAATAATCTTTAATTTTTTCTGAAGAAATAATTATTTGTTACATAATTCTTTCTTCTAAACATTGTGATAATGTGGATAGTATTATTGATTTTTTTAATGACTTTTCAAAATATTATATTCTATTTAACTAAAATTAATTATTAATGTAAATAAAAATATATTTATTTATAAATATATTTTATAATAAATATAAATAATTATATAATCAAATAAATATCAATACATGTTATAAAATTTTTCTTTGCACCTAAAATTACATGTTGTTTTATTTAAAATAATATTACCTCAACTTATATTATTTTGATGTTGTCCATTTAAAATGAAGTCTTATAATATTTTTACTATTTAAACATAAGTCTAAAAGAATTTAAACTAAATATAAACATTGTTGCTCATGTACATACAATCATTGGCCATGTGGAGAGATAACTCTTCAAGATAAGGATTTTATGAAGACTAGATCTTAAACCAAAGGTCTAATTCAATTTCCACTATGATAAATAACGTAAAAAAAGATAATAAAATTTATTATCATCTCCATGGAGAGTACCTTAGGCTAAGGGGGTTGGATGAATCCATACTATTACATTACTCCACTGAAACTAGACATTAGTTCTTTCAAACAATGTTAGAGTCATGTCAATACTCTTTTTGAACCTTTTATCCTTAAATAAGTCCCTTTTCAGTGAAAATTATTTTTCCTATTAGGCATTCAACTTGGGTTACCAACCTTGTTTCCATTAGGAAAAATAAATGATAAATGAAGCTATGCATATATCTTAGCAATCTAAATAAAGCTTTAGAGAAAGATAACTACCCCTTGTCTTCATTGGATGAAGTCATAAAAATAGTTGATGGATTCGAGATGATGTCCCTTTTGGATAGATCATTTGGGTAAATTAGGTCCAAATAAATCAACAATGTATATAGAAGACTAATTTCACCACTAAGTGGGGAACATTTGGTTATAAATGTATGTATTTGGTCTTATTAATCCAGGGGCTAATTTTTAGCAAGAAATGGACTCTACTTTTAAATGTTTGGTTGGTAGATGCATTATTATTTATATGGATGATACCACTGTGTTTTTCAAAGATAATAATGCATTTATGTAACACTTTTGAATCATATTCGAGAGGTGCAAACATAGTAGTATATCATTAAAATCTAAAAATAACATCTTTGGGATTAAATGAGGTAAATTGATTTGCCATAATGTTACTAAGTATGGATATTTGTTAACATATATCACATAATGGTTATATCTCAAATATCATTTTTAAATGGAAGGAAAGATCTTAATTATTTCTTTGGTAAAATTAATTTTGTTAGAAGATTCATTTCAAGGTTTTCCAAGACTGCGAGGAATATGTACTTTATGCTAAAATAGGATGCAAAGGTGGAATGGATGGATGCAACCAAGTAATATTTTTGAGATATTAAAGATGTAGAGACCATTGGCCATGTCTTAAGCAACATAAATTATGAGTTGGATTTCAATTTATATTATTTTACCTTAGATCATTTGGTTTCCATGGTGCTAATTCATAAGTATTTACAGGAAGATGAAACCTTGATCACATTCATAATCTCTCACATGAAGGACAATGAGTTAAGATATTTCTCTATTAATAATAAGGATTACATCTTAGTAAAGGTAGTAAATAAATTTTAGTCTTACATCTTCAAAAGTAAGATACATGCCATTGTTCTTGATCCAATATTAAAATCCTTGTTAAATCAAATTGAACTCAAATAAAGAAGAGGGAAATGAATATTTATCATCCAAGAGTTTAATTTAGAAATCAAACTAGCAAAGATAGTCAGAGGTCAGGGAATATGTCAAATGATCACATAAGGGAAGTTTACCAAGGAACCAATGGAGGAAATGACGGAGGTATAATACTTGGACATCCTTTTCACAACCTAGACAAAAGAATTGGTAGATTAATGTTATGCCAACATTTTCAATATATTAATAAAAGAACATATGAAACTACTTGATTTTAACACAACACAAGGCGTTGAGGCTAAAATTTTCTCATTAC
The DNA here is from genome assembly GCA_037957365.1 of Torreya grandis. Classification (NCBI taxonomy): domain Eukaryota; kingdom Viridiplantae; phylum Streptophyta; class Pinopsida; order Cupressales; family Taxaceae; genus Torreya; species Torreya grandis. The sequence goes on from JARHVA010000552.1 coordinate 2,042,819, forward strand.
ATGCTTAAATATGACATCCTCTACCAAAAAAATTATGAAGAGCCGCATCTCAAATGTTTAAATAAGAATGCAAATCTGATGGTCATTCAACAACTTCATGAGGGATTGGGAAGTGGACATTCATCCAAAGACACTACAATACACAAGGTACTTATGACTAGTTGTTATTGACCCATAATTTTCAGATATTTTCAAAAACATGTAAGCAATTATCATTCTTGTCAAACATGTGAAGGTAGAGACAAGAATGATGCCATGTATTTTTACCCTATTATATAAAGAAATTTTTTTGCACAATGGGGACTTGATTTTTTAGGAGTAATAAATCCTAAATATTCACTAGGAAATAAGTTTATTCTAATTACCAAATATTACTACACTAGGTGGTCTGAAGCTAAGTCCACCAAACATAGCAAAACATAAGAGGCGATCTAATTTATTAAAGAAAATATTGTGACTTGGTTTTGTGCTCCTCTATCTTTCATATGTGATAAAAGACCAACCTTCAAGTTAGCATAGTTCATAGAATGTACATACCATTGTAGCATTTCATTACGATTTGCATCCAACTATTACCCATAAGGGAATGGTGTAGCTGAATATACAACTAAGAATTTGATTACGGTGATCAAGAAAATAACAAGTAAAAAACCTCATGGGTGGCATACCTTGAAAAAGTAATCCTTATGGAAAAATGGAAAAAGGGTTAAAAGGTCTCTAAAAACTTCTCCATATATGTCGGTATACTAGTGTAGACATATAAATTTGGTCATTAATATTTGACAATGCTAATTTTTAACACTTCCTAAACCACATGAATTACGTGCAAATATATGACTCATATTCATCATTCTTCTAATCCATTTATCTATATGCATTGACCCTTTGTTTTTTGTTACTATTTAACCCTAATTTTAGGATTAGGGTTAGGATTAAGAATATAAAAGTGAATCATCACAAAGGTGATAAACAAATCTATAACATGATAATTAATTGCAAACTTAGATAAATAATATTTTGAATTTAAATAATGAGATATGATAAAAATATTAAGTAAAACCAATGTTTTATATTTAAATAAATGGAAAACAATGGTACTTATTTGGATTACAATGTACATGTATAATTGATGTAAAATAGATTGGAAATAAACTATATTTAGATTCTAGATCAATTGTCAGATCCTATAAATTTGACCTAGGTGACCTCAGACACTTGTGTCAATATGGGATGATTATGTTGATAGTTTTGTCTAAATTACACACAGGTGTCTAGTATGGAATACTTGATGGATATGGATATGACCACCTATAATGTTCTAGGTTTTAAGTCACCTTCACTCTTGTGCATTCAGATCTGGCTCATGGATTGTCGCTCTCGTTGAATCATCAAAACCCTAGCTCTTCCTCTTCATAGTGACCTTGAAAAAAATAGGTTAGTGGGCTCACGATGTCAATCTAACCCTAAAGACCCCTCTATTAGTGGGTGTTCTCTACATAGCCACTACTCTGAAGAGGGACTCAAACTAATTTAGTTCTTCCCTAATGTGTTGGATTGTGTGTGTACAAGGTAGAAATATGTGGAAAGCAAGTACAATAATGAGCTAGATTGTAACTTAGAAAATATGACTCATGGCATACTCATTTAGCATTTTAGACTTGTAGATGTGTTTCCCTATGACTGATAATGAATTAGGAGAAAATAGGGAAGCTTTAATCACTTGAATGCTTCATTGAATGCTTTTGGTACTTTACCCTGTGAGAGCTATGAAGTTGCTAGGTGAGAAATGAATGAGGGTTGATCATGTATATATAATAATCCTTTAAGAAAATATCCCACATTAAATCACTTAGGTTGACCATAGAGATATGTTACAATCTAAAATTAGATGAATTTAAGACTCTAGACACTTACGTTAAGTAGAACACTTGCATCGACATAAGTGTCTGATTAAGAGGCAAATGTCTAGGAATCTAGAAAGTAGGTACATCTCTAAAACTTATAGAGACATATAATAAGCATATTTACAACATTCTAGGTAACTTATAAGGCCTAGATCATTATAATGACATTAGTAAGACTAAGTGATAAGCAATGAGCACAAAAAGCTAGCGGATGTGAGCCTTTCAACATCAAAAAATGCCTAAAAATGAGAGGAACAACCAAAGTATGTCTTTGCTAAGTGTACAATAGTGAGGTGCTATATAATTTAAAAATAGTATCCATAGTTACTACTGCACAAAAATTTTAATTTCAAATGCTCAAGTTGTATAAAATATCTTTCAATCTGTCCCCAACAGAGGATAGTTGTATTTAATCCTTTTGGACAAGTCCACACTAGGCAGACATGAGTGTAGTGCATTCTCCACTTATAGAGGTTACATCCCACACCAAATAACGACTTGTTTATAAAATTTAAAACATATTTTAGGGTCTTCCCACATGTTTTGCATGGTCAGCTAAAGGAAATTATTAAAAGGTTTACTTATAAATAAATATCAAAGGTCATTCATTATCCCTCACTTTGTATTCACTTCTTTCAATCATTCACACTATTGCACATTGAGAAAATATATACTATTCTCTCTAATTTCAAGATCACTCATAAGGAGCAACCATAATCCAAGTCAAGAGCACTCTAAATGAAGTCAAGATTTGTCATTATCAAACATAAAATCGATTTTGTAGCTACATACATATAGTAAAAAAAACTCAATTACACAATCACCCTAGGTTGGATAACTATGCGGGCTTGATTTCCCTTAGAGTATTGGATACATAGGTAATAGTCAACTATTAAGGGGGTGATTGAGGTCAAATCAACCCATTAAACCTACCTCTTTTATTGTAGGTTTTAAATCTATCAAATTTCTCTAAGGGTTTTAAAAGTTAGAGAATATAAACAGTGATTTGTGTAGTAAAACGCTAATTGTGATATCTCAAATTAATTAACATCCACATGCACAAAAATTAAAATAACCAATTATTTGACATAATCAATCGGGAAAAATATATCACCAATGGACTCGATGTATTACATTTCTATCCACTTAAAATAATCACATCTAGGAATATCTTCTACTTCAACCATTTATCTATCATTTCCATAATTTTATCATCTTTTCTTGTCAACATCTTATCATAGTCAATTGGGATAATTCTGCAGTCAATAGACTCAAACTATAGATGATATTTATGAATTATATAACACCTCAATCTTTTACACTTGGCAAACTCATACTTTGATTGTTCCTCTCATATCTAAACCTTTCTCACTTCTATAATTCTTACATCTACTCTCTTTTATTCCCCTTGTCTTAACTCTTAGTCTAACCAGTCTCATGTTGATAACCCAAGCCTTCTATCTTTTCTAAAATTCTAAAAGCCTACTTATCTTATACCTATACAAGTTCTGTACATGTACCTACTTTTTTTCTTCCTAAACACTTGTGTCTCAGTTAGACACCTACATTGATGTAAGTGTCCTTACCTAACACAAGTGTCTAGTGACCTAAAGTCATCAAATTCGAAAATAAAATGTAATCTAATGATCTACCTAAGTGTTATTATGCAATATATTCTCCAAAAGGATTGGTATAAATATAAGATCAACCCTCATTCAAGCACAAACCTAGATTCATACCAAAGAGAATTCAATTGAGCAAATCTTCTCTATTTTATCTTATTTCCATATCAATCATAGGGATAAAACATCTATAGGTCTTAAGTACTAAAGGATTATCTCAAGATCTATATTTTTCATGTTATAAACTAGGTCATAGTTGTACTTGCTTATCACACATTGCATGATTCATAATAAGCCAACACATAGGGGAAAACTACATAATTATGAGGCTCTCTTATACATTAAGGTTGCCAATGAATAAGGAGATGATGAAAAATTAGAATTTGAGGTTGATGAGTATATAGGAGTTTATAAATCCTCAACTAACCATATATTTCCATGTAATTTAAAGTATTAACACCCCACAAAACCTCAAGGTAGTGAGTTTTCTAAAAAATAAAAGGTGGCAATATTTATTAACTCAAGTACTCAATTCATCAACAATAAGTTGGTCATGCACTTAAACTATTTTTTAATCCAAATCTAGAATGTTATTTTATGATTGTCAATGGGTGTACAATTAATTGTTTAGGGAAATTCCATAGTATTAAACTCACCATGGGATACTACCTACTATATTGCCCTATATTTTTCATTTCCATGGGGACATCATATATTGTTTGGGATTCCAATGGCCCACAACCTTAAGAATAATTGAGATGAATTTATAAGATTTACTCATGCATTTTCATTCAGAGAGTAAAAAATTTGAACAACATGGGTTACATGTAAAGTATCCACAATTAATGAGATCTCATTAGATGGAAAATATGCTTAAAAAGGTTTAAAATGGGGTTTAAACATGATTATTTTCATTATAAGCAAAATTGTTAAAGGATCCTACATTGCTAGATCTGTAGGAAATTATAGAAGGGCACTCAGTAGTTTTTTTGGATATGCCAAAATAATTGCCTCATAAAATATATCATGATCATGTAATTCAATTAGTACCAAGGACCAAACCACCTAGCATCAGACCTTATAGGTACCCATATGTACAAAAGAGTAATATTAAGAAGATGGTACAATAGATGCTAGAAGCAAGTACTATTTTTCATAATCATAGTGGTTACTCCTCTTTGGAGGTGATGGTGCATAAGAAAGATGACACCTGGTGCATGTGTCTAAACTATAGATAGGTCAACAAGTACACCATTAAAGATCAATTTTCTATTCTAGTAATTGATAACTTATTAGATGATTTACATGGCGTTATTTATTTTACATTACTAGATCTTTATTTAAGGTCTCATTAAATTAGAATAAGAGATGAAGATATTCATAATATGACATTTAGACACATTAAGGCCACTATGAATTTATAGTGATGCCTTTTGAACTCATAAATATATTGTATAATTTTCAAATCTTGATGAACTCTATATTTAATCTATTTGTGCATAAGTTTTCTTAGTGTAGATACTATTTATGAATTATATATCACCTCAGTGTTGTACACTTGTCAAACTAATACCTTAGATATTACGCTTAGTTCTAGATCTTTTCCACTTTCACAAGTCTTGCAGTTACTCTCTCTTGTGCCCCCTTGGCGTATCTCTTAGTTTAAATAGTTTTAAATTGATGACCTAAGCTTTAAAACTTACCCATAATGTTTAAATCCTACTTGTCTTATACCTCTACAAGTTCTGAGGTTATGCCTATTTTCTTTCTCCCTAGACACTTATGTCTCAAATCGAGACCTACGTCGATGCAGGTGTCCTACTTCGACGTTAGTGTCCAATACCCTAAAGTAATCTAATTTTTAAATGAAATGTATCATATTGGTCAACCTAAGAGCTTTAATGAAAGTTATTCTTCAAGAATATTATTATAAATATAAGATCAACCCTCATTCATTCCTTATCTAGAAGATTCTTACTTACTCACTAGGCAACTTACCAAAAACATTCAATCAAGCACTCAAGCGAGCAAAAATTCTCTATTTTATTGTATTTCCATATCAATCATAGGGATAACACATATATAGGTCTAAAGTAATAAAGGAGCAATCCAAGATCTATATTTTCTAAGTTACAAGATAGGTCATTGTTGTACTTGTTTATCACACATTGCATGATTCATACACAAGCTAACACGTAAAGGAAAACTACATAAATATGAGGCCATTCTCAAAGTATTGGTTATGTAGTAGTGCTCATTGGTAGAGGGGTATTTGGGGTAGCTTAACACTATGTGCTCACTAACTCATTTTTCTTACAACCACTATGAATATGAGGAACTAAAGTTTTGATCATTTAAAAAAGAAAGATAGTACATGACCTAGATCTGAATGCATCAGAGTGAAGAAAAAAAAATAGAAGTATTCAGGTGGTCACATCCTATTTTAGTAGATATTATGTATAGAACACTTTCATTTGACTTAGAAACTAGCATCGATACAACTGCCTTAAGGTGACGCAAGTGTTTGTAGCTACAAATTCACCTAATCTAGAAATTGGCGATTGTTTGAGAATATTCTTATAGTCTGCTTCCTACCTATTCTAGATATAGATCTATATTAGTATTAGAACCAACTATGTATCTTAATTATTTTTCATTTCCATATTTAGCATAGTTGTACTTTCAATTTTTATCTTATCTTAGTATAATACATTTAATATATATCCTATCTGAGTTTGGAAATTAATTAGCTTCCTATAGATCTGTTTATTACCCTTGTGCTTATTCATTTATACATTATTAACCCTATCTATCCCAATATGATCCATATCTAAATTTAGGGGTTAAACATTTGGTGAACATGATCTTTAAGCTCAAATCTCTAGTTGGTTTAGGGTTTGGTATTTTATATTTTTTCATTTGTTGTACTTTGTTATAAATTTTTATTTTTTTCATTTGTAAAAGTGATGGAAAATGTTAATCTAAAAACCCATTTTTAAATGAAAAATAAAGAAGCATTGATCACTCATCTAAATAATAAGAGCTTAATGGATGCATTTTTTTATCTTATAAGAGATGAAATAAGTAAGCATGATAAAGACAAGGCTTCTTCCCCTAATGATGGCAATTCCTTAGAAGGTACTAAAACTGATTCCATACCCATCGATCTACCTACATATATTGGAGGCATAGATTATGTCTTCCAACCTTTGTTTTCTAAAAACATTATTGCTACATCTACCATGGAATTACCAATTGTTTCAACTCAAATAGTATTTTTAATGCATATTACTACTCAAACCATGTTCACTTCCCCTTTGGTGACAAATCAGATTGCTAATATAAACCCTAATGGATCTATAGTTCAAATACTCCTTCAAGTTATAAATACCTTGGAGGACAAGGTTACAAACATTGAACAAAAGGATTTAAAGTCTCCTCATGCTATTGATTCCCTACATGTGTTGCATAACCTTCTTGCACTTGAGATATCTTTACACCCTTTGAAAAATAGTTTTGTTACACCTAAGTTCCCATTTTATGATGGCACAGGTGATCTTGAGAAATATATTCGATCTTTCTATGTTACATGCCTTGATTATGCCTCTAATGATAAACCTTTTGGAAGGCCCCATTTTGCATAGTGCTCATATTTAACATTAGATGGATATGAGATTATAACTTATATATGATTTTGAACATGGAATTATGTTATTAGTTACATCCAACTAAGGCATTCAAGGATTTTATGAAGTATTTCCATGTTTTGGGGACCATGGTAAAGACCCATTATTAATCATGTTTTAATGACTACTTATGAAAGTATGATGCCTACATTTCATTTATGTAATGTTGCTTTATGAAATTTGATTGTCTATAAAATATATTCACTTAAATAATGTTTGAATAATTGATTCTAAGCTTGTGAATTAGTAATTTTATGTGTATAAGTTATAGAAAACCTTACTATGTGAATGATTATATTCGTTGGTATGTTGGTTTCCTATAATTGATTGAGTGCTCCATTTGATTAAATTTTATAGCTTAAGCTATTAGGTTAGAGGAATTTGATGCATTCATCGAATGTGTAGGTGTTAGAAATATTTTCATTGATGTCAAAGGTCTAACACTATTGGTGATAAAGGCCCCATTGCATTTAATGTTGTTTGTAATAAATATATCTTGGCTGATATGAGTTAATATTTATTTAATATTAATGAATATATTTTTGGTTGCATATGAGACAAAATAAGGGCCCATGGAGAAGTTGAAGAGCCACGGGGTAAAGACAAAAGAAGGATGGGATGCATTTTCCCATGAAGAGTCATCTTGGGGAATACCAAGAGTCACCAAGTGAAGACAAAAGAGTAAGGGCACAATTTCTCATGAAGGGACACTTTGAGGAATATGAAAAGTCACCAAAGATAAAGACAAAAGTGAGAATGATGTTTTTGGTCATGAAGGGTCACCACATGACTTTTCAAAGGCTTGAATATAAAGGGTCATCCAAGATTGGTGCCATTTTCCACGAGGATTGAATTGTCACAAAGGGGGAATGCCAAAGGTCATTTGGAAAGCTATAAATAAAGGCTTGATAAGCCATTTAAAGATGGAAGATAGAGGTTGATTTGATATTGTAATATCTAGCTTAAAAGAGCAATTCTGAGAGATGAATATGATTTGTATTTGTTATATCTAGCTTATAAGAGCAAAAGTGAGAGAGAGGAAAGAGATGTGTTGATTTATCATTTGTTGAGATAGCAACATTGAGAAATAGGTGTGTGGTATGTTAGGTTGTGGAGCTAAAAGTTTTAACTTGTTACAGACAAAGAAAAGGAGGTTGCTGAAGACCTAGAGGCACTGGCGTCGGCAGCATGACCGACGTCGGTCATGATCAGTGCAGAAGGCAACTGGCGACGGCAGGAAGTCAGCCGACGTCGACAGCACCAGGCAAGCAGGGATCAGTGTCGGTCGCCTGTGTGTTCTAAAATTGTTCGTTGCACGAACAGTTAGTTTAGTGAACAAAGTGTTTGCATGTAAAGGCTATTTCGAGTCTTGAGCAGCGTGTCTATTATTAGTAAAATAGAAGTCTAAGTTATTGTTTAAGTTTGGGATCTATTTATAGACCCTTTGGCATGTATTGTAGAGAGTGCTAGTGAAGAGAACAAAGAGTGTGTTCCTCCTAGCTAGAAAGGAAGGCAAAGAAGATCCTTCCATGGTGAGTATGGTCTGTTGAATTGCAGGTTACAGGTTCATCGGAGATCAACTTGAAGTACTATAGAGTGCTTGGTGTACTAGCAGGGTTATTACTGACTGGTTGGAGAGGTGAACACCAATTCTGTGTGTGAGTTGTGTGTTGGGACCATTTTTGGTAGGAGAGTGTTTTGAAGAAGAATTACTATACACTTGAGGTGTGTGAAGCCTCTGTAAGGTGGAAGAGTGTGGCGGCTCTTTATTATATTCTTTTTTGTACAAGTATTAATATATAAGAGTGTATATTGTCTCTCATATTCTGTGCTATTGGTGAATTCTAGTTACTTGTGTTTCTGGTTATTTTTGCATATTTAATTGCTTAAGTTTGGTAATCATATTGTGCTCTTTCTGAGGAGCACGATCATAACAATTGGTACCAGTGCATGTTTGTTGTTCTAAGGGTACCTGACAAGTGGTATCAGAGCCTTGGTTGTAGGTTCAGAGCTTGATACCAACAAGTGGTATCAGAGCTTTTGGTTGGGATACTAACAAGTTGGTTCAGATCTGGTTAGTGTGTTTTGATTACAGGGTACTCACAGGGATTTTTGTTTGAGTGGGAGTAGAGCAATGGCAGAAGACAATAAGCTAAGAATGGAGAAGTTTAATAGCAAGAGGTCCAAGTTCAGGTATGGCAGAATAACCTGCTGAAAATGTGAAAAGAAAGAGCAGAGAAAAAAAGATTGTTGGTTGGTAGCAGATCAGCATGAAGGACATGAAGAAGAAGCAGATGTTGCAGAGTTCGTTGCATAGGATGCTCTGGTATGTTCTTTGGATAAAGTAGAATCTAGGGTTTTAGATTTTGGTGCCTCTTTTCATGCATCTCCAAATAGGGTACTTTTTCATGAGTATGTCCAGGGAGACTTTGGAGAAATTTGTTTAGGGGATGGAAAGCCTTGTCAGATGGTTGGCAAAGGGAAAGTGAAGCTGAAATTACAGACAAGTAACACGGGTGTTAAAGGAGGTCATGCAGGTCCCAGTCTTGGAGATGTGGCTAATTGCTTTAGGAAAGTTGGGTGATGAGAGATGCATAAGAACTCTCACAACAGATGCACTTGAATTAGCAGGTGGTAAGAAAGTAGGTACTCTTTATCTACTTGCTTATATTACTGATTCTTCTTCTGTTGTGAAGACGTGGCTTTGTAGGCTTGGTCACATGAGTAAGAAGGAGATGCATGTTCTTGAGTCAAAGGGTATAGATCGAGATTTATGTATGCAGACAAAGAATGTAACATTTTTTGAGAAATTCGATGTTCGTGACAAGAGCAGGAAAGCCTTGGTTTTCAAGGAGAAGATGACAGATATGTATCAGTCACAAGGGCTGAGGAATTCTGAGCAGAGCAAGGGTGATTTGGACAAGGGTTTGATCCAAAAGGAGCTCGTGAGTAGAAGTCAGTTCTCATAAGCAAAACATAGAGACCGACGTCGGCAGAAAAATCAGCGTTAACGTCTAGACAGGGACCGACATCGGCTATGTGCAGACCGACGTCGGTGACTCAGGGTAGATAAACACTGGCGTCGGTAAAGGGGAACCGACGTCGGCAATGAGGCAGTCACAGGGAACTGACATCGGTCGGGATCAGACTGGAATGTGACCGACATCAATCACTGAGACAAATTTTGGGTGGACAACAAGCTGTCAAGGAGTCTCAAGCGCCCATATGAAGGACTTAAAGGGTAGGTAAGCCTCAAATTCATTATTTTCCTTTTTTACACTACTTGTTGCTCACTGATGGTAAAGAACCAAAAAGTTGGTAGAGAAGCAGAACAGGTAGATTTAGGAAATAGTGGGAGCTTGGCATGGATGAGGATGTGATTCCTTGGAGAAGAACCAAATAGGAATTTGTTGGTAGAGTTGCTAGCTGAAAGTAAGCACTGAAAGACGAATGGATGTTCAGGATAAAGAAGAGCAAAAATGGATACGTGAGACGAAAAATCAGGGTATATGGTCTTGAGTAAGCTGCAGGGCAATGGAGGTTTGATCATTATGTTTCTCTTTACCAAGTTGAGTAATATTAGCTACATTATCCTATTATTGTATGATGTGCTTGTTGCAGGGTTACATATACATGTATTGCTGAACTAAAGGAAAAGCTAGTTCAGGGGTGTGTCATGGAGAATCTGAGAGTAGCAAGATTCTTTGGCATGAGTGTGTTCTAGAGACATGGAAGGTCATATGTTGACTTTGTTTCAGGGTGATTGTGTGAGACCGGTTAGCACGCTGATGGTTAGACAATTTACAGAACATGTGTCTTGATTCACATAATGAGGTTTAGTGCATGGTATGTACTAAACCTGAGTTTTCTCAAGCAGTGGGAGTTGTCAGAAAGTTAAGAGCCAATCCGAGAAAGAAGCATTAGAGGGCAGTTCAGTGGATTCTTAGAGGGACCAGCAGCAGGTGCACATGCTATGCAGGGTCAAGTTATTTTCTACATGGTTTGTAGATGTAGATGTGGCAGGTAATTTGGATGATAGGTTTTGCACTACAGGTTTTGTGGTGGGTAGTCTTATGGGGTGATCTTGAAGAGGGATATAGAGTCAAGGGAACTAACTAGATGGTGTACATGTACAGGTACAATTGCAGCTATTTATCTCCAAGTGAGAGATTGTTAGGTTGTGGAGCTAAAAGCTTCAACTTGTTGTAGACAAAGAAAATGAGGTTGCTGAAGACCTAGAGGCACCGGCATCGATAGCATGACCGACGTCGGTCATGCTCAGTGCATAATGCAACCGGCGATGGAAGGAAGTCGGTCGACGTCGACAGCACCAGGCAAGCAAGGACCGACATCGATCGCCTGTGTGTTTCAGAACTGTTCGTTGCACGAACAGTTCATTTAGTGAACGAAGTGTTTGCATGTAAAGGATATTTTAAGTCTTGAGTTGCATGTCTATTATTAGTAAAATAGAAGTCTAAGTTATTGTTTAAGTCTGGGATCTATTTATAGACCCATTGACATGTATTGTAGAGAGTGCTAGTGAAGAGAACAAAGAGTGTGTTCCTCCAAGCTAGAAAAAAAGGCAAGGAAGATCCTTCTATGGTGAGTATGGTCTGTTGAATTGCAAGTTGCAGGTTCATGAGAGATCAACTTGAAGTACTATAGAGTGCTTGGTGTACTAGCAGGGTTATTATTGACTGGTTGGAGAGGTGAACACTAATTCTGTGTGTGAGTTGTGTGTTGGGACCATTTTTGGTAGGAGAGTGTTTTGAAGAAGAATTACTGTACACTTGAGGTGTGAGAAGCCTCTGTAAGGTGGAAGAGTGTGGCGGCTCTTTATTGTATTCTTTTTTATACAAGTATTAATATATAAGAGTGTCTATTGTCTCTCATATTCTGTGCTATTGGTGAATTCTAGTTACTTGTATTTCTGATTATTTCCGCATGTTTAATTGCTTAAGTTTGGTAATCATATTGTGCTCTTTCTGAGGAGCAAGATCCTAACAATTGGTACCAGTGCATGTTTGTTGTTCTAAGGGTACCTGACATGGTATACACAAAGGGGTTGGTGCTCCTATGGTTTGGTGCTCACAAATTGTTGCTGGGTTGGTGATCGACAAAGGGGTTGGTGCTCTTGTGGGTTGGTTCTCGTCAAAAGGGTTTAAAGCTCCTGTGGGTTGGTGGTCACGAATTGTAGCTGAGGTTGGTACTCGGCAAAGGAGTATGGTGCTCCTGTGGGTTTGTTCTCACGAATATACTTGAAATTATTCTCTGTGGTTTTTTCCACATTGGGTTTCCATGTTATATCTGGTGTCTCTCTATATCTTGTGTGATGTTTATTGTTTGAGTTTTATTGCATATCTTGAATGTTTGTTTAAGTAGAATTTGATAAAGGAAAAGTTTTATAAGATATATAATATACCGAGTCAACCCCCCTCTCAGTATATTCCATGCTTAACAATTGGTATCAGAGCAGGGTCTTTTTTGAAAAGTTTTATAGCTTGAAGGTAGATCGGGAAAGCACGATGGCTGGGTCACAAGAAGGATTTTCTACAAATAAGGCACCTTTGTTTGATGGAACGAATTATGGTTTTTGGATAATGAGAATGAAGGTTTATTTGATGGCCCTTGGATTCGACATATGGAAATCAGTGGTGGATGAATATGAAGAGCCACAAACATATAAAATTACTTCAACAAAAAAGAAGGCAAGTGAATGTAATGCTAAAGCTTTAAATGTTATTTTATGTGGTTTATGTGAATCTGAATTTGTTAAAGTTATGCAATGTAAATTTGCTCATGAAACTTGGGTAAAACTTGAGAATATTTACAAAGGTGATGGAAAGGTTCAGCAAGCTAAGTTGTAGACTTTTAGAAGGTAGTTTGAAAGTTTGATGATAGAAGAAGAAGAAGATATAGCAAGTTATCTTTTGCGAGTTGATCAAGTTGTAAATCAGATTCAAGGTCTTAGAGAAACATTAGATGAGTCAACGGTGGTGCAAAAGGTTTTGAGATCTCTACCAATGAGATATGATGCAAAGGTTTCAGCAATTGAGGAGATGAAGAATTTAGCCAAGCTAAAAATGGATGAGCTTCATGGTATTCTCACGACATATGAGATGCAGACAGAACAAGATAAACCCTCAAAGAGTGAAACGGCTTTCAAGACATCAAAGAAGGAGAAAGATAAGATTCAAGAATCAATTGATAGTTCCAGTGATAATGAAGATGACAATGGAGCACTTTTCATTTGCAAGTCGAAAAGAGGAATAGGTAAATATCAAGGAAAATTACCTTTTAAATGTTTTAACTGTGGAAAGATTGGACATTTTTCAGCTAGATGCCTATATAAAGGTAAAGATGATGAAGAAGAAAAGCCTACATACAAGAAAAATTTCAAAGGCAAATCTAAGAAGGGAGTCGAGAAGAAGAGCCTGTATTCTAAAGATCCTAGCTCAGGCGAAGATAGTGGAGTTGGCGATTCAGAAGAAGAAGAGATTCTATTCATGGCCATACATGAAGGTGATCAAGAAGAAGAAGAGGAGGAAGCTGAAGTGAATATGGAAGGAGAGCTCATTTGTGCCTTAAAAGAGTTAGAAGCTGTTCAGAAGAAGAATCGAAAGTTAAAGCGCTAGATTGAAAAAAATGAACAAGAGACAGGAAATGATTGAAGATCTACAAGCACACTTTGAAGAAGCCAAGAAGAATGATGAAGATCTTAAAGCACCATTGGAAATAACAAAAAAAGATTGTGAAAGGTATGCTATTGAAATTGCCTCTTTAAAAGAAGCTATTAAGAAAGCAGTCAGTGATTCAAAATTTGAAGATAGCACTAACATGTTAAATAAGATATTAGAAAATTAAAAAGCATATTCAAATAAGACAGGGATCGGTTTTGAAAAGAAAAAGAGCTACATTGAAGCTCTTACAAAAGAAGAAACAAAAAGGGGAGAAATGAAGAATACAGAGGACATTTCAAACAGAGAAAGTTGGAAGGAACAAAGCTACAATAGGCAATTAGGTCAGAGATATACAGACAGGTATTATTTTTATGGCTATTATTTTTATTGTAATGGATATGGTCAAAAAAAATTAGAATGTAAAAAAAAAGCTAACAATTTTAAAAATAAGGAGAAGGAAAGTCAAGTAGAGTCAAGCAGAAGCCACAACTCTTTTGCTCCTCTATCAAGCTTTGATGAAGAGACCATAGTATGCTACAAGTGCAACAACTTCAGACACATAGCTCAATATTGCAGAAGAGTGTTTGAGTCAGTCAAGAAGGATCAAAGTTTCAAAGCTCCATTCATCAAGAAGAAGAATCAGAGTGTCAAAGATCCATTCATCAGGAAGAAGGTTCAAACATGTTCATGGCAGAAGAAACAATCTGAAGATTCAATGATGGTCAGACAACATTGCATGTAAGAGGTAAAGATCAGCCATGGTTAATTGATAACGGATGTTCGAGGCATATGACAAGAGATAAAAGTAAATTCATATCTCTAAAGAAGATAAATGGTGGTACAGTGAGATTCAGAGATAAAACCACTGCTAGGATAGCCGAAAAAGGTACTTTGAGTTTGGATTATGGTAGAACTAAGACTAAAAATGTTTTGTACGTAAAAGGTCTTAAGCATAATCTATTGAGTTTTAGTCAAATTTATGATAAGGATACACATTAAGGTTTCATGCTAAAGGTTGTGAGATTAGAAGAAAAGATTTAAATGAGTTGATTGTAGATGCTCAAAGGATAGGGAACAATGTATATGTTTTGTCAAATATCTTCTCAAAAGCACGATCAAAGGATACATTCAAAGATTGGCGAGAGGAGTTGGGAGTAATTTATATTACTTCCTACCATTGATATTCAACATCAAGTGAGGGGAGCTAAGTGTTCGCTCCAGGTAGACCCTTTGCCATTGATGTCAAAGGGGGAGAATAATAGGTACAGGTGCAAAAAATAGGTACAAGTTGCTACAGTAAGGGGGAGTTACTGTATGTTTTCAGATGACGGTATGTGTAGGTGACAGGATGTGGCAGTTTTAGGATTGAAGTTGCCATCAATGACAAAGGAGGAGATTGTTGGAAATATTGTCATTGATGTCAAAGCTCTAGCATTATTGGTGATAAAGGCCCCATTGCATTTAATGTTGTTTGTAATAAATATATCTTGGCTAATATGAGTTAATATTTATTTAATATTAATGAATATATTTTTGGTTGCATATGAGACAAAATAAGGGCCCATAGAGAAGTCGAAGAGCCACAGAGTAAAGATAAAAGAAGGATGGGACGCATTTTCCCATGAAGAGTCATCTTGGATAATGTCAAGAGTCACCAAGTGAAGACAAAAGAGTAAGGGCGCAATTTATCATGAAGAGACACTTTGAGGAATACGAAAAGTCACCAAAGATAAAGACAAAAGTGGGAAAGACATTTTTGATCATGAAGGGTCACCACATGAATTTTCAAAGGCTTGAATATGAAGTGTCATCCAAGATTGGTGCCATTTTCCATGAGGATTGAAGGGTCACAAATGGGGAAGGCCAAAGGTCATTTAGAAAGCTATAAATAAAGGCTTGAGAAGCCATTTGAAGATGGAAGATAGATGTTGATTTGATACTGTAATATCTAGCTTGGAAGAGCAATTGTGAGAGATGAATATGATTTGTATTTATTATATCTAGGTTAGAAGAGAAAAAGTGAGAGAGAGAAAAGAGATGTTGTATTGATCTATCATTTATTGAGATAGCAACATTGAGAGATAGGTGTGTGGTATACACAAAGGGGTTGGTGCTCCTATGAGTTGGTGCTCAGCAAAGGGGTTGGTGCTCCTGTGGGTTAGTGCTCATGAATAGTTGCTGGGTTGGTGCTCAGCAAAGGGGTTTGAAGTTCCTGTGGGTTAGTGCTCATGAATTGTAGCTAAGGTTGGTACTCAGCAAAGGGGTATGGTGCTCCTGTGGGTTTGTTCTCATGAATATACTTGAGATTGTTCTCCATAGTTTTTCCCACATTGGGTTTCCATGTTATATCTAGTGTCTCTCTCTATCTTGTGTGATGTTTATTGCTTGAGTTTTATTGCATATCTTGAATGTTTGTTTAAGTGGAATTTGATAAAGGGAATGTTTTATAAGATATATAATATACTGATTCACCCCTCCCTCTCAGTATATTCGGTGCTTAACAGTAAGAACATGGAAAGTGTCAATGAAGGAAAGAGACTACACCAAGCATGGTTATATCACTAAATAATTTTACTCTTAAACCTGTGCTAAGTTGTCAGTTACCTTAGATACTGTTGTTCCAAAAATTTGTCACTTGTTTTTGAGGACAACACATCAACTATTTTGGTCCTAAAGGCCAAAATGATCTCTTCCCTTCTCAAAAATGTTCTGAGTATTCAAATTCTTCAATTATTCAAGTCTTCTCAACTAAAGAACTCATAGGTTCAACAGACAGGCTTTCTCAGAAGAAGTTCCAACACTTAGGCAATTTCAAGGTTTCAAGGGTTCAATGACTTTGGCAAACTTAAAGAAAAGAAGGCTTCAAAGAGTTTCAAAGGTTCGAATGGAAGATTCTAAAAGATGTTCAAAGCAGAAGATTCTAAAAGAATATTCCAAGTAAATGGTTTAAACGATTGGTTCAACAAATACATTGAACTCATAAAAAAAACTAAGTGAATGCGGCCCTTTGCAAGAAACATTGAACCGCCGACCATTGAACCACTTTGAACCATTGAACCATTGAACTGATGCATTCCAAAGGTTCAAGGTTCAAAGTGGTTCAAGCGACTAAGTGATCAGTGACGTCCCACGGACGTCAAATATAGGGTAATGAAATAGCTGTTGATTTTCAAAGATGCACACCTGAGAACAAACTCAATGACCAGCCAAAGAAGGAGCTAAAAAAGCCAACTGAAAGCAAGAAGATAGCCCTGAGAGCTCAGTTCACCAAGGAAGGACAAAATGTGGCAAGGAAAGAGAGAACAACTATAGGAAATCTAGAAATATCTGTAAGAGAGTTATTTCTAGTAGGTGAAATAGTCCACAAGGTGGACATCAAAGAGCATGAACATTCAAAGGCACGACCTATTTTTTTGCATTAAGTAAAGGTGAATGGACGGTTGTGTAAGTGCCATAAAGAAGACCAGACGACCCATGCTTAGGAGGAGACATTTGAGATGATTTAGAATGCCAAAGTCAAGGCTAATGACGTTTTCTAGAATGGCCCTGTCATAGATATTTAAGGCATTCAATTAAGCATGGGCCATTTTCATGAAAACAAGTGCCCAAGTCTTTCTTGGAATGCTATATATTGTAATTTTCCATTTTATGAAAGGGAGATCTCTCTGTTATAGAAGCAAAACTTTGCCCAAATTGAAAGGCATTTTTTGAGACTTTTAGCTCAGACTGTTAATCATATTTATTTATTTGAATGAGAAAACAAGTGACCTTTCAGATTTTGTGCTGGAATAGCTTGTGTTATTTAGGAAATTATTCTTATGTCTGTTTCCTAGAAGCATTCTTGTCCATTTAATTTAACAAGTAGAACTAGTGGAAGTAATTAAGGTGTCCTGAAACTGACTGTGGAGAGACTTTGTGCTGTCACAATGGTCTTTAGTGTGTTGTTTTCTTTATCTATGTAAAGGATCTTGGGACCACTTTGTGCCCCCATTTTCCTTCGTATAGTTTAATTTTTGGCAGTTGAGGTGGAGACTTTGTGCTACACTTCATCCTGCTATGTTACTGCATCTAGTTACTTTTACTACCCAGGAAGGACTCTGGTTGTTGACTGAGTATTACTTTTGAAAGAAGAGAAGTACCTCTAGCAATCACCTAGGAATTGTCCTATGTCTGTGAACATCATCTCTGAGAAAAGAGAAATGGATGGTGTTATCCTACCCTGAGTGTTATTTTCATCTTGTTTATAATATATAGTACCTTATAGTTATAAGAAACCTCTCCTTGATGAGAAGAGAGATTTGTCTCATTTTGATGTGGTAAATCTGCACATTTTGACCGATCAATCTCCCTATGCTATGGTTGAAACACCTATTTTGACCTTAGTTAGCTGGTGACAAAATATTCACCCAACAATTTTTGATGACTCCACTAGGAATCGAATGAGCTGTTCCAATTTTTTTTCATCTCTATATCCTTATCCATTTCTATTATATACTCTAATCTACGAAACCAGAGATTTTGGGGATCGAACGTTTCATTGCTATTTTCTACTCTAATAGCTCCATGCCAACAATTTTTTGGTGACTCCACTGGGGAAGAATGAGCAATTTGGAGCCTCAAGATCCAAGCTAAAGTAGGGCCAATTCTTTTCCATTTTTATTCTACAATCTAGCAGCTCCACGTTATAGAAGAAGCTAGAAAGCTCAAGGTGTTGTTGACCTTGTTTTTGAGTTGGTGTAACAGAGCAATTTTGATTTGTTTCCTCCACAACCTCACCTTCAATAAACTAAGAGTCTTCCTCCTACCAACACCAGGTCACCAATACAATACAAAGCTTTTTTCCCTCTACTAACAGAGCTTTGCCTGTACATATCCCACTAAGATTTGTTATCCCCCCTTTTCATAGTCATACAATGACAGCACAAGGCCCCTGGGGTAACTCTTTTGGCCCACTCAATTTAACTCCACCTCTACATGAGCTACCATATAGTTCAAGGAATAATTTCTCTAAATTCTTTGGTAATGGGAGAGTTCATCTTGATGAACATATTATAGCCTTCAGCATAGCATATGGCGTGATAGGTGTGGAGTATGATGATGTAGCAGTTAGGCTGTTCATAGAGACATTACAAAGTGATACTACAGACTGGTTCTACCATTTTCAGGCTCGGTTAGTGACTAATTGGAACACTCTCAAAGCCAAATTTGAAGCCAGATTCAAGCCTGGAAAAGATGTGCATGCCCTGCTGGCTTAGCTCATACAAATGAAGGAGCCTCATGAACCAATGAGAGATTTTATAGCCAAGTTTGACAAGCTGAGGACCATGATTCCTACAATTTATTAGCCAACAGCTGAGAATCTCAAATGCTTCTTCATCAACTATCAGCTGCCTAAAGTGAGTTTTTTGCGGAGACGTGCTGGCCACATAGACCTTGCTACAATGTAGGATTTGGCTATTGAGGTGGAAGATGATCTCATCTTGGCAGGGAAGATAAGAAGAGATCCTAACAGAGGTAAATCTTCTTCATCTTCTGAATATCCATTTACAGGCACCATTGATCTAATGGTGCAAAATCTAGCAAATGAGTTGCTAGCTCTTAGAAAGTAAATGGTTAAAGGGATGTCTACTCCTCCTTCATATTGAGATATATCAAGGAGGACATTCCCAATTAGTCATACCAAGGCAATGCTACCAGGAATCAAGGGCAGCCAAATCGTCTTCCTCCCCCTCAAGAGAAACTTGCTATTGAAGCAACTCTAACCAACTCAGTAGTTAGATACCTTAAAATAGAATCAAAATTTTCTTTTCAATCTGAGTTAAACCAAGAAGATGGCACTGATCTCTTTGTGGAAGACCAAGATGAATCAGCTGGCGACTCCAACATTGGTTTTTTGAATTACCAGAATAACCCAGAAGTAAAGGTGAAGCGTTTGATGGATCATATCTTGTATTCACCCGGTCCCAAAACTAGTCAGCCTAGCAAGCTGATAAAAAAAATAGATGAGTGATTTCAACCATCAATTTCAATTGCTAAGCAAGGAACCACTCTGCCTTTTCAATCAAAGGACCCAGTGATCACTAAAAAGGTAAGTACATCAAGTTTTTCTTTATCTTCTGCTTTAAATTCACAGACCAGTACCACCCCTCCTAAAAACTAGAAGGATGAACTACCTTATATTCTTGATTTGTTTCAGAAATTTGATATAATCGACCATGTCAAGAAAACTAAAATTCAAATGTCTAAATTTGAATTCCTACAATCCAACCCTGAGCAGTTGGATAAATTGGTTTAATGTGTAAAGAATAAAACCATCCCTATAGGACTAGCTATTCCAAAGGTGACTCCCACATCCACCTAGAATAACCTTGTCATTACTCCTCCTGCTAATCCCAAGAAGATAGAACCATTTTATGTCTCCCTGTTGATAAACGATTATTCGCTGAATAATTGCATCATCGACCTAGGTGCATCAGATAATGTAATTCTTGCCAAAGTGGTAGAATCTCTTGGTCTCACACTGACCAAGACATTTAAGAGATGCTTCTCTATGAAAAAAACAAGTCCCTTTGCTGGGACAAATCAAAGATGTCTAGTTTGCATTTGCGACCTTTTCAAGAAAAAGAATTAAAATGACAGTTTTGGTGGTTGACGTCCCAGCCTCCTATAGCATCCTTCTTAGTCAAAATTTTTGCAAGGATGTTGGTGGAAAAATAAGTATGGACCTGTTTGAGGCAAGGATCTTTGTCAAAGGCATCATGCAGAGGCTACTCCCTAAAAAAGAGTCGAAGTACATTGTCACCCAAACGACAGGGCCCAAAGCTCAAATTCTATTTGAGTCTTCAGGGGTGGGTAATTACTTCTTGACCACAGAGGATGTTCATGTTTTAGTAGATGAAAGTCATGTAGGTGGTGATCTAGGAATTGATTCAGATGAGATAGTAGAAGAATTAATAAAAAATAGTGTAGGGCAGAAGGACCCTCCCCTCCAAATGAAGAAAATTTTGAGAAAAGAGCAATTTTCAGTGGCGTATGGATTCTAAAATTTGATGGTAGCTGCTCTTCTACCAGTTTTGGAGCTGAGATTTTTCTAATATCTCTTCAAGGAGATATTTTTTCTTCTTCATACAAGTTGAAGTTTAGCAACACCAACAACACTGCCGAGTACAAATCTCTGTTACTTAGGTTGAAGGCTACTCAAGACAAAGGTGTCAAACTCTTTCACACCAAAGGAGATGCTAAACTAATAGTTTGTCAGGTGAGAAAATTGTGTCAGACCAAGAAGAAAAGATTGCACCATTATCATAATTTGGTATGGGACTGTATTAAAATTTGTGATGCTTTCAATATATCTACAGTGCCTAGAGAGCTTCATAGTCATGAAAATTTATTGGCTGTCTCTATGATCCTCATGGTTCCTCACAAAGACTTTGAAGAGCAGAAGTACACTATCGAGTTGGTCTTTCGACTAAGTGTGCCTGACAATGTCAATCATTAGTAGGTGTTTGATGCTGACAATCAAATCATGTGCTAGATTAAACCAGAAGAACAATGAATTATGGTAATGGACCATATTGCTGCACGTCAAAATCAAGGAAAAAAACTCTTCTGCAAGAGAACAAGGATTCATGATTTTCAGATTGGAAATCAAGTCTTGTTGTGGGGCAAGAGGAAAGAACCAAAAGGAATGCACAAAAAAGTTGATTCCTGGTGGAGAGGTCCATTCACCAATCATTGCTTCTAGGGAGAAAATGGTTTCTTGTTGATATATCAAGACATAATGCCATTTTCACTGCCTCACAATGGGTAGCATCTGAAGCACTTCAATCCTTGTAGTATCAGATAGCATCAATTTTACATATTTGTATAGTCTTTAGTTTTGTTTTGTTTGGTTCATTTTATTTTATTTTTGCACCTTTTTTTTGGGTAGCATGACTCCATAGCCCAATGGCATACATGAAGGCACTGGAGATTTTGGATTCTATTCCCTTTGATTATTTTTGCAATAAATGAAAGTTTCCCAACTGGAGCCAGCTGTTGTTCTCAAAATCCATCACTTGTTTTTGGGGACAACATATCGACTATTTTGGTCTTGAAGGCCAAAATGATTTCTTCCATTTTCAAAAATATTCTGAGTATTCAAATTCTTCAATTATTCAAGTCTTCTCAACTAAAGAACTCACAGGTTCAATAGGCAGGCTTTCTCAGAAAGAAGTTCCAACACTTAGGCAATTTCAAGGGTTCAATGACTTCGATGGACTTAAAGAAAAGAAGGCTTCAAAGAGTTTCAAAGGTTCGAACGGAATATTCTAAAAGATGTTCAAAGAGGAAGATTTCAAGTAAATGGTTCAAATGATTGGTTCAACAAATACATTAAACTCATAAAAAGGACTAAGTGAATGCGGCCCTTTGCAAAAAACATTGAACCACCGACCAATGAACCACTTTGAACTGTTGAACCATTGAACCGATGCATTCCAAAGGTTCAAGGTTCAAAGTGGTTCAAATGACTAAGTGATCAGTGATGTCCCCACAGATGTCAAATATAGGGTAATGAAATATCTATTGATTTTTAAAGATGCACACCTGAGAACAGACTCAGTAACCGGCCAAAGAAGGAGCCAAAAAAGCTAGTTGAAAGTGAGAAGATATCTCTGAGAGCTTAGATCACCAAGGAAGGAAAAAATGTGGCAAGGAAAGAGAGAACAAGTACAAGAAATCTAGAAATATCTGCAGGAGAGTTATTTCCAGTAAGTGAAACAATCAACGAGGTGGACATCAGAGAGCGTAAACATTCAAAGGCACGGCCTATTTTTTTGCATTAAGTAAAGGCGAATGGACAACCGTGTAAGCACCATAAAGAAGACTAGATGACCCATGCTTAGGAGGAGACATTTGAGATGATTCAGAACACTAAAGTCAAGGCCGATGACCTTTCCTAGAATGGCCATGTCATAGATATTTAAGGCATTCAATTTAGCATGGGCTATTTTCATAAAAACAAGCACCCAAGTCTTTCTTGGAATGATATATATTGTAATCTCCCATTTTATGAAAGGGAGATCTCTCTGTAATAGAAGCAAAACTCTACCCAAATTGAAAGGCATTTCTTGAGACTTTGAGCTTAGATTGTTAGTCATATTTATTTATTTGAATGAGAAAACAAGTGACCTTTCAGACTTTGTGCTAGAATATCTTGTGTTATTTAGGAAATTGTTCTTATGTCTATTTCTTAGAAGCATTCTTGTCTATTTAATTTAACACGCAAAACTAGTGGAAGTAATCAAGAAGGTGTCTTGAATCTGACTGTGGAGAGACTTTGTGCTGCCATAATGGTCTTTAGTGTGTTATTTTCTATATCTGTGTAAAAGATCTTGGGATGACTTTGTGCCCCCATTATCCTTCGTATATTTCACTCTTTGGTAGTTGAGGTGGAGACTTTGTGCTACACTTCATCCTACTATGTTATTGCGTCTAGTTACTTTTACTACCTAGAAAGGAATCTGGCTGTTGACTGAGTATTATTTTTGAAAGAAGAGAAGTACCTCTAGCAATTAGCTAGGAGTTCTCATATGTCTGTGAACATCATCTTTGAAAAAAGAGAGATGGATGGTGTTATCCTACCTTGAGTGTTATTTTCAGCTTATTTATAGTATATAGTACCTTATAGTTATATAGGGAACCTCCCCTTGATGAGAGGAGAGATTTGTCCCATTTTGATGTGATAAACCTGCATGTTTTGGCCAATCAATCTCCCTATGCTGTGGTTGAAACACTTATTTTATCCTCAGTTAGCTGGTGACAAAATATTCACCCAACAAATACCATTTCAAACTTAGCATGTTGTTTAGGTGGCTAGCCTTTAAGTTTGGTTGGTGAAACTTGTTATCTCCTTACCTTTATATCTCATAGCCAATGTCTATAATGTCTAGTGGCTAACTGACAAATCTTACATTAATTGATTTAGTCTAAGATCAAGTGGGAAAAGAGGTAAGTATTGAGAGCAACCACAAAAGCCTATGAAGCCACCATGCATCGTAATGAAGCATGAAAAATAATATCCATTAATGAGGCATTGGATGGCAAGTAAAGAATGGTTGGTTGATTCTAAAATGTCTATATGTAGAAGTTTAACTCCCTTACTTGAGGACTTTTTTACCAAATTGGAAGAAAATAGATTAAGTAGAGGAGGAGAATAAATAATAGATGGGAAGAGATGGTGAAAAGAGTCGAGCCTTAGACTAATGAATAATAACACCTAGGTGGCCTTGGATTTGATGGGTGGGCTTTCTATTAACTTATGTTTTCATCTATTTCATTGGAATAAAATGATTTTATTTCTTAGTCTGATCTTTTGATTTTAGGAGAATAAGACCACTTGGTTTATTCTACTTGTTTTATTATCTTGTCCATGGTTATGCATTGGCTGTTGTGTGGTGCTTACCTGATTGAGGGCCTTGGAGAGGATTTTACTCCTTATTTGAATGAGATGTTTTTTTACCTTCTTGTGTGATTATATTAATGTTGTTGTGACACTAGGATATGGTTGTCTGTGAACAACACTTTTATGTTGGTAGTGTGTCAAAGTCTTCCTATCTTGGGCATGGTGGGAAGTTTTTTGACCTTCCAATGAATGTTATGATGGTATTTTGTCAATGTCCTCCTATGTTGGACATGATTTTAGGTTGTTTGACTCACCCATAACCATTGGAAGAAATCAATAGAGTGAGGTATCCTCCTGATACTCCAATCAATTGGTAGCCCTTGTTATGCTGTGAAAGCTTATATGTTAGCTTTATATTTATGAATTCTTCACTTTACTCTTGAATGATTATTTGATACTAGGAGTATATTTTGGTAAGAATCAAGAATAGGACTATAGTGGGTGTATGGTCAATCCCTTTTGTTAAGATACCCTTGCTTAGATATTCACCCTTGTATTTACCAAGTGATGTAAACATGCTCGAAGTTGGGAGTCTTGAGATCGAGGGTGTCTAGAGAAGTAGTTTAATGATGACAAAAGGTTGGGCGGTGAGCCTTCCTTCTAATGGCCAGTAGATGCTTGGGATCAGACAAAGAGTACCATTAACGATTGACTAGTCTTCCCTTATTCAATTAGTCCTGGAGATGTGCCTTGTGTTTATATAAATAAATGGATGAAATATTATGTACTATTATGTTTTATTAACTAGCTTGCTTGTATAATATTGTGAAATATGAAACATTGGATGATATCCCAAATAAGGGTGAATGCTCATATTATCCATCCATTGAAACCCCTAATATAATATAATATCTAATTAATAATACTTAGTTTACAAGACCTTGGGAGGGATCCTATATGTATAAAATATTATTTAGCCTATAGGGATCTTTTAAATAAATGGATAATTTAATTTTCTTTCTTAAATCTTTGTTATGAGTGGCTTATCAAATGAGCATTGTGTGTCCCTTTCTAATCAGAATCTGTTGTGATTCAATGGATTGAGTTTGTGCAAATGAGTGGAACTCAAATAAATAACTGTTTGTTATTGGGAATAACAATATAGTTATACTATTTAAATTTAAATGGTAATGTTATTTGGGTAAAAAGGATGCCTTGTGAAAATTCCCTTTGGTCTTAACAATTGAGTAAACTACCTGCTATAAACCTTCCATATAACGAGACCATCTAATAAATGAAGAAGAGTTTTAATAAAGGTTAGTTCTTCTATTATAAGTATGACAAGGCTGCAACTTTAGGTTTGACTAGTGTTTCTACACCTTAATAAATGCATTGTTTGGCCTCTCAACCTTAATGGAGTAAATAGATCTCTGTGTTAATGTGATAAGTATAATCTTATAAAGAATAGACCCATTAGCTCATATGAATGAGAAATTCCTTAAGTGATGTTGGTTAGAGTAAACTTACCTTGTGATTATTTGACAGTCAACTAAACCAATGAGCATATTGGTTTAGTGTCAATTTGTGTTGATTTAAGTGAATTCAAGATTATTAAGCATATTAGAGACCTTCTAAGGAAGGAAAACCTAGCTTTTGATGTGATAATGGTGATAAAATATTAAGAAGTGAGTTCTACCTTTACTTTAACATGTTAACCTTCATCCAAGAATTTTATATATGCACTTTGGATTGTATCTTAGTCATTTATTAAAATGATTGGTTCTGACATTATATTCATACCTTAAGCAATTTTTAGGTTTAGATCTCTAATCAAATCTTGTAGTTAGTCATACCTTGCACATGAATTTCTCTTTCCTTAGCCAATTAATTCTTTGTGGAGTGTTTTGCTCTAGTTGGGTTTCCTTGTTGACTTATTCATCAACTTGGACTTTATCTTAGAGACCTTTTAAACTAGGTCTTTGTACAATCTTTTTCCTTAACCAATTAATTTATTTGGCCCTTTTGTTTTTAGATTTGACTTAGTCAATTCTATGATTTTTTTATGAATGGGTTAGAGGAATCCTTGTGTCATCATCCCGCTAACCCAAGAGTGAAATCAATAAGATATATTATATGGTCAGTGTCAAGAAATCAGATCACTATGACCATCTATGTGTCATCATCCTAATAACCAAAGAGTGATGTTAGTAGGATATATTATATGATCAATGTTAGGCAAGTGGTTCACCTATATCTATCCATGTGTTGTCATCTTTCTAACCTTAGAGTAACATCAATATGATCCATTATACAGTCAATGCTAGGTAAATGGATCACCAGGAGCTACCTATATGTCATCATCCAGCTAGCCAGGGAGGGACATAAATATATTTTTTGTATGATCATCATTGGGTGAGCGGATCACTAAAAACCATTAATGTGTCTCCATCCTACTGACCTAATGGTGACATCAAATCAAGATATTATATGGCCAATTTTGGGAGAAAAAATCATTAGGATCCATCCACATGCCAACATCCCACTAACTGATCAAAGGCAACCATCTGTGTATTTTGAAACATAACTGGGAAGCCCAGGTTATTGGGGAGATGACATATGGTATGGAATGGCCTCGAGGGCCTTAAGAGACATTAACATAGCCATGTATCCTACCAAAGCAAGTGCATCGAGCCTGACTATGTTAGTAGTGGTCAAGGTCAAGTTTGATGGCTATCTTGATGTCTTAACATAGTACCCTTTGGTATGAGCTCATAAACAAGTTCTGAATTGCTTGGTTGAATGAATAGAGATTTTGACCTCTTAATTGGTGGCATTCAACTAATTATGGAATGGTGAAAGTTATAGGGATTGCATATATGAGTATATGATTAATATTAATTCTTTTATCTACTCATGTCTTTTATTTGTTTATTTATAAGAAGATTCTATTGTGAATGATTTTTAAAAAAATGGGCATGACATTCTATTATCAGAGCTTGAGTTACTACATTAAAAACTCTAGGCATTTAGATTTGTTTTGAGGCCGTTTAGTTTCTAGATGTGTCATTTCATTTATCCTATTGATATGTAAAATGAGAGAAGGATATATAATATGTTAGATTAATGCTTATAATGGTGAGCATGAGCTTACCAATCATATGGGGTTGAATGATATAGGACCTCAACTCCTCTTAGCTATGTAATAGATGAGATATTTACAAAAGCATAACATGAGGCTGAAAGGCACTCTCCACAACACTCTCAAGATGATTAGAGATCAGTTTAAAGAGAGAGGTTTAATAATCGTCCCCATCACTATTCAGAGGATGATAGAGGTGAATTACATCATCATGGCGAGCATTGGTAGATACGAGACTTAGACCCTCCTCCTAGACCTGCACCTAGCGATTTAGTGAAGGATTTAATGTGGATATATCCTCCTAATTTTGTTGATACTCAAGGAGGATTTTTAGTATAAGCTTGGTTAGAAAGCATGAGAGGATATTTTACCTTGTATGATTATGAATCCAACAAGAAGGCTCTTTTGGGAACCCACTTAATTAGGGATGTAACTAAGATGTGGTGAGAAGCAAAGGATTATAAGCTCCATTTGAAACCAACTTCTCTCACTTGGGAATTATTTGAAGAGCGCTTTGGAGCATTCTACCTATCCCCTCAATATGTTTAAAATAAGGTTGATGAGTTTCATAACCTTCAATATAGGAATAACACCGTGACACAATATGAATGTCATTTTTTGGACTTAATCATGTATGTGCAAGGTCATACAAATGAAACAATCAAAGTGAATAGGTTCATTAGTAGCCTAAATTTGGAGGTGGCTGGCATGGTGTGCATTTTATCTCCCACAACCTTGGTAATAATGGTTAAAAATGCCTACTTGGCTAAGAATTCTTGAGGAAAGACTCATGATTGCAAATATATGTTTCATGGCAAGATGAAGTCATAACATGACTCAAGGTTTCAAGGTGCATAACCTACACCTGAAGGAGGTTGGATAATAGCTCAATCTAACTCTAAACCCAATCCTCAACAAAAAGAGAGTAACCATTATGGCCATAGAGGGAATATAAACTGATTGGAAAATATTATTGAAGATGAAGTGAGGCTATGCCTAAAGACCATCAATAGACTATAACTATGCAGATTCAATAGTCTGAATAGGTGAGAACATCAAGGTTAAATGCTTCTTTCGGACTAGGGTTAGTTGGATCCCCCTTCATGTGAAACCAAAAAAAAGGAATGTGTTTTACTTATGGATCACTTGATCACTATGCATGTCATTATCCTCTTGAACCATCAACTACCAATAGGTAGAAGGCTCTGGTGTTAGAATATATAGTGGGTAATGTGGGTCGAGGACATAGAATTTATGCAAGGATGGAAGACCACTAAGCCAAACACCAAGAAATAGTAATTGAGACCATATGTATGATTAGTATATTTTATATTTCATTTTTTTAACTCAGGAGATTCAAACTCCTTTATTTCTCTTTCTGTTGTGGACTATTGTGGTCTGGTAGCTAATAGGCAATTAAAAAGTTGGGAAGTAGAGTTGGCCATAGGGGCCAAGAGGTATGTTAGCTCCTTGGTGAGCAATTGTGTGTTATACCTTGGTGTCTTTTCCTCCATCATGGAATTTCACATTATACCTTTAGGCAATTACAATGTTTTCTTGGGTATGGATTAGATTATGGCTCATAAATCCAAGTTGGATTATCATGACAAGGTTATCGAGTGTATATATGACCTTGGGACTTTTATGGTGATATTCAAGGTCAATAGACCTATTTTATTTCACATGATCACAATGATGAAACTCAAGAAGAGCATAATTAAGGGTTCTCAATTGATTGCTATCATGGTGAGTGATAGGTCAGATGAGTCAGAGAAGGCTTATCTTGATGACCATCTAGTTCTAAGGAAATGTTTCCATATGGATTCCCAGGTATGCCCACTCCATGAGAGATTGATTTTTAGATTAACCTAGTACCTGGGATGATCCCATATTTAATGTACCTTATCATATGACCACACCTAAATTATGTGAACTCAAAATACATCTTGAGGAAATTTTAGATAAATTTTTAATTCATCCTACTGTGTTCTTATGGGGAACACTAGTCATCTTTGTGAGGAATAAGGATGGATTGCTTTGAATGTGTGTAGCCTAATAATAATTGAACAAACTATCGATCAAGAATCAATACCCCTTTCCTAGAATTGATGACTTATTTGAATAAATGTGGGGAGCCAAGGTGTTCTCTAAGATAGATTTGAATTTTATATACCATCAGTTGTATATCGTAGTATTTCAGAGAATTTCAACTTATATTATAAGATAGGAAGAAAAAAGAAACTAAATATGGGTATGGTAGTAGAACCAATTTGGTTGTGCATGTGTTGAATCAGATGATTGTAGATAGCTCTTCTTTAGATTGGGAGGATGACCTATAAATAAGATAACACTAAAACAAATGACTGGTTAGACAGATAGCTGGATGGATTGCTTAGTGCTAGCTAGATCTCGAAAGTAAGAGCTTTCTTGGGGGCTATCAGTCCATATATTTTAAATGATTAAGTTCATAAAACAAAAGATAAATTAATTGCATGAATCTCAGAAGATACTGAAATTGAATATAAGAGATGCTTGATAAAGAAATAGACTAAAATGACTAATATAGAAATAAGTGGATCAATACTAATACTAAACAAGCTAGGTGTGGTTCAAAAAATAGGTTGGGGGTTTGAGAATAGGTAGACAAAAATAAATTTGAATTTGGTTAAGTGTAGGTGGGTGAAAATAACTTGCTATAGTAACCATCGGCAGTTGGTGTGACCATCGATGGTTGGAGTGATCGTCGATCACTGAGGTAATCATCGGTGGTTAGACAAACCATTGATGATTAGGATGACTATCAGTGGTTAATGTGTGTTGGTTTTGGGTGTTAAAATGTTAGATTGATAGGATCACAAAAGACAGTTCTGAGAGATTGGTTTATGTTGGGTTGTTCATAAAATAAAAATAAAAATTGATAGATTGAAAACAAATACTTAGCTTACCAAAGATTGATTGGGTGAATGGTTGAGGTGGTTTGGTCATTGATGGTGTCTAGAATGATTTTGATAGAGTAATTGTACTTGGCTATTGGCTGAGGGGTAGTCATAAGTTGACTCTCTATTGTGATGGTTGTATCACCGGATTGCTAGAAGAAGTGATCTATAAATAAACTATGAATGCAAAAGCTCTTGAAGTTGTCTTGGATCCTTTTTCACCTCTGGCTCCTCTCTTCTTATAGGAAGGAAGGAAAGGTGCAATGAGATGTTTAAAAAGAGGTATAACTTGTTGTCTAATTTTAACTCATGCATGCATTGGCTCACACAGGAATTAGGTGAGCTAATTATAAAAAGCAAAGTAGAGTGAAGGGTCAGTTAAGTTGGTTTAGATGGTGGAACCTGATCGTTGATGGTCAGGGTGACCGTCGATGGTTAAGGTGACTATAAAAGATCAAGGGTTAAGGTCAAGTTGAGTTAAAAAGGTGGGTTTAGTTAGTAGGTCAAGATAACTAGGGTTAGGTAGGTTTATCGATCGAAAGGTCAAGTTGGGGCCCTAAATGGTCCTGAGGTGGTCCAGGGGAGTTACAACATTTAGAACTATCATGTGTAGATTTATAGTATCTACTTTTTTCCCTTTTTTATTATGTAATTTGTATCAATAAATGGTAGAACAAAAATGGAGTATGGGTTGAAGGTTCGATTGCCTCAAGCATCGAAGGAGGTGTTCTCCTTCAAACTGGGAAGTGATGAGGTGAAATAAAATTGAGTGTGGGTTTTATGAGTGGTTAGGAGAGGAAAAAAAGGTGTTTGATAAGTTGGGCATTGAAGAAAAAACATGCACACAAAGTGTGACAAAAGTGTGATAGCCAAGATCATGCATTAAGTAGGTTGCCATAGTTGATAAAAATTAAAGTCGATGTTAGAAGGATAAGTGACAAGTGGACTACATAACCATATTTAGGCATGGCGGTTAGAAATAATAAAAAATGCAAGTTTCATAAGTAATGTTTGTGTTTAGGTGGGTATCCAAGGTAGGAAGTGATCCTAATAAAAACACAAACTCATCAGGTGTAGTCAAGGTATCTGATGTAGGAAGTGCTCCCAATAAGACATAAGTTGGTTGGGTATACATGGGGTAGCGCAAGTTCAATAGTTCAACATGGTAATTATTGTCATTATGGTAAAAAACACCAGGCAAGAGTCAATGAATAACATGTGAGAGTTTGAGACAAAATAGCCAATGTCAAGGTGGGTGGAGAAGGTAGTATCCATGGGTGGGTGCTTGGTGTGGGTTTTGAAACAAGTTTGAAAAGTTGGTTGGTTGAAAAATTTCCAGGATCCTAACCATCGACAGCCTTAGGGTCAACCATTGGTGGTCACCCTAATCATCGATGGTCAGGGTGTAAACCCTAAAAGGTCAAAAATAAAAGTGACTCAAAGGAGTCATTTTCATTCATTTGTGGCTTTTGATTGTTATGACTTGCTAATTGGGCATTTTGTGTGAAAGCTCTGACAGTGACTGAAAGTGGGTGGGTTGCTAAGCTGGATTAACTAAGTGGATCAAAGAGGATGTAGGGTGGACATGGATGAGGCCAGGTAATGGGTCCTAATATTATTCCTTGATGATGATTGAGGAACGAGGTAGGGGTTGCACTAAATTTGTAGTTTTTTAGTTGTGATTTTGCATATGCATTTGCTATAGAATGTGCTTAGTTGATTGTTGTTTGGGTAGGGTATATTAGGTTTGACCTAGGTAGTAGGGTTTCAATTGGGTTTTAGGTAATTTTATGGGTGAAAGAAAAAATGGGAAGGGGTAGTATAGTGTGGGTAGGTAGGGGTAGGAGATAGGTAGGATGTAAAAATTTATCTATTTTGAGTGTGTTTTTGGGTAGGGGTAGGGTTGAGATGCCCCACTGATGATCACACATAGTGACCATCAATAGTCATCCTAACCATTTATGGTCATCCTAACCATTGATGATTGATGGCCATAGGTAAAATGGTGGCTCGACTATCGATAGTCATAGTGACTGTCAGTGGTCGACCAAATGGCTGAGTGTTTTAACAAAAAGCTACATAGATTAGTTAGAGTGTGATAGTTTTGGGATGCTAAGGGTAGTTCTGTAAGATAAGGGTAGGTTTAAAAAGGATGATGTAAGTCATATAAGAAAAATAGGTGCTTTTTAGTAGGGTGAATGAGGTGAAAAGGTATAGTTTATAGGCAAAGCATGGTAATGAACTAAGTTTGTTATAATTGAATCTTGCAGGCACAGGAGCAGATCCAGATGTAGGATCAAGTTTCTCATATATTTCTAGAGATTCATCAAGGGATGACTATAACAGACTAGGTACACATGTAGGAGGTGTGGCTTAGAGTGATGTTGTACTACCAACATGTGCCACAAGATGTGATGATGATCGTGACCCTCATTGAGTGATGGGATTCAACCATGAACACCTTCCTTGTACCGACTGGTGAGATGATGATATTTATAGAAGATGTGTACAAGATCAGTCAATTACCCATATGGGGTGATCTAATATATCACATTGAGTTGGAGGTGAGAGATGATTTCTTGGAGTTGCTATATGGAGATGACCATGATATTGCTAGATGGCACAATGGAATATTTAGTTACACTCTACTGTATTAGAGGGTTAGAGATGATAGGAGGCTAATGACCATGATGATGATGGTGGTATCATGATTTGATGTACCTAATTCAAGCAGTAAGAGGTTCTCATATCTATTAGTAGGGATATTAATTGAGATAGTGTTAAGTCACACAGTGTTCAGTTCTATGCCTTTGATTTTAGTGTAGATATACAAGAAGATGTGGGGATTCAAAGCTCATAAGTGATACAACATCAACATCAGGTTCATGCTACATTATAAGGCATATGAGTACATCCAAGTGCTATGACTGGTAGGGCTGCCATGGGAGGGTTACACATAAATGAACTTTCAAGTCAGCTTTATGAGGTGGAGATCTAATTTTGCCCTCATAAAAGTAGGAGGTAGGGTAAGTGATATAGATTGGTTTAGAGGTACACTATAGGCCTTGGTTGTTAGTGACTTGATTTGGAGGCCATACATCAGGTTTACAGATTAGGTTGGATACAAAAATCACACATTATACTTACAGAGTTATAAGTGGATCCTCAATAGGCAAGATGGGGAAGTAGAGCTCATCCCATTTGACTAGGTGCAGAGACAATTTGTTTTGGTTCAAGGTATCTTGAGTCCATTTCTGAGGTATACGTGGAAGGATGTAAAGCTTCTAATCCTAGAGCCATAACTAGTTCAGGCTTTACTTGATCATGAGGAGTTACTAGCTAGGGCCAAGATCAATGATGGAGGCTTTATAGATGGGTACCCTACATGGTACCAGGCTCTTTATATGATAACATATTTTGGTGGTGATGATGGTGGTAGGTAGCTTATGGATGTTGACCCAGCTAGTAGAGGTTAGTAGGTACATGTACAAGGGGTTTCCCTAGGTGCACAAGTAGGAGTGATGCTAACTGTAACATAGGCTCAATTGGTAGCTTTATAGGGTCAGCTGGCTACAACATAGGGTTACTTAGCTATGGTTATAGGTAAGAGGCACCAAGCTAGAGCTCAACTATCCTTGGTCACTCAAGAGAGAGACTCTTTGAGAGAAATTAGAGGAGGAGCCACAAAACCTTCAGGGCCATTAGGTACTATCTTCATGGTATGACATCTAGCCATAGTAGAGGATCTATGCTACTACGAGGCCATAGTCTTGAGATATTGTCTTAATGAGCCTCTATGGGGTGACTATAGAGCTAGTTTGATAGGTGGTGTTCATGTGATGACACCAAGTCAGTGGGTGGCTTCTATAGGTGGATAGGTGGGTACCTCAGGAGGACATACACTAGGAGAGAGCAGTGCTCCAAGAGAGAGTGGTGCCCCAGGGGCATAGTCATGATATGGTTATGGGATATTGTATTTTATTGTATATCATTTTGATACCGGCCTGCAAGCCGATGCGGTGAGATGTATATTTTTGAGAGAGAGACATGTATGCTATATAAATTATGATGTTATTGATGATTTATATATATGATCCTCATTTATTGCTTATGGTTCATGGTTTGCCTTAATGTTTATGATGTGATGTTCGTATTGATCATTGATGATGTTATATGGATTATGGTTGTGATGAAAATATTGATAAGCTCATGATGACATTGATATGTATTTATCTTAGCTAGGTATGTGATGAGATGTCTTTTGTTTATGTTCATGATGATTCTTATGACAATGATGTTCATGCTAAAATTTAACAAGTATATGATTCATTATTTAGATTTAAACATGTTTTAAAAATGGTGTTTTACTTATTTACTCATGGATGCCATGATTGTGATATGATGATGGATATGTTGATGATGTGTGATTTTTATTATGATACATGTTGATATGATGGTATGTGTGTATGATTATGGTTATTTTTCTCAAGGTAAAACACATAAAGTAAGTTGAATAACATCATTAAATGTGAGGAAGAGAATATAATCAAGAGACAAGATGACTAAAGGAATATATCAACTAGTCATGAGAGGATAAGAAGAGGGCACGATACTCCTTATTTTGCAAGGACTAATAGAAATCAAAATTAGATTGGCTTAAGGAACATAAGCCTTTCGAATGATTCACATTAGCATTCGTTAATTAGTTAAGAAGTGTCTTAATCACATAATGTCAAGTGAGCTCAAAATCCCTTGCTTATAGTGTAAAAAGGGGAGATGGATGAAAATAGAACCTTCTTGTGACACTAGCATGCCTCTTCTAGAGGTTACCAAGAGTCAGTATGATCAAGTCTATGTCATATAAGATGTAGACTAATCAATGCGGGAAGTCTAATCATGAGAGCTGATTGTGGCTTTCAAAATTATTTTGCTTATGAGAGACGATTGTAGCTTTCAAAATTCTTTTATTTTTGCTTGATAATGGGTCTTTTGCTTACTTTGTTGCATGGGAGGGTTGGGGAAGCTGATCAATGTGGGAAGATTCCAATAAATTGATATACTTTGACAAATTTTTCACTTATCCATCCTTCTAAGGAATGGTCTAAGTTTGTGTACTTTGTTGAATGTCCTTGATATTTATCCTTCAAGGGAGCAGTCTACCTTATTTGTAGTAATTTGGATATGATTTAGGTAGTTTTCCTTCAAGGGAGTAGTCTATGAATGCTAGGAATGACCCATGATTATTTTTGGTTATGAATTTGTTTTTTATTATTTGAGTTTGCTTGACATAGACTAGTTTATAGGGGGCTTAAGGGTTCACCTTTATGAAGGCAAAACTAAAATCATAAGAAGGTTGATTAGGTGTAAAGAGGTTGAGGTGACAATGACCATGGAAATATGTCCTATGAAAATGGATGGAAAGTACCATGAGAATCATGCCATGGGGATCCATGGTACCCATTATTCAAGATTATGCTACAATTTTGACAGATAATTGCATGATTCAGTTTTGATTGGTTGCCCCTAAAATAGGGAGATGAATGTGTTTTGCAAGCAAGGGATGAGCTTAAGTTAGACAAAAGGTGAGTTTTATACTTTTCAACAAAAGAAAGGACATAGATACAAAGCATTGAGGGGATCAAGTTTTAGGTTTCTCTTAAGAGAGGATAACTGGCAAGTTCATGATCTATACTTGTGGGGTTATGATATAAGGTCCAAACTAATTGAAAGCAAACTTACCATGATTATTTTTATCCATATTGGTGACATGTTTATTTTCCTTTAAGATGAGGTCTTCGATATTGAATTCTTGCACTTTAAGTTGTTTGTTATAAGCACATTTGATTTTCTCTTTATAGACATGAAGATGGGTGAAGGCAGTTATACGATGCTCATCAAGTAGCTCAAGATGGGATAAATGGTGATGATGATAATCATCTTCAAAAATGAGATCTTGCAAAGATATGCAAAGAGAAGGAATTTGGACCTTGAGAGGTAAAATGGTCTCCATGCCAAACACAAGAGAAATTGGTGTAGCACCCATAGGGGTTCGAATGCTAGTTTGATATGCCCACAAGGCAAAGGGGATATGCAAATGCCAATCCCAACTAAATGCATTGAATATTTTAAAGAGCATGTTGTTGAGGGTTTTATTAGAGGCCTCGACTTGTCCATTAGCTTGAGGATGATAGGGTGATGAGAAACTTAACTTGATATCGAATGCATCATAAATACCTTGGACTTGCTTGTTTTTAAAATATTTACCATTGTCGATGATAATTTTGTGAATAATATCAAAATGACAGATGATGTAATGATTGATGAAGTCAACAATTTTTTCATCTTTGGTTGAAACAAGAGGAATAACGTCTACCCATTTGGTAAAATATTCTATCGTAGTGATGATAAAATGGTGTCACTATTAAGAGTAGGGGTTAATTTCACCAATAAGGTCCAGACCCCATTATGAAAAGGGCCAAAAATTCGTGGATACATGAAGACTATGGCTAGGTGCATGATGTAAATTGGAATGTTGTTGACACTTAACACACTTTTTCACATAGTCACAAAATTATTGGTTAAGGGTAGTCCAGTAATAGCCAAGGTGAAGGATGCGTTTAGCCATGGTGAGGCCACTAATGTGTCCCCCAAATATCCCATCATGCATTTTATTGATAGCATGAGAGGCTTAATGATAGCATAGGCAATGGAAGAGGAGACCATCAAAGCCATGCTTATAAAGAATTCCCCCCATAATGGTATAACATGAGGTACTTTAGATAAACACCCTTTGAACATTCTAGGAAAGACTAGAAGGATTGATGGAAATGTTAAGATAGTCGAAGGTCTATTGATACCAAATATTAGGTTGGGTCTCCTCCACACTAAATATGGTGGGAGAGTTTGGTTTAATGTAAGAAGGTTGGGTAAGTCTATGGATAATGATAGATAGATTGGAACCAGAGGGTGAAGATGAGATCTAAGAGGTGAGGGAAGCCATGTTGTCGACAAATTTGTTGGTAGATCATGGGGTGGATTGGATATGGTAGTGTTCAAATGATGTTAAAAGTTTGTCAACTAGTTATTTGTACTATTGTAAAACATCATTATTAAACTGGTAAGAGTTGTTGATTTGATTGACCACAAGTTGAGAGTCACCAAAAATATTGATTGTTTTGACTCCCAAGGCTAAGGCAGCATGAAGGCCTATGACTATGGCTTCATACTTAGACATATTATTGGTACATTCAAAATCTATCTTGAAGGATGAGTGAAGAGGTTCACTATGAAGGGGGATAATGATGATGTCAACTCCCCCACCATGCTGACACTTTGATCTGTCAAAGAACATGGTCATTTGATAGGTGAATTTTGCTTGAGAGAGGGTCATGATGGACTCATCGAGAAACTCAAGAGGAGGTTGGTTGTCTGATAAATATGCTTCAACCAATTGGTCAAAAATCACTTGCCCTTTAATTGACTTCTGCTGAAGAAACTCAAGGTCAAACTTAGATAAAAGTGTGAGCCACTTGGATATACGTTGGTTTTGGTATGGCTTGGAGTGTATATACTTGAGTGGGTTGGTACTGGTTATGACATAGGTCCTATGGTTAAGAAGGTAGTGGTGAAGTTTGGTAGCCACAAAGACTAAATCTAAGTAAATTTTCTCGATATGAGTGTATTGAGTCTCATATTATACAAGCGTGTGGTTGATATAGTAGACAACTTGCTCCTTGTTTTGTTCATCTTGATGAGCAAGCATTACCCTTAGAGAGTGGTTAGTGGTGGAGATATAAAGGTAAAAAGGTTGATCATCTTTGGGAGGGGTGAGGATAGGTGGAGACAAAAAGTATTTTTTGAGTGAATCAAAGGTCTTTTGACAGTTATTATTCTACTTGAAAGAAACATCCTTATTCAAGAGGTGATGGAAGGGTTGGCATCGATTAGAGTGTTGAGAGATAAAGCGATGAATGGCTTAGATCTTCCCCTACAAAATATGGAGTTGCTTGAGGTTGATTGGAGGAAGCATGCCGAGCATTATTTTGATTTTGGCTAGATCAACTTTGATTCCCTAAAGGGAAATGACAAATCCAAGGAGCTTTCCTAACAAGACCCTAAAAATTCACTTTTTGGGGTTAAGGTAGACATAGTAATGGATGAGGAATTCAAATATAATTTTGAGAATGGCCAAATGGTCCTTACAATACTTGGATTTACCAAGAAGATCATCCACATAGGCCTTGATAATTTTGTGGACAAGGTCATGAAATATGTAGGTCATAGCATGTTGATAGGTTAAACCAATGTTATTTAGTCCAAAATGCATGACTATATAGTAGAAAGTCCCCCATGGGGTGATAAAGGTGGTTTTGTGCTGATCTTTAGGTGCAATTAGGATCTGATTGTAACTCAAGAATCCATCCATGAGAGACACATCTCGTGGCCGACTGTAAGATCAACTAGTTGGTTGATGCTTGATAGATGAAATTCATATTTTGGGCAAGCAAGGATGAGGTCGTGAAAGTCCACATAGATGCAAAGTCCCCCTGTGACTTTAGTGATAGGCTAAACATTTGAGACCCATTGGGGATAGTCAATGTGTTGAATAAAATTGATGGATAAGAGACACTGAAACTCTTCTTTGACAAGAAGGGCTATGCAAGGGTGAATTCATCAAAGTTTCTACATGATAGGTTTGGAATCGCAGCTGGTGACTATGTTATGGGTGGCAATAGAGGGGTTAATTCCTAGCATGTTTCTATAAGACCAAGCATAAGATATGCTACAGTCTTGCAAGAAGTAGGGGAAATCCCAAAGTTCCTCAGAATTAAGCTATTGGCCAATTTTGATAATGTGGGGGTTGTTCAGAGTGCCCAAGTTGATATCCATGGTGGGTTCGTTCAACATGGTCAAAGTCTTAGGAGGGAGAGATTTATGGATGGAAGAATCTAGTGTACCAAGATAGGTGAGAATAGAATCATCACCTTGACATTGAATGGTATTAATGGTAGGAGAGTCATCTCCTATTAGCTTAAGATGGGTCAAAGGGATGGTTATGGTTTCCCCTTCCTTTTGATAAGTTAGGGGTCTAAGACTGATCATACTAATGAAAAAAAGTTATGTGGGATGATGTGATCATCCTCACACTCAGGTGGAGAAGAGGCTGGTGAGGAGGGGATGTCTTCCTAAACAATGGTGGTTATAGGTAATTTAGTTTTCTTAAGGGTAGAATGAAGCCAAGGCCATGTTTCTCATAAGGTTTTTTGGTCTCAATTGAAGTCAACTTGTGTCGCCCATGTTCATATCTTCTAAGACCAAATCCATTCCAAGGAAGTTCATCTGTTAATAGATTGTCCTCATTATAGAGCTGATGGATTATGGTTTGGAGAGATTTTTAGTTCTCTGTGTCATGCCCAGGTGTCCTATGATAGGATCACACTTGGCGGTCATTATACCAAACTGGTTTTGGACCAAGAGGTTCAAATGGCCTAATAGGAGGTAAGGTTAAGCAAAAAGCCTACCATAACCTTTGGAAAATGGTTGAGTAAGACTCAACTAAAGGTGGCAAGGGTCTAAAGGTTGTGGCCTTGGTTGGTGAGATGAAAGTCTTTTTAGAAATAGGTTTGGTGGTAGAGGTCTTGGGTAAGGTGGTGTTCTTAATTGATGATTTTAGTTTAGATAAGGGAGTTGATAAGTTATAGGTAGGAGACCCTAAGGTAGCTAAGTTGGTTATTGATGGCTTGGGAAAGATGGGCATATCAGAAAGCAAGAGTAATGGGGTAACCAAAAGTGGTGGTTGGGTTTTGGTTGAAATAGTTAGCTTCCTAATCAAAGTAGAGGGATGAGGACCCAATATAGAGGGCAAGGTTGATTGGCCTTTTGGTGGCTTTACCTCCTTGGTTGACTTGGTTTGGTGTTTGGTTTGGTGTTTGGTTGATGGGTTTGGTGACATTAGCTCTAGTTTCAAGGATGGGTGATTAAGGCTCTATGTAGGGAAGATGCCAAGGGTTTTGGATAGTTTGGTTGAAGCGATAGAAGATGATTTGGTTATTTGGGTTTTGGTTGCTTTGGATGGTTGATAAATGGTTGGGTTGGTAGAGGTTTTCATTGTTTTGGTTGGTATGATGGTGGGTTAGATAATAGAAGTTGTGGGTTGGTTTGTCAAAGATGTGGTTAGAGGTTCCTATTTGGTGATGTAAGAGAGCCCTGATTATTGAAAAAATGTGGCTTGATCCACATTAGGTTTGGAGATAAATTCTAATATCTGAAGTAATCTAGAGAA
This sequence comes from Torreya grandis, assembly GCA_037957365.1. Lineage (NCBI taxonomy): Eukaryota > Viridiplantae > Streptophyta > Pinopsida > Cupressales > Taxaceae > Torreya > Torreya grandis. The sequence goes on from JARHVA010000552.1 coordinate 2,083,452, forward strand.
TGGTTTATAGATTGGTTTTGATCCCTAGAAAATGGTCTCAAAAGATAATCCCATGGGTTAAGAAAAGGGAATGGTGACCTCATCCTTTTTTTCAATCAAAGGATGCAAGATTTAGATGGGTGGTTCTTCTATGGGAAGTATACATATGGTGGTTTCCTCCTTAGGAATGATTTCCAAAGGGGAAGTGAATTGTTCGGGAGTTGAGGGAGAAGTTAAATTGGTGATGGTTGCTTGTTCTAGTATGTCAGTTGAAGGAGGGGTTGATGACTCCATTACCTCAATAAGTGGAGGGTGGTAAAAGTTAATTCCTCAGTTTGGGTCTCCAAAGGAAGAGAAGGTAAATCTACTACCTCAATAAGTGGAGAGGGTGAAGAAAAAGTAGATTGGGTGCTAGGTTCTTCATCAATGTGCACATCAAGAACCATATTGACGGTGTGGGCATCATGAGAACTCTCAAATTTATTGTTCTCATTTTTGGTAGGTGCATGATTAGGAAAATGTTGTTTGAAAATGTCAAAGGCTTGGTTTGAAGGTGAATTAGGTTGTCCAACACAAGTTCCCCCTTGTCAATGAGGGTTTAGACAATGTTTTTGAAGGTATTACACCTACTAACGTCATGCCCAACTACTTGATGGAAAGCACATAGGTCATTCTCATTATACCAACTAGGTGTAAAGTAAGAGGAATCAAATTGTTGAGGGGGTTTGATAGGAGGAAGCTATATGATATTATCTTTCAACAACTTCTCCAAGATTGAAGCATAAGATTTCCCAAGCAAATTAAATTGCTTTTGACTATTTAAATTTTGGTTTCTCATGTTTTATTTTGAGGAGGTAGAGGAGCTTGGTTGATTGACAAATGGTGGAGGAGTGTTCTTAAAGACAACTACATTTGGAGTTCCCTTGCTCTTGGTCCTGATGTTGGTTTGGTTACTTGGTTTAGAGGAATATGCCTCATTAGATTTGAAGGTAGAGAATTTGTTTTTCAACTTTAAATTTCCTTCATCAATGGCTCTATTTTATAGTTTAGATGCCATGGTAAAAGATTAATCAAAGATTTTGAAGCTCTAAAAATACAACGTAGAAGAGATGTGCTTGACACATGCTTAAGAAATTTTTTCTATTAGTCCGAGTTAGGGAAAAGAAAAGGAAAGTTGATTGATTAGGCTCCTCCAATGATCTACAAAATCAGAAATAGATTCATCATCAAATTCCTAGATAGAGTAAAGGTCGATGATGGAAAATTTCTTGGAGATGTTTATTGAAAAGTGATCCAAAAAATTTTGGGCCAGCTGGGTGAAGGAGAAGAGAGAGTGTTTAGTTATGTCACTATAATAGTCCAATGCTGGACCAGACAGGGACATAGGGAAGGTACAAAGAATGAGAGCATCATCGTAAGCAATCAAATAACATTCATGCCTAAATTCCCTGAGGTGTTGTTGGGGTTCCTACTTACTATAAAACTTAAAAAACTTTGGAAGTTCCCACTGAGGAGGGTATGGTCTAATAGGGACACATGGGTGGATTGGTTCATTGTATATTTGGTCATATGATAAGATGTGATCTCTAAAAATGGATGATTCTAGATATATCATTTTATCCATTAGAATTTTCATCAGATCCATAGTGGATTGTGCCCCTGGGAGGTTATAAGGTGCATACTATTATTGTGGTTGGGTGATATATTGATAATTTGTGGGAGGTTGAGAAGCTGCCACATATTGATATGTGGACCTAGGTGGTTGGGTGGATGCTATATAGGGGGAGGTTGATGTAGGTGGTTGGGTAGTGGGTAGAGGTACATGCCCTTGTAGGTTAGGTATGTAACCTAGGTTGGGTATGATGGGAACCTATTGAGAGGTTAAGGTGGGTTGGGTAGGAGCTATGGTTGGGTTTGTAATTAAAATAAAAATGGTGACCTTTGTACTGATTTGGTGGTAAGGTAGAAGGTATAGATACCACAATATTTTGAAGTGGAATAGTGACTAATGGAATGGGGGTAGCCTAAAGAAGGTTGGCATTACTAGTAGTAGGCACTCCCATGGTGAGTGGAGTATATGTGGTTAATGGTTGGGTTACTCCTAGGGTAGAGGAGTTGTTGGTGGGGGTGGAAGGTGTAAGGGTGTTGGTTTGTTGGGAAGGTTAGTTTTCCATAGTAGTATCAAAGGGATTATTGTTAGATGAAGATGTTTGAGTGGTCGATGTTTGGGTGGTGACTACAAAAATTAAAGGGTTCCCCATAAGGTGGGAATTCATGCCATAAGGTGGGTCCATAGGTGGGACTGAAGCATGGCTATGGTGAGGCATGGTGCTGAGATAATGCTAAAGGGCCATATGATTGTTATCTAAGAAGGTGTCAATGTATGTATCTCCTTTGAAAACTACCTAAGGGAAAGAAAGACTTATCGAAGGGTGAGGATATTCTTTTGGTTTAGAGATGTACTCCATGGGTAAGGAGCTAGAAGAGGTTGATTGGTTTAGTGATGGGTTCTATTATATTATATTCTTTCGCTACTGGTGAGTTAGAACCATAGAAGATAAGGGATAGAGATCACAAAAACAATCTCAACACTCAAACAGAGAAAATATAAGAAATGAGCAAGGAAATCAAACACACACTAAAAATTACATTAAGTCCTAAAATTATTTTGAATCTCTCTTTTGTTTTATGCCTTAAAAAAATTATGTGACTAGAATTGTCTTCCAGAGCAGGTACTAGAAAAGAAGTCTATGGTTGGTTTTAGGTTGTGTTTAAGATCTCAAAAGGATCTATATTGGAAATCAATACATGGATTGGTATTGGGGCCTACCCCCTCACTTCACACACTATAATGATAAGGGTTTTAGGTGCTTAGCCAATATACATCAATTTTCAAAGTTTATACTCAATCAGAGAGCTAAGTTGGTTCTCCCCTTGGTAATGACCTCCAAGTAGGATTGCCGAGAAAGGTAATGTGACCACTAGGTGATGAAATCCCAATAAGGCCTTATGTCAAGTTATATTTATGTAAGTGGTTTGGTTTGTGTGTTTGACAAGAGTGAATATATGATTCATTACTTTAATTTATACTATGTGAGCTAAAATTACAAGTAACCAATGTATGCAGTTAATTTTAAGCCCAAAATGAAGTTTTCATTTTGTTGTATGAGCAAAGAGATAAGAAGAAGAAAGCACCTAGATGCAACTATGAACCCAAAAAAATACTCAAGAGTCCCATCGAGTGTACCAAAATGTTTCAAAAACTTTCAACTTACATTCTAAGAGAACAAGAAGAAAGAAAATAGATACGGGTATGGTAGAAGAACCTGTTTGATTATGCACGTGTTGAATCAAATAATTGTAGAGAGCTCCTCTTTAGCTTGGGAGGATGACCTATAAATAGGATAACACTAAAGCAAATGGTTAGTTAGACAGATAGCTAGGTGGATTACGTAGCACTAGCTAGATCCCAAAAGCAAGAGCTTCTTTAGAGGCTGTCAATCCATATGTTTTAAACAATTAAGTTTATAAAATAGAAGATAAAGTACTTGCATGAGTCTCAAAAGAAACTGAAATTGAATCCAAGATATGATTGATAAATAAATAGACTAAACTGGCTAATATAGAAATAAGTGGATCAATACTAATGCTAAATAGGTTGGGTGTCGTTCAAAAAATAGGTTGGAGGTCTAAGAACAAGCAAAAGAAAAGAAAGTTGAATCTAGTTGAGGGCAGGTGGGTGAAAATAGCTTTCTATTATTTTATATCACAGTGACCATTGGTGGTTGGTATGACCATCAACAATTTGAGTGATTGTCGGTGGTTGAGGTAACCATCGGTAGTTAGATAGACCTTTAGTGGTCAAGATGACTACTAGTGGTTACTGTGTGTTAGTTTTGGGTGATAAAAGGTCAGATTGATGGGATCACAAAAGGAAATTCTAGGAGATTAGTTTATGTTGGGATGAAACAAAGTAATTGATAGATTGAAAACAAATACTTAGCTTTCCAGAGATTGATAAGATGAATGGTTGAGGTAGTTGGCTTATTGATGGAGTCTGGCATGATTTTGACAATGTAACGGTACTTGGTTGTCAGCTGAGTGGTGGTAGCAAGTCAGATCTCTATCATGATGGTTGGATCATTAGATTTTTGGAAGAAGTGACCTACAAAGAAACTGTAGATGCAAAATATCTTGAAGTCATCTTGGATCTTTTTTCACCTCCTACTCCTCTCTTCTTATAGGAAAGAAGGAGAGGTGCAATAAGATGTTTAACAAGAGGTGTAACTTGCTGTCTAATTTTAACTCATGCATGTATTAAATTTCACACAAATTAGATGAGATAATTATAAAAATCAAGGTAGAGTGAAGGGTTAGATAAGTTGGTTTAGATGGTAGAACTTCACTATTGACAGTCAGGGTGATCGTTGATGGTTAAGGTGACCGTCAATAGTTGAGGATTGAAGTCAAGTTGAGTTAAAAATGTGGGTTTAGTTAGTAGGTCAAGTTGACTAGGGTTAGGTAGGTTTTTTAGTTGAAAGTTCAAGCTAGGGACTTAGGGGGTCCTGAGTTGGTCTAGCAGAGTTGCGACATTTGAAACTGTCATGTGCAAATTTTTGATGTCTACACATAGACCCTGATATTCACAAGACTATGTTTTGGACGTGATGTGGACAATATGAATTATAATTATACCATTTGGGTTCACCAATGCTCTAGTAATGTTCATGAGTCTTATGAATAAAGTGTTTTAGACTTTTTTGGATCGATTTGTGTTGGTTTTTATCGATGACAATTTGATATTTTCACAAAATGAGGAATAACATGAGGACCACTTGAACCAGGTCCTATAGATTTTGAGAGAAAACCAATTATTTGGTAACTTGGATATGTGTGATTTCACATAGATTGAGGTGAAATACTTTGGGGATATCATCTCAGGAGAAGGAATTTGTATGGACCCCTCCAAGGTTAGTGCCATTATGGAAAGGACAAAGCCCACAAATGTTGTGGAGGTGCATATTTTCATAGGTTTGGTAGGATATTATAGATGTTTTGTTGATAATTTATCTTTCATTGCAAATCCCATCACTTTAGAAGAAAGTGAATAATTTTGTATGGATAACTAAGTATGAGGAATCCTTTTAGTTGCTAAAGGAAAAACTCACTAGTGATCCTATTTTAGCTATGTCTAATCCTATAGGAAAATTCTTCATTTACATTGATGCATCAAAATCAAGATTGGGGGATATACTCATGAAAAAAGGTAGAGTTTTTACGTATAAATTTTATAAACTAAAAAAATACAAGTTGAGATATCTCATGCATGATTTAGAATTTGTAGATATTATTAATGTATGCCTAAGGTGGTGACAATTCTTGCTTAGTCATCACTTTATTCTAAATATAGACCATTTAAGTTTACAACATCTATTCAATCAACATAACCTTAACACACATCTGAGGCGTTAGATGGAAATGTTGTAGGAATATGATTATGAGATTCTGTATATCAAATTAAAAGAGAATGTAGTTATTGATTCCTTGAGTATAAGGCACCACGAGTCGGTAGTAATGAGTTTATGAACTGGCTTGACAAGTCAGATTTTGTTGCAACTTCTAGAGGACTACCTTTATAAGGAAGTAAGACAAATATTGGATTTTGGTGTGAATCTAAAAGGTAAATTTGAAGGCTATTCTCTTGATTTAGATGGACTTTTATGCCATAAATGGAATATCTATATTCCTACATCAGGCAGCTTGCATGAGCTAATTTTGTCAAGTCACATAGAGCTCATTATCAAGTGCACCTTGGAGTTAAGAAGATGCATGTTGAGCTAAGGCAATTATATTATTAGGCTAGTTTGCAGCATGATATTGATGACTTTTTAGCTCATTTCCTAAAATGCTAGAGGGTAAAGGCCAATAATCAACATCCGATAGGATTTTTATATCATCATTAGATTTTATAATGGAAATGGGATACTATCTTCATGGATTTCATTGTAGACTTTCCTACCTTTTCATATCATCATGATATAATTATTATGGTCACTTTGGATAATTTGACCAAATTAACTCACTTTTTTCCTATGAAGACAACCTACGATGCCAATATTGTGACAAAGGTATTTTTAGATGATATTATTATATTACATAGGATTCCCTGTAAGATTATCTTAGATATATATCTAATATATACTTCACACTTATGGACTTATTTGTAGAATGCATTGGGAACACATCTTAATTTTAATAATTCTTACTATCTTAAGACTAATGGGTAGACTAAGAGGTTTAATTAGGTCCTTGAATACATGCTTCACATGTATGTTATGAACCAATAATCCTATTAGGAAAACTATTTGTAAAGATGACACCTTTCTAGGATTTGTACAGTCAAGCCTATAGAATCCCACTGATTTAGGACAGACTTGAGGACAAATTTATGATTGGCCCTGCCATGTTAGAAGACATGGAGTGACAAGTGGTTAAGATTCGACAACAATTTGAGACTATCAGGGATCGATAAATGAAGTATGTTGATGCAAAGAGTATTGATTGAAATTTTAATGTTGGTGACAAAGTGTTCTTGAGAGTGAAAACCAACAAGACCCTAATTTGTTATGAAAAATGTTTGAAGTTAACACCTCATTTTGTAGGTCCATTCAGGATCTTAGAGATTATTGGCCCAATAACTTATAGATTGGCCTTGCTACCCAAACTATATCATGTTCATGATGTATTTCATGTTTCTATTTTAAGTCAATATGTTGTTGACATTACTTATGTATTGGACTAGATGGTCTTGTAGGTTGAAACTAAAGAAGCTATGATTTTGGATCCCATCAAGATTATAGCTCACAAGATGCTAGCCCTTCACGGTAGAGAACTAGATCAGGTCAAGTTTTAGTGGGAAAAATATGATGAATCAACAATAATTTGGGAAGATGGTGCAACTTTGAGGGTTCGGTACCCTCACATCTTTTAAAGACTTCTAGGTAGAAGTCTGCATAAGGGCAAGGGATGTAAGGGCCCATTTTGAATAATGCTCATCTTTGACATTAGATTATTTTTGTCACTTTGAGTTACATCCTTTGAGGAGGTGTTTTAGGTCTCCTCACCCAGTTAATAAAATGGAAACACTCCTAGGTTGTGGGTGGCCTAATAGGTGGAGTGAATCTCTAGAGAAGACTAGCTACCTTTATGCTACACCTAAATTAACACTACATGTAATTAAATGCAAGGAAAAGGGAAAGGGAGAAAGATATTAAACTAAACAGAAAATAAGGCGATGCACCAGATAATTTGATATTTTACACTCATTTAAAAGTGAGCAATTGACCATGGGATTGAAATACACATACAAAACTCCTAAAATGACCTTATTGCATAAGTATTTCAATATGGAGGTTATAGCTAATACATTAATCAAGAGGGATGATTAAGAGGTATAAAATAAGACAATAATAAAGGTTTTTTAGACTTAAAATTTGTAAAACTAATTGAAACACACCATATGACCTTCAATAGAGACTTTAAACTTCATAGAGGCGAGGAAATGAAACCAAGGATAACTGAATCATCACATGGTAAGATCAACCACTCATGAATACACATTAAACACAATCATAAGATATGGTATAAATCAATCATCTATTGATTCAAAGGGCTTAAAAAAATATCAGGGCTTTGCCATACTCACATGGAGGATCGTTTTACATTAAATATCAAATATGTATATATATAGGAGAAAAGAGAGGAGAGAGAGAATGGAGATGTGTGGAAAGCCTATGATGACTATCATCCATCATAAAATCAGTTACAATATTCATGAAAGTAAGAAAAATAATCTTATAATGTGTTGGCTTGGTTTGATAACAACTTCATGAAAGGGTGGTGTAGTTCTTGAATGAAGAGTTACAAGTTCAATTCTTAAAGGGCAGTTACAAAATGATCTTTATTATTCAATTCTCATTGTATCTTGCACTAACCATGTCTCATAATATATTTCAACCTCATTACTGCATAACAGTCTTAACATGAACCTAAAACCCTACAATTTATTCCTTAGGCTTGAAAGTAGCTTGTAGACACCATTTGCCTCTTTTTTGGTATCCATCTCTTTAGGTGTTTGTGTTATTATCTCTATGAATGTATCCAAATTTCACCATAAGAGGATCTATATTTATTTATAGCTTTTAAGGCACCTTGAGAGAATTTGGAGGGGTTTAAACTTGCAGTCAAAGTTGAAAGGTTATGAACCTTATTGAAAATCTCTCTAGTGGAGTCATAGAGGCCTATCTCTTATAGATTTATAGCTTTATCATCATGTGGAGGCCTAGGGAATCTACCATTTGTGTGTTCCAAAACCATATGGGGTTATTTTTCATGCTTGAAGGCATGTCTTCAAATTTTTTGAGCACACATAGTCCTTCAACCAATTATATTCTGACTTTTATACACTTTAATTTCCTTATTAAGAGATTATACAACTTAGGAATGAGGATATAAGGTCTTTGGAGAGACCCTATTTGGTGTTTCAACCTTATCAATGCTTTATTTACTCCATAGTGCATACAAAGTGCCCATAACTCATGCTTTCCCAATTGTTTATACATAGTTGTGTGTATTCTCCTTCTTCAAACAAGATTATATATGAGAGTGAAAAATGTATAAGAGTGTGTGATGGATGCTTAGTTTGTGGACATGCTTGATAAGTATTTTAGGTTCCCAAAAATGATGCATTCCTTTCATCAGGCTCATATTTTAGGGTGGGAGGGTTTAGACATAGTCACCTTGTTAAAGATCATTCATAGAGTTCTAGAGCTTAATGCCAGATATAACACCACAAATATCTTGCAGACAAACTCCTTCATGTTAAAAATTGTGATTAAGAGGCCATGAAACTTGTCATCCATGCTTTTACATAGGGTTCAGGCTTCTCAAGTTCACCATGACTAAGAACAAGACCTAGACTATGTAATTTGAAAATTTAGGGCACTGTATTCAATTTTTTTGATCCATGATCACTTGAAAAAGATGTTAAGGTCTCTAAACTCATCATATCCTCTTAGCTCATTTTATCATTTCAATATTTGTACCCTCTCTTCATGTTTGTACCTATAAACCTAACATAATCAAGTTTTGGCCTACATTTTTACACCATTTCATTGTAATTTTGACCCTATTAGTGCTTTGAATAAGTCTAAGGGGATTATTTGGGTTGGGTACAATGTTTTCCATTTTATTTTAGTCATTTTCATGCTTGGAAACACCTCATAGCCTAAAAAAACCTTGCCTATTATGTGAAAATACAATAAGACATGAAATTTTCTTACCAATGGAGGTTTGATCAGGGTTTTTAATTTTGGTTTTGGTGTTTCAAGGGCTCTTAGGCTTCTTAGGAATGTTCTTTAACCATCATTTTGCATCCACCAAGTTCAAAAGTGTATCCAAAAGGAGAAAACCAAACTGTTGGGGTTTGCAAGGGTTTTAGAGATTGTAAACTTCTTAGAGATGGTTCATAAAGTTTAGTCCCTTAAACATAGAACTTACACAACAAATTTGTATGTCATGAGGGTGTCTTCCAACCCCTAGGATCACTGATCTTGAGAATTCTTCTCCTTCATGAACCAATGTTAGCAAACTGACCTTTTCGTGCTTGTTCTAGAGACATGCAAACCCGATGGAGGAGTTGAGTAGGTTTTTGTCTTGTTTTGACCTATAAGCACTATTTTAGCATGATTTGAGGCCTGAGTATACTGGAGAAAGTCATGGAATTGATGTCTATTCCTCACTATACCTATACAACAACTTCATCTTACATTCCCACTTTGTTGACATGATCACAGACCTTGCTTGTATTAAGGAACTTGTTCATTTGAAGGACTGGCCTATTGTATCTTCATGTAATATGTCCATATGATAATGTAATGTATAAATAACCTCCTCTTATTTCCTTTCCTACCAACACTTCATGTTATATTATGTTTATAAGTTGAGAAAATGAATAAGAGCAGTTTCAATATTGATTATACATTAGAAATGGATGAAGATGACATCTTAGATGTATGTACAAATAATGAAATACAAGATTATTTTCATCATATGCCAAGTGGCCTAAAAGAGCCTCATTTAAACTTTATACATGGTGTTGACTTCCATTTGATATCCTTTAATGAAGTTACTTTCAAAGATTACAATAGACAAGAGAGTAAAACAAGGTGAAACCTTAGTCTCCACAAAATTACCTTAAACTTTGCTAAGGCTTGAAAAGATAAATGTTGTTATCATACATACCTTTGCTTTAGATCTGATATCCACTATAGAGTATTATGCATATTGAAAGGTTATTACATCAATGTTATCATCATGGATCAATCATTCCTCAAATTTTGTAAACTAACCTTAAACTCTCTGGGGTTACCTTAAACTTTCCAAAATTGAATCATACCATTAAGAAGATGATTGTCAATGCACTTCATGAACTAGTGATGGGAGAAATGATAGACTTAGGACCTTGATCACTCAAAACTATCTTGAAACATTTATTCCTAGGACCTATAACCTAATAACAACTTAATTCCATAACAAGACATTCCTTTATAGCTATATTGTGTGCATGAAAACTGTAAAATAGGATGATAAAAATTAGAAATTATGGTAGACATCTCAACATACTTGGTTTGGAGATGAAGCAATCTATGATGGCTAACTTGGACAACATTTTTTAGTGACCTCTGGGGATAGGTTGCATACTAAACATATAAACTAGTGGGCTTGTTAATTTATTGGGTTATGGAGTCACCTATCACTCAACAACAAACTTAATTTAGACCTTGAAACCTAATTTTAAGCCCTTAAAACAAGTTGAGCCAATTGATATCACTTCCCAAACAAATAAAAAACATGAAATACACACATTTATGCTATGAGGCACTTAGGGAAAATAGAAACAATAAACAACTAGGCAAACATTGTGCTAGAAGCACTTGGATAAATTAAAAGACTAGCTTACTATGTATAAGACCTTAAAGTCCTGCTCCACTTGGACCAAAAGAAAAACTTTCAAAACCTTATTAACTCCATATGAGCAAATTAACACTTGATAGAAGGAGTCTATTATAAGTTTTATTGTGAAGTGAGAGGTATGCCTTACCTCTTGAGATTTTAACATTCTCATGATCCCCTTGACTAACAATCAGGCCCAAAACACCCATTTATTCATATGTTAGATGATCATGGAAATCAAGAAAACTGTCAGACAATTCCCAAGTCTAATTATCTGTCATTAACACTTCAAATTTTGCCTCAACTAAAGGTTTTTCTTGACTATCCATGGTCACTTGAGGAGGCTTCTTCTACAATCTAACCTCTGTAACTTGATTAATGTCTTTATTATATCTTCTAGGAGAAGTAGGTCCATTAAGGGCCTCCAATTTTTCAATAAAATAATAGTGTTATTTTCTTGACTTATTAGGGTCACCCTCTTGTCCATTTAGGATGGAAAAGACCTCTATGACACCCTCATTTTTCTCCTCATGAGTTGAAGGATTGTCAATATCCTCAAATTATTTGTAAATGTCCAAGTATGACTGCCACATATCAGTGGGGTGTCTTTCATGCCTTGCTACAACTCGATCAAATGTCATGTCTTCTTGAAGTTTTTCATAACCACCTTGAGGAATGTCATGGCTTGAAATGATAGGATATTCATCATATGTTGCAAGGACACCTTGATATTATTTATTCACACCTTCCCCATGTTCACTAGTTAAGACAACTATATCAACCTCCTTCATGAAATCATGACATAATTCAATCAGAAGGCTATCATCTAGGTTGTTTTGTTTTTAAAAAGAAACTAGATCATCATTCTCAATGAAGCAAGGAAGTTCACTCCAACTACTTACTTCTCCTTGATCATGAGAATCAATGCCTCTAAGTGTAAACTCATCTTCTTCTTATTTTAGAATAGACCCATTATAATTTAATTAAATTTCCTCCTCTTTCATGTGGAAAGGAAGCTCCTCTGTCCAAATAATGCCTTATTCATATCACTAAATACACTCTTGAATATGAAGGATTGAATTCTATTCATCTAAATTATCCTTCACTTATTGGCCACTTGATGCATCTTGAGGAATGTTTAATTGCACCTTTATTGTATCCACCAATTGAACATCTTCATCATATTCTTCTTGAGGCTCATTTTAAGTTGCAACTAAAATTTGAAGCTTTTCATCATGTTCACTTGAAGAGTTATTATGTTTAATTAGATGTTCCTCAGCTTATTTCCATACAATAGGTCCTTTAATGCAAAGGGAGATGGTGGGAGGGAAAGGGGGTCCAACTAGTGGATAAAGGGTATAGTACTCATTATCAATGGAAACCGAGTCATTGAGGGACCCCATTCACTTGCCTTCCATAAAATGGGTCCTCCTTCAAAAAGGGAGATGGTGGGAGGGAAAAATGTCTCATTTGGTAGAGTGGGATGAATATTCTCATGATTTGGTTTGGGGTTTGAAGGAGTACTCTTCCAACTTGGAAACTTGGAGTTAATGAGCTCATTTAGGAGTTCTTGGGGAAGGGGAAAAGAGGCTTGTTTTAAAGTTTATTTATTATCCTCTTTCCATTTAGAAATCATCCTATCAAATTCTAATATACATTTATCCTTATGAATAATTCTAACTTGAGGTATGGATGAGGGGCTCAAGAAACTTGGAAACTTTATTGGTTTGAATTCTAATTTTTTTTTCCTCTCTTGATTTTGGATTGAAATATGAGGAGTGGGTGAGAATCTTGGAAAATTACTTGGTTGAGGAGTTTGAGGAACTTTAGGAAGCAAGTTTCCAAAAATTTGCTCTTCTTGATCAATTATTGCAAGCTTGGCCTTGATATCACTAACAATTTAGTATAGGCTAAGATCAGGAGAAGGCTAACTTGGAGTAAAAGGGGGTGTATAGGACCGATGGCATGCTTGAAAATGTTAGTATAAAGGTTGACAAGCTTGGTAAGGTTTTTGAGGAGGAAAATAAAGATAACATCCTTGGAGGTAAGGCCAGTTAGATGCATAATTAGATTCATATGAGGGGAAAGTGGGATAATTATAAGGATGGTATATCTCTTCATAGGGTTGATATGGATCAATAAATTAGACCAATTTTAAATCTACTTTAAACTCAACCATGAAACTTCATGTGGAAAGTAAAAACAAAATTGTAATTACTTGGAAAGAATACCTGGGCTGCTAAAACTAGCTGAATGAACTCAGAGTCACCATTGATGCTTGTAGAAATGCCTCCAAAGGCTGATATATTGAAGTAAAACACTAACAATCCTTTGAAATATGAGGTACTTTAAGTACTTGTCCCACTGGGCATACCAAAAAATATTATTACTTCGAGTTACACCCTTTGAAGAGGTGTTTCAGGTCTCCTCACCCAATTGACAAAATTAAAATACTCCTAGGTTGTGGGTGGCCTAAAAAGTGGAGTGAATCTTAGAGACACCTAAATTAACACTAAACCTATTTAAATTCAAGAAAAAGAGAAATGGAGAAAGAGAGTAAACTGAAAATAAAACAAGGTGATGCACTAGATACTTTGATATTCTCTAATCATTTGAAAGTGAACAATAGACCATGGGACTAAAATATGCATACAAAACTCCTAAAATGGCCTTATTAAATAAGTATTTCAATAGGGAGGTTATAAATAATACATTAATCAAGAGGGATATCAAGAGGTATATAATAAGACACTAATGAAGGGTTTTCACACTTAACATTTGCAAAACTAATTGAAATACACCTTATGACCTACAAAAGAGACTTTAAATTGCATAGAGATGAGGAAATGGGACAAAAAACCAAGGAGAACTAAATCATCACATGGTAAGATCAACCACTCATGAATACACATTAAACACAATCATAAAAGAAGGTAGAAATTAGTCATCTATTGATTCAAATGTCTTAACAAAAGATCAAGGCTTTGCCATACTCACATGGAAGATCTTGTGTTATATATATATATATATATATATATATATATATATATATATATATATATATATGTATGTATATATATATATATATATATGTATGTATATATGTATATATACACATACATACACACAAATATACATACATACATACATACATACATACATACATACATACATATATATATATATATATATATGATAAAAGATAGGAGAGAGAGAAGGGAGATGTGTGGGAAGCCTATGATGACTATCATCCATCACAAAACCAATTACAATATTCATTAAAGTAAGAAAAATAATCTTATAATCCTTTTTTTGCATGTGTTGGCTTAGTGTGATAACAACTTCATGAAAGGGTGGTGTAGTTCTTGAATGAAGAGTTAGAAGTTCACTTCTTGAAAGGTAGTTAAAAATTGATCTCTATTCTTTTATTCTCATCATATCTTGCACTAACCATGTCTCATCATAGCTTTCAACTTACTTGCTACATAACACTCTTGACATGAACCTGCAACCCTATAATTTATTCCTTAGGCTTGAAAGCAACTTGGAGACACCATTTACTTCTTTTTTGGTATTTGTATCTTTAGGTTTTTGTGTTATTATCTCTATGAATGTATCAAAATGTCACCATAAGAGTATTTCATATTGATATGTAGCTTTGAAGGCACCTTGAGAGAATTTAGAGGGGTTTAAACTTGTAGTCAAATTTACAAGGTTATGAAGCTTCTTGAAAATATATCAACCTTAATGATAGGCCTGCATATTCTCTGTGGTTTCCCAAGGTTTGCAATTTTATATCTTGGATTCTTGATATACTTGTAAAATCTTAGAGGAGTCACATAGGCCTATCTCTTTTAGCTTTATAGTTTCATCACTGTGTAGAGGCCTAGGGAATCTTCCATTTATGTGTTCCAAGACCACAATGGGCCATTTTTTATGTTTGAAGGCTTGTCTTCTTTTTACACTTTGCTTTCCATACTTAGTTTATATAACTCAAGATAAAGAGATGAGGTCTTTTGAGAGACCCTATTTTGTGTTTCAACATTATCAATACTTTCTTTACTCCGTAGTGCATACAAAGTGCCCAAAACTCACGCTTTCCCAATTGTCTGTACACAGTTGTGTGTATTCTTCTTATTTAAACAATATTATCTATGAGAGTGTGGGATGGATGATTAGTTTGTATACATTCTTGAGAATTCATTTAAGTTCCCAAAAATGATGCATTCCCTTCATCAGGCTCATTTTTAGGGTTAGGCAAGGTTTACACATAATCACCTTGTTAAGGATCATTGATAGAGTTATAGGGCTTAATGCTAGATCTAGCACCATAAATATCTTGTAGAAAAACTCCTTCATGTTCCACATTGTGATTAGTATGCCATGAAATTTATCAAACATGCTTGCATGTAGGGTTTCGGCTTCTCGAGTTTGCCATGACTGAGAACAAGGCCTAGACTATGTACTTTACAAAATTAGGTTACTGCATTAGATTATTTTGATCTATGATCACTTGGAAAAGATGTTAAGGACTCTACACTCATCATATCCTCTCACCTCATTTGATCATTATAAGATTTATAACCTCTCTTCATGCCTATATATACAAACCTAACGTAGTCAAGTTTTGACTTGTATGTTTACACTATTTTATTATAATTCTAACCCTATTAGTGCCTTGAAGACGATTAAGGAGATTAATGGAATTGGGTAAAATGTGTAATATTATTTTTTTATAATATTTCCTAATTACTAGGAGTAGTTGCACATTTGCTTTTATCTTCTAGTGTGTAGCTCAAGAGTCCCATAGGTAGTTGAATGGACTTCTTGGTAGGTGAAGCGATTAGTCATCTTTTGGCTTATAAAATGTATCATTTGCTTCCATTTTAATTTGAATCATGAAATATAATTTCATTGACATTCCGTAAATAGATATTTTATCTTGTCATTGGTATCATAGCCTAAAAATTTATTATATATTTTTTATCATTCCTTCTCCTTTAATTTAGTTGTATGGCCCTACAATAAATATTTTTTATCAAAAAGTTATCTTTCTATGTACTTGCAGTGACTAGGACCAAAAGGGAGGCATTTTGGGATTTTAATCTTTCAATAAATCTTTGTATTATAGTATATGCAATGTATCACTGAGGAGGTAACATGTTGAGAAGGCATTTGATTGGAGACTCAACTGATTATAGGTAGTTTGTATTTATTCTATCTATAGACATCCAATTCCTATCATTATTGTGTTGAAATTGTCAATTTAAGAAATATTTTATGACAATGCACAATCTAAGCCAAAATCACTAAAATGCTCTAAATGGTTTGAACTTGTCATGTATAGGTGTTGATTTAGGCTAATGTATCCCTAAATGGGGCAATGCATTTTATGTAATTATTATCTTTTCTCAAATCACTTCAACTCAAATTATGACCACACAAAATTGCACTCTAAACCACTAAATTCTTCTAATTCAACAACATACATCATGAGCATGTGTTATTTTGTGTCCACAATACTCTAGATGGAAAATTATTCTGTACGTAATTGACACCTAATTATACTCCAATAAAATTATGACTCAGTAAATTGACACTTTGACCAGTTTGATTAAGTGAACAACCAATTTCTAAATAATTATAGAAAAATTAGCTAAACCCACTTAAACAAATTAAACCAAATCAAAAACCTAAGTGAAAAATCCATGGCAATTATTAATTGTAAATTCATTGTTCAATTTTACATCACCCTATGACATCATCAATGGGGTGGCATCCACAAGCCATTAATGGAATAAATATCTAGTTTAAGACCTCTCATGCCTCATTAATGCCCCATTCTTCCAAATATTAATGGGGATATTTATGGTTTGAGCCTCCAAAATTGAATTGATTCATGGCCACACATCTTGATCTCAATATGGATGGTCACGATTGATTCTGATTATTTTTAAAAATATATAAATAAGAGGGCCAAGACCACTATTTTTAAGCTTCATTCATGCAAACTCATTATGCAAGAATTAAAATAGAAAATATTCAACTATTTTCACATATTGATCAAATTAATGAGCCTAAGCCATTTGTTCATTGAGTGATGATGGAGGAGCAAGCTATTCATCATTGATAAATATTTGAAACACCAAATCTAGGGAAAAACATTCTTTTTGGTCATATTTGGAAGGAGGGATGCTCTTAGAAAAGTTTGATGGTAGTTTTCCTTCTTTCAATAGCTCTTAGAATTCATTTACAAAACCCCATGAGGGAGTAGGCTTAGTACATTGTGTCCTTTATGCTTATTTGGGTTTTACTCTACTAATACATGGACTAACTTTGGATTTTTACTCTACATTTTGTCACACCTGATGGGATCATGCATCCCATACAAGCAAGGAGACTAATATGCAACTCTTAGATCTTTTAATAAATGCTTAAAAGTCTTCAAAAATCAAGTTTTACCTTTATTTTTCATGTATTTTTATTTTTTAAGTGACACATAGTTTACACATAGACCATTGTCGATTTACTCTAATTGACATCAATCCTCTCAAAAATGACATCAATTACTATGTGAAGATCTAAACATGGTATAAAATATGATTTATGGGTTTTTCTTGAAGGTTTATGGTTTTTATTCTATGTTTCAAAATTTGCATATTATTTGTTCGACCTTTTTATTGTAGAATCCAGAGGGGTTTTTAGTTTTTATACTTGTTTTACTAACCATATTTTTCATGAAAATCATTGTGTTTTTTATGTTTTTAGAGGAACTGACATCGATTTCTATCGATTGACATCAATTGGACCAATTGACACCAACTTTTGTGAACGGATATCAATCCCTGCATAGATCAATGTCGATCTCAGAGACAAAAAATAGATACGTGAGAGCTCATTTTAAAATATTGTTTTCTCATTTATCTTTGGGCTTCTAAGTAGGTATAAACCCTCTAAAACTTGTAGGTCACAAGCTGGAAAAAGGCACAAGTTTGAAAGTGGTTAAGTCTTGAACATTTTTATTGCCTAAAAAGAACTTAGTTTTTTTGCTTCGTTCTTTGTGAAAAAATTTAAAAGTTGTTCAACTAAGGCCAAGGAGCCAAAAATTTCACAACACATCTCGCTGTGGTACATTAAAATTAATGGTCACACTTAGATACATAGTCTTAAGAGTGTTTATTTTTTATTATTCTTTCAAAGTTATTTATTTTTGTAAAATGATTGATGCGTGTATGCTCTCCCCCCATCTCATTTAGGAAAATAAGGTAACCAAAAACACTCTTTATTTTTCTTTGTTTCTTTTAGTCTTAAAAGCATGAAAATAATGTCATCAAGGCCCTCCCCAAATCTATATAAATTGGGTGATCCAAATGTGACATTAAAGTCTTTTCACTTGTCTTTTATTTTTATGCACTTTGGATTATGAGCAAGTGTTCATAGCATCCTCATGGGTTTTATAGGGAAGTGTTGACCCAAAAATTTATCTCTCAGTATCATTTCAACCCCAATCTATGGTGGGGTATACAAATTGAGGTTGACTTACTAGGATGCTTGTTTGAGTGGTTAAATAAGATCTATTAGTAAGATACTACCTCAGACTGTAAGGAAAACTCAAACATCTCTCTACACTGAGAAAGTCATGGATGTAGTGGTTGTGAAAAGGATAAAAAAATTTCACAAAAATCCAGTTGATGTAGATCCAAATGATGTGAGCATCTCTTGTGTTAGCCACACTTGGGATCATCTAGAAACACATGAAAATTTAGTTTTAGAATAACCCCACTTGTTGTGGATTTACTATTGATTCAGGGTGAGTAGCTTGAAGTTCCATGTCATCGTACAATATCTTGAGAGAAGGGGTGTAAAAACTGTACTTATTCATGTGATTTTATTTTTGGATTAACACTTAAAATCCTCTCAAGAGCACATATAAAGATGGAATTTGACAATATCATGCAACCTTGTTAGTTTTAAGAATTTGGATGTTACACTTATGTGTATTTTGTCATTTTATTCTTTATTTGATTAGTTTTTTTGAGCCCAAAATTATTTGAAAATAAAAACATATCATTAAACACTTTTGTTATACACCATTCTAATTGAACAAGAAAGCCTTACACTAACCAAATCAAAACCACTTTTGCCCTGTTCAAATCATCATTTTGAACATTGTGTTTGTATTTTTGAAACAATGTTGTCATGCTACCCATTTGAGTCTAGACCATTTTCCCACTTTGAAAAATCTCAATGTCCTTCCTCACTTTTTAAAGTTCTAGGCCAAGGTGTTATTAGTTTTCCATTTACATTTGGTTTGAGTCAACTTAGGTATGATTTCTCATTTGGATTGAAGGTCATTACCTAGACTCATCATCATTTTATTCTCATTGTGGACTTGGGTTATCTTGAATTTGATTATGCTCTAAATTCTTGTATCATTATACATCTTATTAGCATGTGGTTGCATTGTGCTTCCTGTTTGGTTTTAGTTTTATACCTGGGATTTTTTGTGTTAATTCACATTTTGAGATTCTTAGTTCACATTATTATCTTTCTAATTATAAAGACCATCTTCTCACTCTCTTGTTGTAACTCATTGTATTCGTATCTAGCTTTTATGATATTGATGTATCTTTGACCTAAGTTTGTTGTGCTAGCTTACACTTTAGGTTATAAAGTTATCATACCCTCTTCCAATTTGATGATTTCAACCCACCAAAGTTGAGTAAATTCATAACCATTTCTTTTGATTATGTGGTAATATGCCACTTCTTTTATTATAGTCTCATCTTACCTTGTCATTTATTTGAAAAAATCCAAAACACACCTTTTAACATTTGCAAAACACATTTCACATCTTAGCAAATGAAGAAAAAAATATTCAAAACATGACACTAAGGTATACTCATAATGGGGTCTTTTATGGCCTTATTTATGAAGAAGAAAATTATTATGATAGACAAGATCACTCTATCATGTTTGAGGACATTTCCCTCTTTGGGCTTGATTTATAATTACCAAACTAATCCATGCCAATTTTCATACACCAACCTCATTATCCTCCTTCAGCTTGCACAAATAACTAGGCTTCACAATACTCAAAGGTTACCATTCTTGATTATTCTCCTTCAATTTGTACAAGAAACCAAGCTTTGTAACACCCAAAGGTTACCATTATAGGTTATCCTCCTTCGTCTTGCATGAGTAACTAAGCTCCACATCACTCGAAGGTTACCATTCTAGGTTATCCTCCTTTAGCTTACATGATCAACCAAGCTCCACAATGTTTGAAGGTTACCAATATAGGCTATCCTCTTTCAGCTTGCATGAGCGACCAAGCTCCACAAAGCTCAAAAGTTACCATTTTGGGCCTTCCTCCTTTAGTTTTCACTATCAACCAAACTTCACAGTGCCCAATCATTACCATTTTAGGCGCATTTCTAGTATTTTTTGAACTTATTATTGAGGAATGTCAATTTGATAAGCCAATCTTTGTTGATCTGTTATTAAATAGTCTAATTTTTGGAGAGCCCATTATTGAACCACAAACCATTAATCATTTAGTGCCAACTATTCACCACTTTATAAATTTTGTGCTAGTCTTCGATCCACAATAGAGCCAACCATTACCTCTTTAAGAACCATCTTTCGAGGACCAAAATGTGTTCAAAGTTGATATTTTACAACCAATTGTAAACCAAGACCACAATATTTTTATTAAAAAACCTATTTGTTGTGATCTATAAATTTGACTCAAGAGAGGATGGTTAGTATGGTGTTAGTTCCAAAATGAAAATAAAATGAAATAAACACACTAATAGCATAACATCTCTAGGCCTAGACACTAGGGAGAGCTTAGTTAACAAAAATAAATGATAAACACAATTAAAAATCAAGGAATGAAAACACAATAACTCATTCACCTTTCTTGGATGCTCCAAATGACTTTGTAGTGGTGGCTTGCTCGGCTTGTGCTTATAAAGTCCTTGGCAATTGAAGCTTAGCTACCTCCATCTCTCCTTGGCACCTTTGGCTTGTGACTTTTCTTGGCTTGAAATTAATTTGGCATGATAACACTAATTTCTTGAAGCTTTTAGAACCATTTGAGCATTATAACTTTGCATAATCAAGACTTATAAATGATGTGGTAAGGCCTCCTATTTATAAATTTTTGAAAATGTCTAGAATCAACCTGAACCATCCATCCCAAGATTGACATGTGTGGTTGAAGATTAATTTAATTTTTGAAATTAAGTTTGTAATTATCCTTATCATGATATTGGAAAAAGGGGAAATTAAGAGGCATGGAGGGCATCATAGAAGGCATTGATGAGGCATGGGTGGCATGAATCTTGATATTTGTGGAATTTATAACCTAAAGATGTCTTCCCAAGAAATGAGGTCACCTGATGATACAAATATTTAATATTCATTTATAAAAATAATTATTTAACAAGTTTCTATGAAATTTTTGATTAGGCATTGATTTGGGTTAATTATCTCTTAAGCATGATTAAGCACTTTGTGCACAAATTACTCAAATTGATCAAAATGCCTTATTATTGGTCCAAAATTTGATTGGATTGAAATTGGAAGGCAATGTCAGATGCATTAGATCCGTTATCCCATTTAAAATGTTTCCAACAACAAATAATGAAGGCATATGCCTCGTGCAAGAGATTTGATAGGAAAGAACAACTCGGAGCATCTAAGTGCAAATTTGGCATTTAAAATCAAAATGATCTAATCAAAGCTAGCTGGCCCATAAATTACATTGCTACATTTCGGGATATCCTAGCCAAAATTAGCACTTGAATATGTCAATTTCACATCATTTAGCATGTTTTAGTGTTTTTAGACTAAATTATGGATTTTGGATGAAAATTGACCAAAATCTTAGTTGGAGGTTATCAATGGCTAGATTTAGGTGTCTACAATTTGCCCCTATTTGAGGAGTTGTAAGCTATAAGCACTGTAACATCTTCTCAAAGAATGGAAAGGTCATGTATGCCTATAACTACAATGATGATAAACTAACTGTATGATGCCTCCTTAAGGGAATGGTTGGCACAAGTATGTCAATAAACGGTTCCTCAAAAAGAAAGAAGTGAAATGAGAGGACCAAAAAAAAGAAAGATGATGGGTTAAAAACACAATGATATTGAAAAATTAGTCAAAATAATTGAGAATGCAAGTGGGATGGTGTACAATAGTTTTCCTAAAGTTAGTTATAAGCATTGTATCTTGATAGTGGCAACGTGGTATACTAACACAATGATTTGCCTAAAAGTGGTTATAATCATTGAGAAGATGTAGTTGTCCTAGTTAGGATAGAAAAATAAGAGAATAACATGCCTCTGTATAGATAAAAAAGGTAAAGTGGTGACAACATAATGATTTTCTCAAAGGTGTTTATAATCATTAAGAAACACTGGTGAGATGGTGTGCAATGATTTGCTCATAGGCAGTTATAATCATTGGACCCCGATTATGGCAAACATGATAAAATTGACTGAGAATGATGATAACTTAACACATAGGGTAATGATGAATTGAAAAAACCTACTAGTAGGGAGATGGTTATCTGATCTAATAAAGGTTAAAATTCTTTCATGATTAATTACTCTGTTTGGGATATGATTAAGATAGAATCAGGGTGTCAGTACTGAAGAGATGCTGCCATTGCTGAATAGAATTTTTGACGTTGAGGTTTGTTTTATCATTTGTTGGTAGGCATCATGGTATAACATCATGAGGATGTGGTCAAAATATGCATAAGGATTGACTCCCATAATTCAATACTCAATAGAAAACAATGCACCAATGATAGAAACCATGATGACAATGTAAAAATATGAATATGGATGGATTCAAGTGTAAGTGTGGGTAAAATATTATCCAATGAACACATATAAACTAAATCAAGGTAACAGTGTTGAAATAAAATAAATAGACATAAATAAATAAAATAAGCAAAGAAAAACAAATAAATAATGCGATAGAAACTCTATGAACATTACCCCTAAAAAATAGGAGACAACTTAACAAACAAATAAAATGAAGGAATAAAAGAAAAGGAAGGGGTTGGCTGAGCTATCTCCATATGCACTAGGCAAGTGGATGCTACCTACATAGTTTCACGGATGTAATATCTAATAAAAAACTTTAGGCTAAATGTAGTTCTTTCAAATAATAGGAAGAATGTGATAACTGAGGAAAACAAATAGAATGGATGTGATAGAAGAAGAGGAATGGTCTTGTAAAATGGCAAGTGCATGAGAGAAAATAGCCAAAAAAGATGGGGAAAATAAATGACAAGTGATATAATTGTAACTTAGTAAGGGTTCCCAAAATTCTTAAGGCAAAGAAGGGGTCAATATTTTTATTTATTTTTAACAATTTTACAAATATTTTTGAAATTGTTTTAAAGTGTCTCAATTCAATCGAAAATGATGAGACCCTAAATAGTTCAAGCTCATAAAATAGTGAGAGCATGGCTTAGGTTGCTCATAAAATGGTGAGAGTGTGGATTAGGTTGATCAAAAAATGGTGAGAGCATGGTGGAGAAGGGTGACTGAGCTGACCTCAACCAATATTGAGCATTGCCTACATAGTCCCAGAGTAGGACCTCGAGTCACTGTAGTTTTGCCCTTATAGTGGAGGAATTTGACTAGTGTAGCAGTCAATTCAAATAAATAGGCACAATTGGTAAAAAGGCATAGTACGACATAGGAAGTGGCAAGTTGGTACATTAAGGCTTAATATTACCCCTAGTTTTCTCATAGATGGTTATAACCAAGACATAATGATATAAATCAATGGTACTAATTTGCCCAAAGGTGGTTATAATTAGTAGCAAGATTGGTGATAATAAAGAAATAAAAAATGAAGGATGAAATTGCTAAAACTTCTATCACACTATCCTAAAATATGATCTCTATCTAAATTACGTGAACCAACTGATGAACTGATCAGATACCTTGATGCTAAAACTACACAATAAATGGTAAAAACCAAAGTTAAACGGGCTAAGCTTTAGCACACACTGGGTCGATAGAATGGAAATGAAAAGTGGATATAGTGAAGAGGATGGATAAAGATGGTATTTGTATAAAGACAAATAGTGATAAAATGACATAACTAAAATGGTCCTTACAGATAATACACCTTAGAATTTAAACATAGTACCACTTGAGATCCAACTAAGAGATGCGTAGTGAAGGCAATTTGACCTCAATGGGAAGGATGGCTTTAGTACCATAAACAAATGAGTATGGAGTGGTTCCAATGGGAGTATAATGATTGGTATGGCATGCCCAAAGGGCAAGGAATATCTAAAGGTGCCAATCATGATTGGTATGATTGATAATTTTTTTTAAAAATATTGATAATGATTTTATTGGATGCCTTGGCCTAGCCATTACTTTGAGGGTAATATACTATAGAAAAATATTGTGTGATGTTATATTCAGTATATAGCTGGTATACATCTTTGTTCTTAAATGATCCTCCATTATCAGATATAATTTCAAAGGGGATACTATAGCGGCAAATGAGATGGTTGAAAATAAATTTTAAAATTTACTTTCTAGTCACGTAAGGGGTATAGCTTCAACCCACTTAGTGAAATAATCGATGGTGGTAAAGATATGTTTATGTCCATCAAATGAAGTGGGGTTAATCTTCTCAATGAGGTCAAGTCCCCATATTTATGTCAGAATAGACCCATGCAAAGATATCTACAAATTATCTCAATAGAGCTGTAAAGACATCTTATTCCTCCTTAGTGAGGGATGTGCCTAATTTTATCCATTTCAAGTCTGATGGAGTTTCAATATTTACCTTTATTATATCTTTGACTAGAAGGGTCGAACCATCTTCTAGGATAGTAGGTAGTGACTTGAATTATTGAATTATGTTAGGTTCCTCTGTTAGGACTTGCTCTTCAACTTCTCTGAGGCATGATGAATCTGAGTCCCCTAATGGGAGATCTATTCATGTAACAAAAATAGTAAAAAATTATTGATGAATTTGATCAAAGACTTGTTTTTTTCTCAAAGATGAACTCAGCTTCATAAGCAAGTTCATGGTTGGTGGTATCCTGATTTAAATTTGAAGAATAATGACCACCCCCATCTAATGGCACCTAAAATAGGTTTTCACCACTAGACTGACCTTTATCTTTACTTTTTCCTTGGTCAGAAAGTGCCTCAAAGAGGTTTTCATTTTGGGACCTCAATGTTTTACTTATTTGTTTTTGACTAAAGGTGTTTACTTGATCTCTCAAATAGGTTGTAGGATCCAATGTGATTGAGAATCTTGATTTGTGATCTCCCAATGGAATATTGTCTCTAAGGCCTAAGAAATCATAGAATGCCTCATCATTTAAGAACTCATTAATTGTTAGACTGGATTCTTGTTGGTCCCAATCTATCATTTGGGGATAATATAATGGTAATGGGTTAGGATGAATGGCCAAGGTAAAGGTACAAATGGCATTGTTATCAAATAGGTTGGTTTTAGCTAGGTTATCAAAGGTGAGGCTATGATCAAACCCTACTTCACTGTCGGCATCATCATCACTAGTTGATAAGGTCTTTCATATTTAGTCATGGAAATTGGCTCAATGGTTCCTTACTAATTCGGTCTAAGACCTCTTCCTTCATAATTATGATGCTCCATGATCCTATTGAGAATAGGATACTTTGCATTTTTATAACAATCAACTTGGTTGTCATTATATAACCTTGATTCATCCCCTTCAAGAGGGTTAGGTCCTAGGCCAGATGCTGGTACAAATGTGACAGGTCGCTTATCTTTATTGTTTTGTTTCCAATGCATTTGTGGGATGACTTTAGGTCACCCAAAGGTTTTTGGATTCTATGGAAGATTGGCAATATGAAATGTATTGTGGGTCACATACTCTCCCAATCCATTATCTAAAATGGTAAAATAATTAGAATATTCAGGAGGTGGAATATGAGAAAGGAAATCTAAGGTATTAGGGTTTATGCAATTATCTAGTTAAGGATCAATAAGTATAGAATTTCCTTTATCTTTCTGAAAACTTGGATTCATGTCGTACTGATAATTATAGCTTTGAAATTTCGCCTAAAGATGTTTGCAGTGTTCATATAGGTGTAAATGTCCTAAAACATTCACTTCCATCCCTGAGTTGGAAAACTTGATACATTGGTGCAACATTGATAGGATTGCACAAATCTCATGTAACCAAGGCCTGTCTAGAATCATATTGTATGATAACTCAAGATCAAGCACATGATAAAGTGTATCATGGGTCAAAGGCCTGATGATAACTGGCAAACTAATGGTGCATTGTGATTCTCTTTCCTAATTATCATAGGCTTTGATAGTTATTATTTATGGCTAGAGATCTGCCATTGTGTACCCAATAAGCTTGATAAGCTTTAGAGACACTATGTTGAGGTTGGATCCATTGTCTATAAGGACACGTTTCACTTTATGCCATCTTATATAAACTTATATGTATAATGGATTATTATGGAGTGGGCCATGGGAAGACATATCACTTTGGTTGAATGTGACTTGTTGGGTTGGAGCTAGGTGTCCAACCAAAGCTTGAAATTTATCAGGGGGATATCTCACTAACAATAATGGATAGGGTTAAAAACTCATTCAAGATGTTCTTGTGGATTATTGACATTTGTAACAAATCTAAAATAGAAATTTGTGCTGGTGTCTTTTGAAATTGTTCCACAATATCAATTTTTTAATCTTGATCAGTAGTGAATGGTTTACTCTGAAGCTGAACGGTTGGTTGGATGATAGACAAAGTGGCAGATGGTTGTGGGCTTGGGATAGTAATCTTTGACTACTAAGTTGTGATTGCATAATCAAGATTAAATACTAGACCATTATTTCTAACTAATATCATAAATGATGTAGGACCAGATAGGATAAGTCTCAATTTTCGGTGCACTTTCATGTGGTCATGTGGCAAGGATGAGTTGTCAATATAAGGTCTAAATGGGGAAGTCCTAGTTTGCTAGTTTGCCTGTATGTATTCCGAGATCAAAGAAGGATTATCCATGTAATTTGGCTAAATGTTTTTGTTTAGTAATAGTCTATGCTGATTAGTGATTGGTCTAGAATTAATGGAGATGGTATTAATACTACCCCCTATAATATGACCTATAACCCTATTGTAATCATGTACAACTACATGTTAGGTTTGTTGGTTGTTACCATTTTGACCTTAGTTTTGTCTGTTATATCATTGTGGGTTCTAGTGCTGATTTTATTGATTCTACTGGTCTGAATTTTGATTTTGATTTCATTGCTACCCTAGCCGTTGTTGTTGTTATTGCTAATTATTTTGCTACTATTGATTGTTATGTCAGGGAAAGGGATTTTGATAAATCCCAAGATTTTTCTTATAAGTGGAAGCACCATTATCTAATGTTATTTTCCCATTCTCCAACATATTCTTAATTAAATACTTAATTTGGATACATCTTTGTAGATTATGCATGTTGACTTGATGATAGTCATACAATTTGTATTCATGGTATTAATCAGAATAAGGAATACCTTATGGATAATGCTTTGGTATGGGATAAATAATCATATTAGGGATAATAAGCTTGCAAATTATAGACTTAATAAGCTCTCCTAGGTCACTAAAAACATGACATGTAGGCATGGTTCTCCTAGGAGGAGGGGTTTGCAATGGTAATTATTACTACCCTTGTTGTACAAGTTTTGGTTATTGTGATTGCGACATTGGTTGAGTAGGAGTAAGCTAAAAAGCTGATGTAGATGATGTTTGAACCATTTGGACATGACGGGACTTGATTATTTCATTTCCCACAACATTCCTATTATAGTTGAATTGCTTCGATCTTTCATAGTTATTGGCCTGTGTGGATTGTGATGCTGGTGCTTGAATGGGATATTGGTCATTTCCCTGATTGGTACCTTGATTTTGATTAGTTTAATTAATCTTGATGACTCTTTTATTTATGAGCACTCGCTTAATCAATAAACCTATATCAATGATCTCTTTGAATGTACGTGCACATTGTAGTTCTAGATGGTGAGCTATCTCACTATGCAAATTTTTGGTAAACAGAATGGCTAATTGTTTATCTGGTAAACTATGGGTGAAACAACTTGTAAGTGCTCTCCATCATTGTAAATAAATTACAAAATTTTCACCAATTTTTTTCTTTGCTTATATTAAGTCCACTAATGAAATCTCATGCTCAAGATTATAGGAAAAGTGCTACATAAATTTATCAAAAAGATCATCAAAATCCATTACTAAATTTTTGGGCAACTTCAAAAACCACTCCAAGGCTTGTCCAGCCAAGCTCCTTGGAAATAATATCAAAAGGTATATGTCATTATATGCCATTGGTTGACATGTGACAAAGAATTTGGTCAAATGAGCCTTAGGGTCACTTTTACTTTTATATTTATCAAATTTTAGTGGTTCATATCCTAAAGAAAATGGTATCTAAAAATATTCTATATTAAATGGATAGGAACATACATCATCCAATTTAAAAATTTTAGTTTATTTGCCCATCTAAATAGCAGTAATTGCATCCTTCATCTATTGCAATTCTTGGGATAGAAAACTGGAAGGAACATTAGTTTGAAAGAGAATTTGGGTAGATGGTTGGGAGGTCAAAAGTGGGACACTTTGACCAGGGTAGGATGGAGATCCCTATTGGGATACATTGGTTTGGTTGGGGAGTAGACCAAGAATATGCATACATGGATTAGGATGTATTTAAAATTGCACATTTGGTTGTGTGATATTCTAGTTTGGGTTGGTGATAAAGGTTTGACTTGGAGAATTTTGTGGTTAAGATGGAGGGATATAACTGTATTGTGCTTGCTGTGTTTGAAAAGGGACATGCTGTCAACTAATCAAACCTTACTATTGAGTGGGAACTTGTGGACCAAGACCCTATCTGTGGATGTATGACACATTTTGAACCAAAAATTGTCTAGTAGGTATCTAAGAAACATGGGGACCTCCTTACTGCACAAATCCCTACGAGGAAGTGAAAGTAGGTTGTAATTTGGCATTTGTTATTGACCAATATTTACATGTTATTGACTAGTCATTACTTGGTTTTGAATTAGTATATTAGTCTATGACAAAAGAGGTATGCTCATCATTATTTGGTGAGATGAAACATTAGTTACCCGTGATTGAGGTGGTAATGTATTTATCCTCTGTTGTGTTGATACACTAAATTATGCCTGTTGTTGTGGAATACTACTCATTACTTGTTGAAGAGGAGTAGGTTTCATCACATTTTATCATTGAGGTGTGACATTGGACATTGTTTGATTACCTAATCTTGTAGGTTGTACTCTTGAGGAAGTACCCAGTTGAGATTGGGGTGTAGAAACTTTTACTTCTTGGTGTGATGACCTATTCATAGGATTAACTACATGCACACGTTGTTGGCTAAATATGTATGCATTTGTATCAATTTTATCAAGATTGGATGATGTTTACACATTATCCACTATGTTTGGCTCACTATTCAATGTATAGGTTGAAGACATTTCTTCAATAACTGACATATGCATAAAGTTATCTATTGAGTCAATTTGTAAAAATGGGTCAAAACTCATATTCTCTTTTCCAATTAACTCTATCAATACTCTTGTTGAAGGAATTAGGTCAATAAGAGGCTTATTTACCATTTTCATTTGATTGAAATCACGTGCTAGATTCAGGTAGGTTTGATATGCTATCTACATTTGATTAAAGTGATCTTTTATGATGTTTTTGCCTTGATCAAATATATTAGGGTCTTGATACATTGTTTGAACTAGAGCTATAGGATTGCTAAAAGAAGCCTATTGATCGTAAATGATATTATGGGGCACTCTTACTAGACTTGGTAAATTTTCATGGGGAAGTTTGCTGGAAACTTGGCCTCTACCTTTATGGATCTAACCAAAATCTCATCTTTGTTCTCTAACAAATGTCTCTTAAACAAAAATTGATCATATGTGGAAGCAGTATTAGTATAATATGACTGTTGAAGTACTAGCTCATCCACTATAGGTATTATAGCTAGGTATTGCATGATTTATTCTTGGTCTTGTTCTGAATAAGGTGGTGTGTTAACCAGGTAGTTAGCCAATGGATTTTAGTTTTGTGCCTCTAATTGAGTATTATATGAGGGATAAGAATCCATCTCATAAGCAATATTATCCACATAGGGGTCTTGCACCATTTATTTTTGCGATGCCATATTACTAATCCCTAGATTATACATGAGTCCACTACAAGTGCAGGAGTACATTTTGGGATCCATAGTCAATGCTTTGTGATAAAAGGTCAAAGAGTTCTACAAACTCTAAAAAAGACAATGTCTAAAACATATGATGTTCCAACTTGGTCTAGATTTGTCAAAAGGATCAAAAGGTTTTATGCAAAGATTTATGAGGAAACAAGCTAGCATGAAGTACCTAACATTTCACTATTCACACAAAGATAAGCAAGTAAATGAACCTAAAATCAAAATACTAAACTCTAAGGTTGAAGTGTTTCAAATCAGTCTAATCTAAGAATTTAAAAGTTGTTAGGTCTTTTGGAAAAATGTGGTGTCAAAAGCTAGGCTCAAACAAGGCATGTGCTAAGACTCTTGGCCAAACAACGTCAAAAGCTAGACTTTGAAAATAGATGAAAGTTTTAATCTAACAGATTTGAAACGCTTCTAAAAAATACTAGCCATTTGATTCTTCTACATGAACTCAATCAACTAGGTATAATTTATGAAATAAAAGACACTTTAGAAATAGTTTATGTTCTCACAAAAAATGGTATAAAATTGGGTTCTTTTGACAAACAAGCTAGACAAAAGTGAACAGTATAACCATTTTTGATAAAAGATCACAAAAGTACACTTGAATTGGTCTAAAAATTTAGGAACAAATTTAGAACTCTATGAAAGAGGGTCTATGAAATAATATTTGAAATGTTTTGGGCATCGTAATGATGCCATACTATCTAAAAGGTGTGATAAAAAGGTTTGTTTCAAAAACTTTCTAAGGCAAAGACATTTTCCTACAAATTTGACAACATAACACTACTTTTCTTAATTCAAAATGTTATGGTGCATATAATTAAAGTGCAAGTGTTTAGCATAAAATGGCTTAATTCTATCAAATGATGATAGTGATTATGTATCTTTAAATGACCTTCAACCTAAATTGAAAATTAAACCTAATTTCCCTTAAGTTTAGTGCAAATGGTGAACCCACTTAACACATCAACCCTATGAACTTGTAAAGGTGTAATTATAAATTTATATTATAATTGAAGGACTTAAACAACTTAGGTAAAGGTCTAGAGTCAATTTGGTAGCATAACTATGCCAAAGTGGATGATATGACTCTCAAGCTTTTGATGAAATTTTGAACAAGGCAAATTGATGATCTCACATGAGCAACATAACACCTCTTTATTCAAAATAAAATTTGGACTAAGTGTTTGGTTTAGATTGTTTTTTTACACCAAGTTTTGACTCCAAACAAGATTTTAAACTAGGATAAGACCTACTAATTAATCTCCCTTAGATCCTAAAATTATAAGATGTAAAACTAACAAGGTTGCTTGGTATTGTTGGAATTCATCAATATATGTCATTTGAAAAGATTTTAAGTGTTCCTCCAAAAGTAAATATGCTTTGTAGAGAAGGGTTTTTACACCCCCTTCTCTCAAATGATAGTACTACGACATGGACCTTGAACCAACAATACTTCCGTGGCAAGTGAGGATTTGTCTAAAATCTAACAAGTTTTTGAATGATCTATGAGAATCAATTATACAATGACTTTCATGCCAAACATTACAAAAAAAAGCATGGATTTTGGGTCCGTATCACTTGGCTTATTGCAAAAATGTCTAATCCTTTTTGTAACCACTACATCTTGTTATTCGTTTAATATAGTGTGATGCCCAAAGTGCCGCTACATCCTGTGTGTAACTCTAAAGGAGCCAAATAAAGTCAATGTCAGGAGATAAAACCCTCACTCAAAGCTTCCATAAAGAACTTGTGGGAGGTGATGAAGTCCCCTTTGCAAGCCAAGTTTGCATAAAAATAAAAAAACGTGAAATTAGAAAGGCTTTAGGGTCATTTTCAAGGTCACCCAAACTTTGATGAGTTTTTGGGGAGTACTTTAGTGTACTTTATTTCTAAACCTTGGACTAGGCTACTTGCAATAGAAATGACACTTTTGATTCCAAGGGTTCCCTATAGGGGACAAATAGAAGAGCATACATGCAACATTCCTCTTTTTTTCAAACAAAGATTTGATTAAATAACTATTGCAAATAAGAATTGACAAATGTGTTCAATTTTAAGCCCAAAATGAAAGATTTGGTGGTGTTCATTTGACCCCTTTGTCTTAGTTGCAAACTTTAAAAACATTCACCAAAAATATCCAAATTTTTTGTTAAACACCCAAAACAAGGTTTCTAATTGATTTTTGAGCATGCAAAGATGATTTAAACATGTTTTGATCAAATATCAAGCTTGGTCCTATAGTAAAAATGTTAGCATATTCTTTAGCTTTGAAGCTCGTTTTAGTTTGAAATAATAAACTTTGGAAAAATAGCTCTCAAGTCTATGTTTTTAAAAAAAACACAATGATTGACATCAGTTATATACAATCAATGATGGTTATCTCGGCTAACTAAAATCTAACTGGTGTCAGTTTTGATAACTGACGTTGAATAAGTTAAGTAACTGATGTTGGTTTTACTTGTTGATGTCAGTTATTGTGTAAAATTGTGGCAACCAAAAATGATAAAATAAAGTTAGAAAATCAATTTGCAAGACTTTTAAGGGTCCAAATAAATATTTTAGAGTTGTAAAATGATCTTCTTCAGGTGTGAGATGCATCTAGTCCCAGTGGGCGTGTCATAATGTGATCTAAGAATTTGACTCAAGAGAGGATGGTTAGTATGGTGTTAGTTTCAAAATGAAAATAAAATGAAATAAACACACTAATAACATAACATCTCTATGCCTAGACACTAAGGAGAGCTTAGTTAACAAAAATAATGACAAACACAATTAAAAAGCAAGGAATGAAAACACAATAATTCCTTTACCTTCTTTGGATGCTCGAAATGTCTTTGTAGTGGTGGCTTGCTCAGTTTGTGCTCATGAAGTCCTTGGCAATGGAAGCCTGGCTGCCTCCATCTCTCCATGGAACCTTTGGCTTGTGGCTTGTCTTGGCTTGGAATTAATTTGGCATGGTAACACTAATTGCGTGAATCTTTTAGAACCGTTTGAGCATTATAACTCTACATAATCAATGCTTAGAAATGATGTGGTAAGGCCTCCTATTTATAGATTTTTGAGAATGTATAGAATCAACCTGAACCATCCATCCCAAGATTGAGATATGTGGTTGAGGATTAATTCAATTTTTGGAATTAAGTTTGTAATTATCCTCATCATGATATTGGAAGAAAGAAAAATTAAGAGGCATGGAGGGCATCATAAAAGGCATTGATGAGGCATGGAGGGCATGAATCCTAATATTTATGGCATTTATGACCTAGGGATGTCTTTCCAAGAAATGAGGTCACTTGATGATGTAGATATTCAATATTCATTTACAAAAATAAGAATTCAATAAGTTTCCATGGAATTTTTGATTAGGCCTTGATTTAGGTTAATTATCTCTTAAGCATGATTAAGCACTTTGTGCCTAAATTACTTAAATTGATCAAAATGCTTTGTTATTAGTCTAAAATTTGATTGGATTGGAATTGGAAGGCAATGTTAGATGTGTTGGATCCATTATCCCATTTAAAATGTTTCCAACAAAAAATAATGAAGGCATATGCCTTGTGCAAGAGATTTGATAGGAAAGAGCAATCCAGAACATCTAGGTGCAAATTTGGCATTTTGACTTGGAATGATCTGATAAAAAATAGCTGACCCATAAATTGCATTGCCCCATTTAGAGATACCCTGGCCCAAATTGGCACTTGAATATGTCAATTTCACATTATTTAACATGTTTTAGTGTTTTTAGGCCAAAATGTGCATTTTAGGTGGAAATTGGCTAAAAGCCTGGTTAGAGGTTATCGGTGGCCAGATTGAGGTGTTTACATTTGTGACAAGCCAACCTATTATGAATCACCCTTTGATACTATACTTATTATCGAGGAGTCTCACTCTGACGAGCTAGTCTTTGTTGAGTCATTTCTTAATGATTATAACCACTTTTAGGGAGATCATTAACTTGACCATTGTCTTATTTTTAAAGAGCCCTACCTCTTTGATAGGTCAGTCTCTATGGATTTGTCTCTTGACATTTTTTCCCTCATTGAGGAGTCTCACTTAAACAAGCTAGACTTTGTGGAGTCACCCCTCGAGCTGTTCCCTCTCTTTGAGGGGATTCACCTAAATGAGCCAGTCTATGTTGAACCCTTATTGGATGAATCTATTTTTATAGAACCCATTATGCCATCATCGGCCATTATTAATCCAACACTAAGAATTGAAAAACACATCATTATAATGACATCCACACCAGATAAAAAATTAGAATTTGAGTCAGGTTTTATTATTGAACTGATATCCAATTTAACATCAGAAGTAGAATCAAAATATAATCATGGTTGCTATAACATTGGTTACACTTGCCTTACAAATCAATTTGAATATATTTATGATCCTTCTATGATTTTTGAGGATGATCACTTCAACATTGACACAAGTTCTCCTAGTATCTTGTATAAGGATTGTGATACCTTTTATCATTCCATTATCACCACCCAACATAGTCATTACAT
Source organism: Torreya grandis (assembly GCA_037957365.1). Lineage (NCBI taxonomy): Eukaryota > Viridiplantae > Streptophyta > Pinopsida > Cupressales > Taxaceae > Torreya > Torreya grandis. The sequence goes on from JARHVA010000552.1 coordinate 2,118,274, forward strand.
TGACATTCCACCTCCCACAAGCGTCAATTGGGACTAAAAGAATCACACTTTGTTGAATTACATCCATGTTGACATATCAAGTACAAAATATCAGGGGGACCAAGACCACATTCATACAGAAGAAGAACAATCTCCTAGTAAAACCTTTTTAAAGGTGTTAGGGGATAATCAAATTTCAAACTCAATATCTCCTAGTGAAACCTTGTTTGAGGCAGTAGAAGAGAAGAAAAGCCAAAATTCAATGTTCTTCAGTGAAACCTTCTTAGAGGTGCTAGGGGACAATCAAGACAAATTAATTGGTGAAAACATCTTTGAGGCACCAATAGCTGATCACAATAGTTCTTCACTACTTGATGAAGACATTATCAAGGATAAAATAAATATAGCTTCCAATCTACAACATAATCAAATGGTAGCTACTCTCAAGCCCAAATAATAGAAAAATATGGTGGTCTTATCGAGAGCATATTCATAAGTCTTTGGCCCTACCACAACCAAAACTATGTCGAATCAAGAATCAAGAATATTATTTATGACTAAAAACTCTGATATTCATTTATTGCCTATTCATTATACATTTCATTATGAACCAATATTCCATTGCCTACTTATATGATTTATCACATGCCTAACATTATTAACCATCACGGAATGCACTTTCCTTTATAGAGGCTACGAAAACATCTTGTTTCGGTGTTTGAAGGAAATAGAATCAACGATCAATGAAGATCATAATAACATTACTGGCATCCAAATTTGTAGCAAGTTTTTGATAGAGCAGCTATTTTAAAAGGCTGTGGGCTTGCAATTTTTATGATTGATTATTTTGGTTGTCTCATAAATTGACTAGGATGTGTATCTCCATGTCATCAGGAGTAATAGAATCATTTTTTCATTTGCCATTTTCCTTGATTTATCACTTGGGGGCAACCCTATTACCATTATGTCTAATTGTCATATCGACATTTTTTTATTCTACACCATGTAACATTTTATCATACCCTTTATTATTGACCAAAGCTTATTTTTATCTACCCTACCTAACCCTTTTTTGATCTTGGTTCCTTTGGTTATTCCCACACCTTTTGTGAGGGGATTCTGATCCAATTTTAGTAGTTTTAAAATTCCATGTTTAAATGACAGTCTATTAAAGTAGTGTGATAGTGGATTTAGAAAGTTATCTTTCATTTACATTTGATTGGTGTTTTTGATTATAACCACCTATAGAAAAATTAGTATTTCATTTGGTGCTACTGATTATGACAACCTTTGGGAAAATTAGTATTTCATCTTATGTCACTAATTATAACCATCTATGGGCAAATTAGTGCTTCACCTTGTGTTACTAATTATAACCACCTAAAGAAAAATTAGTAACACTACCCCTTATTCATTGTTTCTTAATTATAATCACCTATGGGAAAATTAGGAACAATGTCTTTATCATGAATTACCGTATCCCCTTGTCATAACTATTATCATTTGCCTTAATTCATGAACTTAGTGTGCCCAGGTTGAATCTCACCACCTTTTGTGTTGGAAGAACTACCATGACTTGAAGTCCTAATGGGACTATATAGGTCATGCTCAATTCACATTGAGGTTAGCTCAGTCCTTCTTTTGCATACACTCTCACTATTTTGTGAGAAAACTAAGCCCACACTCTTGCTATTTTATGAGTACTCAATTAAATGCTCTTGTCAATTTATGATCAAATTAAGCCCACACTCTCACCATTTTATGAGCACTCATTTGAACACTCTCACCATTTTGTGAGAAAACTAAGCCCATGCTCTTGCTATTTTGTGAACTTATTTTCTTAGTTCCTCGACAACATCAATCATGCTTTCTTATCATCAATTTTCTTCTATCCCATTTCCTAGGAGAACTACATTTAGCCTAAAGTTTATGTTGGACCTTGCATTCATGAAACTATGTAGGCAACACCCACTTGTACATATAGATTTATCTCAAATACCCCTTTCTTTTCTTCTTTTTCCTCCCATTTTGGTTTTATCTTATTGTTTTCCTATCACTTGGGGGCAACTTTGTCTCTTTTGTTCTTGTTCTATTCTGCTAGTCTCATTATTTCTTAGATTAAGGGTCACCCCATTTCAGAGAGTAATGTCTCTTTTGCACTTACATGAACCATTCCACTTTTTATTTGCTTGCACTATTAGTGTGACTAACACTTGTTTGTGTGTATTTATTTGATTTTTATTGTTGTTTTGTTGTGTTTTCTTGTCTTTCCATTTATTTTGTTAATATTTTGTTTATTTTTATTCCTTTGTTGTTTCTTCTTGATGTTTTGGTCGTGATACTATTTTGTCTTGTATTAATTTGTTCTTTTGAGTTCAAATACATTATATAACCACTTTTAGTCTAGTTTTTAGAGTTGTTTTTAACTTATTATTTTGTTTTGTTTTTTGAATACATCTTGTTAATATACATGGATCTTGATTCTTCATATCTTGATTTCATATTGTTTATTAAGTTATTTTTGATTTGATTTTATACATTCTTGTTCCTACTTAAATCTTAATTGTTCATATCTTGATTTTAAGTTAGATTACATTTTTGTATTTATTCTTTTGTTTAAATGTAAATAGTTGTAACTCTGGTATTGGTAGTTTTTGTCATTATCCTTAGCTATAAATATTCACATTTAAACTAGCTAATCGCAATCAAAATACAATGTCATTATAGGTCATTCATGCTTATTATGCATAATTTAATTTTGCTACAGTAAACACCAAGTTCTCCAAGTCCAAAAGTCAATAAAGCTTTGAATGTCATTTCTAAATGCACCATACCTACACATAAGACTCTATGAAAGATGTGCATCTTTTGACAAAAACTATGAGTCTAATTGACTATTTCTATGATAAGTTTGGGATGTGCATCTCCTAAATTATATTATAGCATTTAGTGGCATATCTGTTATTTCACATGATTTCACAATTGAACAGTGTTCCATATTTCTTCTATTCTTCATTCTTCATTCCATTTTCTCCCACTTCTGGGAGAAATACATTAGCTTGAGATTCATTTGGATTATGTAGGCATCACTTGAATACATGACCTATCTAGGATCAACTCAACCACCCTCATTCTTCTATTCATCTCTTTCATCACCTTGTGTATCCTCATATGCCTAATTTTTTTGGCTTCTTAAGTCATTAGACCCTCACATCTATGTTTGTGCCCACTCATGTTTAATCTATGCATTAGGTTATATCTTTGAGCTATGATTTCCAATTTTCCCTATTAGGGCACAATATTTAAACCAATCAATGATCTAATAAGTCTTACTAGGGTAAAATTAATTATTAGTGATCAAAATCAGCCCTACTAGAGAAAAAATAATTTATCAACTGATCAAATCCACTCTACTGAGACACATTATTAATTAATTGACCTCTTATCTCTAGAGCAATGCTATCATTTTTCTTTTAATTCTAAGATCTGTAGCTTTTACCCTCATTTTGAAAATTTTAAAGTATGCAAATTATCTTAAGATCAATCATTCACTAAGCCCATAACTTTTTCCCTCTTTTGAGTATGTTAAAGTGTGCCACTTATATTTTGGGATTGCATTCTTCTCATTTCCCCCTGCCTTGGGGCCCATTATATTCTATTATATTTTTTATCATTGGGATTCAACGTGTGTAAGCATTAGCTCATACGGATCTAATCTCATCCATGGGTTAATTTCAAACTTGCTTTTTTTTTTAAGAGTCCATCCCTCTCTTTCATCCTTGCATACCCTCTCAATGGGGCATCATGGGTTATTTCTTTAAATCATTACCTTACAACTTATTTTTAATAACTCTTTCATTCTTTGAAAAGATGTTGCTTCAATTGAATGTCTCGTTACATTTTCTCAAATAGGGGAAAAATGTAGACATCCAATTCCTATCACTATTGTGCTAAAATTTTCAATCTAAGTAATATTCTGTGATAATGCACAATCTAGGCCAAAATCACTAAAATGCATTAAATGGTTTGAACTTGTCACACACAGAAGCTAATTTAGGCTAATGTATCCTTGAATGGGACAATGAATTTTATATTATTATTATCTTTTTTCAAATCAATTTGAGTTAAATTACGACCATGTAAAATAACACTCTGGACCACTAAATTCTTCTAATTTAATAACACACATGACATGCATGTGTTATTTCACATCTGCAAAACTCTAAATAGAGAATTATCTGTACACAACTGACACCTTTTTCTAATTATACACCAGTCAAATTATGACTCAGTAAATTGACACTTTGACTAATTTGATTAAGTGAACAACCAATTTCTAAAGAATTGCAAAAAAATTAATTAAACCCACTTAAATTAAATCAAATAAAAAACCTAAGTGAGAAATCCATAGAAGTTATTTAAAAACTATAAATTAGAAATTCATTGTTTAATTTTGCATCACCCTATGACATCATCAGTGGGTTGAAATCCATAATCTATTAATGAAACAAATATCTAGTTTAAGCTTTTCCATTCCTCATTAATGCCCCATCCTTCTAAATATTAATGGAGATATTTGTGATTTGAACCTCTAAAATTGAATTGATTCGTGGCCACACATCTTGATCTCAATATGGATGGTCATAGTTGATTATGATAATTTTTAAAAATCTATAAATAAGAGGGTCAAGACCATCATATTTAAGCTTCATCCTTGCAAACTTATTATTCAAAAATTGCAATAGAAAAGCTTCAACTATTTTCACACATTGATCAAATTCATGAGCCTAAACCATTGGTGCATCGATAGATGATGGAGGAGCAAGCTATTCATCATTGACAAAGAATTGGAGCACCAAATATGGGGGAAAACATGTTTTTTGGCTGAATTTGGAAGGATGGATGCTCTTGGGAAGGTTTGATGGTAGTATTCCTTCTTTCAATAGCTCTTAAAATTTATTTACAAAACCCCATGAGGGAGTAGGCTTAGTACATTGTGTCCTTTATGCTTATTTGAGTTTTACTCTACTAATGCATGGACTAACTTGATTTTGATTTCTACTCTACAATATCATCCCTTTCAGGCATTTTTGCTTGTTTCACTGAGATCTAACACATTTTGGTAGCATTTGGTAAAAAAATTCTGACCTGTATTTAATTGAGAAGGCCTTCAAACATGCGTATAGTCTCTGATCATATCTATGTTTCATTCATTCCTTATCTGACCTACATTTGTGGCCCATGGACTTATTTTGTTCTATTCTCCCCATGTTTCATTGGTTTTAGACTTCCTTCATTTTGGATTATTTGATAAGCCATGTGGAGCATGAATATAGGTCTAGAGATATTTTAAATTTTTGAATAAGTTTTTATTTTCAACCCTAGTGCTTCAACAACCAAGTGGGCCATACATTATCATTTTATAATATTGGAAAAGCTTCCACATAATGAAAATTGGAGTAGAGAAGGTATGGAATTTTTTATACTTTTTCATTTAAAAAGCAAATTTCATTTTTTATTAAATGCTTTTTTTAAATTTTGAAAACATTTAAATTTGAAAGAATTTAAAACTTTGAGCAATTTTCATTGAAGTTGCCTTGAGCAATCTATTCTAAAATAAAATTTGGGAAAACAACAACCAATTTTCATAAATACAAGGATAATTAAGGAGAGCTACTCTTTTTACCCATTCGTGTATGTTGAAAAATTTAAATATAAAAATTAAGAAAATTGAGTATATTGATGTATGAGGTTTTATTTTTAAGCTGGTGTTAATGAAAAAGTGAATCTTTTTCAGTACCTTTGCATATATAGAAAAAGAGACCATTTTGGAGTGATAAGGAACCAATTGAGGTTAAACAAAAACTCAAAACCTCTAAAAACTCAAAACCATGCATTCCGTCAAATCTATTATTAGCACTACCTTGACTGCCAAAGACATTTGTCTAAAATGGTCTTGACAAGTGGAGAACACATTTATCTTCAATGATCTATGGTTCAATAGTTATGATGGAGAAAAATAACCAGCTGAACCAATAGGGAATGTAAAGGACACTCAAACATGATATCATAAAAACTAGAAGACTTTGGCCTTGATGAGGACATCAGGGGATGGAAATGTGTTTCATCATATACAAGGGTGCAATACACCATGAGAAGCATTTCAAAAACTGAAAGACCTATATAAATCTCATTCAGAGTTGGAATTCATTTAGTTATGGTTAAAGCTATTCAACCTAGAGTTGAAAGATGGTGATGTGATGAGATTGGCTCATGAGATACGAGCTATCAAACATGATGTTGAAGCAGCAGGTGTCAAAATTGACATATATATGATCACATTCATAAAATCCCCTTTTCCAAACTATTCAACTTATTTGGAGTCTACAAGCAAGCAATTAGTTGAAGACTCTCACATTTGACCAATTGGTTGAAAAGATGGTAGAAAGAGAAAAGGCCTTTGGAAGGAAAACAAAAACCATAATAGGTAAAAATGTGTGCTATGTCCAATAAAACTCCTCCAAAACATAAAACAAAGCCTTAAATTCTAAAATTGAAGGCAAAAATAAGTACAAGGGAAAAGGTGGAAAAAATGAAAATTATGGTGGTCAAAATAAAAAATATAATGATAAACAAAACCTCTACTACAAACGGTGTGACAGAAAAGGTAGACATGAGACTCATGAATGCAAGACTCCATGGGATAAAATTAAATCACGCCATAAAAATAAAGAGAGAAATTCAAATAAATAGTTAAAAGAGTCAAACTCAACCCAATTCACCAATGAATGTATGTTTTTTAGTACAGATGATGAAGCAAATAGTGTCTCGATCAATTACTCATGGTTTGATGCTTAGGTTCTTGATACTGAAGCCATTCAACACATGACTTTATGAAAATACTTCTTTGAGGAGTATAATGAAGAAATTTGTGGCTCTGTATACCTCATAGATAGATCAAGTCTATAACCACAGGGAATAGGTACAATTCAACTAAAGTGTCCAAGGCTTATAGACTACAAACTTGAAAATGTTCTATACCTTCCTAAGTTGAAACAAAAATTGCTATCCCTAATTCTCATAAGGCAACAAGGCCATTCCATTATATTAGATAATGGTGATGTCACAAATAGAAGAAAAAATTATAATGCAGTCATCTTGATTGGATATAAGGGAAAATTCTCAAACTCAAGGGTGAGCCATCAAATTCAAGGAATTATGCTCATCTCATGGAAGATGGAATATCTCCAAACATGTTGTGGCATGCTTGATTTAGGCACACTCATTATAAAAACATTCATGTATTACAAAAAGTGGTGTTGTTGGCATGCCTACATTTTTCATAAAATCACATGAGAAGTGTGAAGCCTGCATCTTAGCTAAACATGCAAGAGAATCATTTCCAAAGTTACAGTAGAAAGTAGATAGAAAGTTGCATCTTATTCAATTAGACTTATGTTCTCTTTAAATCCTCTCCTCTGGTGTTCATAATTACTTCATGCTATTTATTGATCACTACAGAAGGATGACTTGGATATACTTTTTGAAAAAGAAATTAGAAGCCTTTGATACTTTTATAAAGTTTCAAATAATGATTAAAAATGAAGCACAAACCTGTACCAAGACACTAAGGATAGATAATGGTGGTGAATTCACATCAAATAAGTTTGAATCCTATCTTGAGAAAAATGGGACCAAACACCATCTAATAGTTTCTCACACTCCACAATAAAATGGAGTAGTTGAAAGAATGAATAGAACTATGATGAATATGGTTCGTGCAATGTTGTACTTCAAAGGGGTAAATTTTCACTTTTGGGTTGAAGCAACCAAAATAATAGTATACCTTCCTAATTGATCACCATCAATAGATCTTGAATTAAATATTCCATATGAGATGTGGTGTGGTTACCTCCCTTCATTACAACATCTTCATATTTTTGGATCCACTTGTTACGCATTGATTCCAAAGGAGAAAGAAATAAAATGGACCATAGGAGTTGAAAATTCATCCACTTGGGATATGATTATTCCTCCAAGGCATTCAATAAATATAATGATAAAGAGAATAAGTTTCTTATCACAAGAGAAGTTCCCTTTTGTGAGACTATAAAGGATAACAAACATATTGATCGATAATTGAGTTGACTAGACAAATATGAAAAGTTTGATGTTTACAAAGAGAGTGATTTGAATGTTCTAAATAATGAGTGGGGGACATAGAGTTGGTAATATATTGATTTTATATTATCTCCTATACATGAGATTGAAACTCCTCTGAAAGGAGAGAGTGAAACTTTATCATATATTAAATAGGGGATAGTAGAATAGAGGGCAAATACTGAAATAACTTCAAAGGATGAACTTGAAGCACCTGTAGCACATAAAAAGATGCCTAAGTGGGCCACTCAAAATATTTAAATATGTGAGTCTTGATGAAGTTAGGAAAATAGGCACTTGAAGTGCACACACAACCTCTTCTCAACCAGACAAGTCTATTGATGAAATTCAAGACATGATTGGAAACTCACATTGGATGATTCTCAAGAGGAACTCAATGTTACATTTGATTCAAAACTAAAAAATTTAAAATAAACTAAGAAGCTTGAATCTTGGAGAAAAGTAATGAAAGATGAGTATAATTCACTAGTGAAAAATGAGACTTGGAATCTAATTGATCCACCATATGGTTTCAAACTCATTAGATGCAAGTGGGTCTATCATAATAAATACAAGGAAGATGGCTCACTTGACAAGCATAAAGCAAAGCTTGTTGTAAAGGGGTATGATTAGAAGTAAAGAATTGACTATAATGAAACCTATGCACCTATAGCAAAATGGACTACCATTTGAACCATGTTGGCTCTAGTAACTCACAATGGATGGAAAGTTCACAAAATGGATATTAAAACTAAAATCAACACATGAAGTTAATAAACATCGAAAGAATAGTGAAACACACTATATATTATATTTTTTCATAAAACAACTATTATATATCCAAAGGAATAGGCAAAACAACTTGTTAAAGAATAAAGACAAATAACAATTCACCCGTTAATGGACTCATGAGTATAACAAACTAACTACTTAAGGTAATATAAAAATTAAGATTATTTACCATATTATAAATAATAAATCAATGTAAATACTATATTTTCAAACATTTCCTCCCATGGTTTTTATATGGTGCAATATATCTCATTTTTTAATTGTAGTGTGCCACCTTCATGTGCTCATGATATTCTATGCATACATGTGTCACCCCACATCTCTTCTTTCACACTCATCTATAGTTAGTTTTCTAGGTTCACCAATAACCTTAAAAAATAGTTTTCACAAGTTTACCAATAACCTTACAAAATAGTTTTCTTAGGTTCACCATTAACCTTACAAAATAATTTTCTCAAGTTTAACACTAACCTTACAACATGGTTTTCATAGGTTTACCACTAACCTTTCATCATGATTACTACAATAATTTTTAGATATATATTCTACAATGTAAATATATAAAAAGAGTTACATGGAAATATTATTCACAAGTGAATAGGTACAATTGTTCTTATTTTTTACACATACTGAAAAAATAAATATAACTACCACACCACATTAAAAAAATTAAAATCCACACAACTAAAAATAACACACCACACAAAATGTCACCACATCATTGGTGTGGCCCCATTATTGGTGACTGATGAGAGGTCACTAAAAAAACTTTTTCATCTATTTATCCTCTAACCTCTAGTAAATTCAATTAATAGACATGGTCTTCTTCACTTAGATATTCTATGTGAGTAGTATTTGTTTGCTCATTATTCTCTTCTTCTTCATCTATAGTCATGAAATTTTGTTGTAGTTTGCCATCAAGTAAATCTTGTGCTCTTTTTCTATACTTAATATACATATGACTAACTTATTTATAATATACACATGTGAGATTTTTCTTTTTATCTTTAGAAGTTTCTTCATGTTTGAATTTTTTCTTAACAAATGCCTTATCTTTCTTGTTTTTACCATACATTGCAGTTTTTTCTGGTTCAACATCATAATTATTTTTCCTTTATCAAGTAGAGAAGAAATGAGATCTTCTAAACTAGGATTTATTTTACTCAATGTAAAAACTATATTAGAATAAGTGGGTGGCATACTATTCAATAAAATTGCTTTTGCATCATCATCATGTACCTTAATTTTAATTCTAACTAATTGATTTGAGATGGAATGAAACTTACTGATGTGCTCCACCATGATGTCACCTTCTTCCATTTTGAGACCAGACAACCTTTGCTTCAATGCAATTGATGTGCTTCCAGCTTGTGAACCAAATAATTCATTTAATGCTAGCCAAATTATGTTTGAGGATTTAGACAAATCAATATGATGTAAATAAACATTAGATAACCCCAATCCAATGATTGTTATAGCTCTTTGATATTTACCCTCCCATTTTTTACTTCATCTACATTTTTTTTTTTACTTTACCATCAACAATATTCCATAGGTCTTTATTGATTAGAAATAATTGGGTTCGTACTTGTCAGGTGTGAAAATCTTTTCCCTCAAATTTTTTGACATAAATAAACTTTTCCATTATGACTCACACTTTTGAATAAATAAGAAAATAATTATTACATATTTGTTGACCAAATAAAAGTTTTTGGACTAAATAATTATGGTAAAACAACTAAAAAAATATGATGTGAGATGATTTTGAGTGACAACCATTTCCATTTTTTTAAATTTTTGATACAATGACTCAACATAAACTAATACACAGAGACACACTTTTGTTTTTAGGTAATGACAAATACTGACACAAAATTTATTGCTTTACTTAAAAACAAAACTTTGACAAACTCACATTTTTTGATAATAAATAAAATTAACACTAAGAGACAATGAAAAAAAAGACAACACAACTCACTCAAGAGAAAATCGATAGAGAGAAAATCAATGAACAATGGCTACCGAATGTGTTTGTGATATAAAATAGGACTGAGAGACAATAGACTACAAATTTCTTCAAGTCACTAGATGGCATGTTATATTACAGATATGGTAGATGCAAAAAAAACTTTGTAGGTGCAGTAGTGCACAAAGATGTCTATAACATGAATTAATCAGACAAAACATGGGTATATGCATAAGGTAGAGATTTGCATGAGCTTCAACTAATATAACTCACATATCAAACCTTTGAGATGGCTTATCTCAACAAATGGATCTTTAATGTAGATGTAGACCTAATAGAGCCAAAGGACCAACTATGGTAATTGTAGATAAAGACTTAACTCTACCTTTGAGGAACATATTGACATCACTAAGCTTATGGAAGATGGAATATACTATTTTGGATTTTCTTCTCATTGTATAGAAGATAATGGTGAAAGGATCAATGTACGCTTCCTCTAAAACTATCATCACACATACCTAAATTATGTAACTAATAATTTAGTTCTAAAACATCTTCATGCATGGGTTATTGATACAGTCTGATGAAGTAAGAGACACCAATAATAATACTTACAGAATATAATTCAATATCTCATATTAACATAAGAGGCTTATGGTGTAGGATTCAATTTGATCTGATACCAAATGAAATCAACACAGGAAGTTAATAAACATAAAGAGAATAATGAAACACACTATATATTATATTCAGCCATACAATGGCTATTATATAGCCAAAGGAGTAGGAAAAACAACTTCCTAAAGAATAGGAAGGACAAATAACAATTCACCCATTAATTGATTCATGGGTATAACAAACTAACTACTTAAGGTAATACAACAAGTAGCATTATTTACTATATGGTAAATAATAAATCAATGTAAACATTAGATTTCCCAATAAAAATTTCATTTCTAAATGTAGACCTCAAAGAAACTGTGTACATGACACAACTTGATGGTTTCACAATAAAGGGATAAGAGCATAAGGTGTTCAAACTGAGAAAATTATTGTAAGGTTTGAAATAAGCCCTCAAGCATGGTATGAAAAACTAGCTGAGCACCTCATGAACATGAACCTCAAACATTTTGAGTTTGAAGATGCAATTATTTTCATCAAACTAGTTGTATTTGTGGTGGTGTATATTGATGATTTTCTCATCATAAGGAACAATAAATGATACATTACGAAATTTAAATCAGAGTTGATGAATTTTTTTGAAATGACTGATTTGGGTTATCTTCATTACTATTTGGGTATTGAAGTAATTTATAAATCAAAGTATTTCTTTATCACTTAGTAAAAGTATGTTGGTGACATTATGAACAATTTCAAAATGAAATATTTTAAGCTTCTCAACACGCCTAGGAAATATAATCTCAAATTGACATTTAAATTTTCAACAAATTTGGTTGATGCCACTAAATATAGACAACTCATTGTAATTCTAATTTATGTGACTACCACTCGACCGGATATATCATTTTTAGTTGGTGTCCTCTCAAGATTCATGCAAAAACCCAAAGAGAGTCCTTAGGTAGTAGCAAAAAAGGTCCTCAGATATCTCAAAGGCACACAAAATTTTGGGATCAAACACTCTAGGGGAGGAGACTTTAAACTGGTTAGATATTCATATTCTGACTATGTTGGTGATCATGAAGATCAAAAGTACACCTCAAATTTTTTAATGAATCTAGGAAAAATAGTTGTTAGTTAGAAATCTAAAAATCTATCGATACCGATAATTTATTTAGAAAAACAAAATATATGGTCATTTTAGAGGTAATTAAAGAGATCTTGTGGATCAAAAGGGTTCTTTTAGATTTTTAAGAGCAATAGGTTTCATCAACATCTCTCATGGTTAACAACACTGATGCAATCCAGGTGGAAAAAAATCTAGTCTTTCACGACCGAATCAAACATATCAATACTAAATTTCATTTGATTCATCACTATGTGAAAGATGGTAGTGTCAAGTTGTAACATTTCCTGAGATTAGGGCAACCACATACATCCTGACAAAAATGCTTAGATGTAAACAATTTAAAAATTTTAGAGGAATGTTTGGTCTAAAAATAACCCATACAGATGAAAAGAGGGATGTAATATTATTGTATATAATATTTCTTAATTCCTAAGAGTAGTTATACATTTGCTTTTGTCTTCTAGTGTGTAGCTCAAGAGTCCCATAGATAGTTGAATGGACTTCTTGGTAGGTGAAATGATTAGTCATATTTTGGCTTATAAAATGTATTGTTTGCTTCCATTTCAATTTGAATCATGAAATATAATGTCATTTCCATTCCATAAATATATTTTCCATTTGATTCTAATCATTTTCATGTGTGAAAACACCTCATAGCCTAAAAAACCTTGCCCATGTTGTCAAAAGATAACAAAGCATCAAATTTTCTTACCAAAGGAGGTTTGATCAAGGTTGTTCATTTTAGGTTTGGAGTTGTAAGGTCTTTAGGATTATTAGTAATGTTATTCAACCATCATTATACATCCATCAATCTCAAAAGTGCTACCAAAAGGAGAAAATTGAACTGCTAGTGTTTGTAAGTGTTTTAGAGATGGTAAACTTATTAGCGATGGTTCATAAATCTTAGGCCCTTAAACCTAGAACTTATGCCATAAATTTTTAGGAAATAAGGGTGTCCTCTAACCCCTATGAGAAATGATCCTAATATCTCTTCTCCTTCATGAACTAATGTTATAAAATTGGCCTTCTCGAGCTTGTCCTACAAAGTTGCAAACCCAATGGAAGAGTTGAGTAGGTTTTTATCTTGTTCTAACATGTAAGCCCTATTTTATCATGACTTAAGGTCTAAAGAGACTGGAGGAGGTCCTAAAATTGATGTATATTCATCACTAGACCTCTGCATCAAATTCATCTTACATTTCAACTACGTTGACATGATCATAGGCCATGCTTGCATTGAGGAACTTGTTCATTTAAAAGAGTGCCATGTTGTAGCTTCATACAAGATGTCCACAGAGTCCTCCATAACTTTTATAATGATAATTTAATGTATAATGAACATTATATTCCTACCTTTCCTTCCAACACTTCACGTTATACTATGTTTGGAAGTTGAAATAATGCATTAGAGAAGTATCAATCTTGATCATACATTAGAAATGGGTGACTATGACATCTTGGATTTATATAAAGATACTGAAATACAAGATGATTTTCATCATATGTCAAATGGCCTTAAAGAGCCTCTTTTGAACTCTATACATGGTATTAAATCTCATTATCCTTCAATGAAGTTACTTTCAAAGATTTCAACAAGCAAGAGAGAAAAACAAGGTGAAACCTTAGTCTTCACAAAATTACCTTAAACTTTGTTAAGGATTGAAAAGACAGATGCTATTATCCTATCGACCTTTGCTTTAGATGTGTTAGACCCCAAATTTTTGTCTAAGTATTTTATCATTTTGGTGTAAAACTGGCGCAACACGAGAGGAGCATGGCATAGGAAGACCATGGCATAAAACTAACATGGCACAGGAAGACCATGGTGCAAAAATAGTGAGGCACGAGAAGACAAAGGCACAAAAGATAAAAAGACAAGAAGACCCAATCAAAGATGAAACATAACTATGGATAACCCAAGATCATAAGATTCAGAACAATAACAAAAGGCTTGGGAAACATGAGGGAAGCGAGAGACATTTGAGGAGCATTTCTCAAGGACAATCTACACTCTAATCATCATGAGTTTTGTATCAGCCCACAAAAAGGAGGACATGTGGAAATAAGGATATAGCATCAAATAATAATATATGGGGCATGAAGGGCTAGGTTCTTAGGAGATAAGAAGCAAAATATTTCCATGACTCTCAGTCTACTAAGAGATCATTGACCAATCACCCATTTATCATTTATTATGTAACTACTTGGTTAGGGAAAAATAAGTATAAATACCTTTGTGTCGAATCATGTAAGGTGACCACTAATGGATAACATATAGTGATTCTATAATATAAAATTATAGATATTATAATCAGTTCAAGTGTTGTGTTTCTGAGAATCGATAGTTAAGTATTAATAATGAGTTTACATTGACTAATTTGTGGTTTATCATTCATTATGAGATTTATAAAACATGCATTATATGAGTTTACATAGACAACCCTTTGAACTTCATGGTATTTATCTTCATTTTCATGGTGGTTGTGATTATTGAGTCAAGGTTTATAGTTATATATTTCTTTTTGTATAATTGCTAATCATATATAAAAATAAAATCAAGTATACGACTAGTGTGTTATTGAGCAACATAACCCATGAGAACTGGCTTCTTGTTTTGTGCTTTGGGTGAGCACACAAAACCTTAGTCTTGCATGAAAGGTTAATGTGTAAGCTTGTTGGGGTACACTATAGTACCTAAATAAAAATTTGATAAAGAGAATAAACCCAACATTTTGGTTTTGTTACTGGGACCTATAATGATTGCTACACAATAATGGAAGATACTTGAATGTTTATCCCTTGAAAGTATTAAACAATAAATTATCAAGGTTGAGGATAATTTTATAGTTCCCTATCTTGAATCAAGAATTTCCACATGTGTATGGGTGGAACAACATCTCTACAAATCATTATATGAAACTGTCTTTGCCGAAGTCCCTGTTCATTTGCATGATCGACTCTCTGCTTATGCTCAAGGTCAATCATGAAATTTTGGGAGGATACAAGCTTAGATGATAGAACATCAAAAGGATTTGGCATGACTAGGAACACCATGGACACAAGCTATTAATATCTAGTGGATAGGAGTGTTGAATAGCTACATTTTGGAGTATGTTATAACCAGTTACTCTTGTCATGAAGAAGCCAAGTTCTAATTTCTCAGAGAACCATGTGGTCAGTGTATTAGAGATTTCCCAATAGAATTAAAGAAGATATTTATTGATTGTGGACTTGAAACTATGATAATGGAGGGCTAAATCCATCCTTGCATGAGCTGCATAGTTGAAAGGGGATTGTAGAGGTGTTGGTGAAAATTTTTTAGGTTTGAAATGGCAGTCATTCAGTGAGCATTATGAAAATAAAAATATGATGAAGCTCGATAGAGGATCATAGGTGGAAGTGGCATAGGAATGGAATGTGATAACTCAAAAAGTGATGTTAGGATCCGTAGGGAAGCAAAAAGGCACAAGGAGGACTCAATCACTTTCGAACCATGTCCAATGCCAATTTTATATATGAAGGAGAAACTAGCTAGATAAAAGAGACTAAATAACTACATTTGAACCACCCAACTTCCCCAACCATAGTACATGCTCATGCTTTTGAACCAGACAAATTACTTATACATAATTGGGATATAGATAGTGTAGGATAAAAAACTACTCATATAAGGGAAATTATAGCTGAGCTAATTTTAACTAATACTGAATTAGCACTTTCTTTTTCTCTTCAAAGGAATTTTATGGCCCAACTTAGTATGCCTAATGGACTTGGAATTCATAGTGGGCATAGTATAGGTCTAAGTATTATTAATCAACTGATTACCATGACCCAAGTCACAAGTGTTATTAATGAATGTGCTAGAGGTAGACTAGGAGGTGGCATGGAAGGAAGTGGTGGATTTCTTCCTCAAGGAATAGGATCTGGGGGTTCTCAATAACTGTCGATGCAAGCACCTCAACTGCCAATGGTATGTTATGAAATGATGTTTCATCTACCTGAATATAGGGATGTGGAGAATCCTATGGAACATGTTCATAAGTGTGAACTCATTTGAAGGGTGTGTGGCATAACTTCTTATGAGAAAAAGGGCATATAATTTACAACCATACTTATAGAAAGGGAACATAAGTGGTATAGTATGTTCGATGCTCAATAGGTGGTAATTGACTGTGATTAGCTTAAGACAATATTTATTTAGGAATTTAATATTCTTAAATTTGAGCAACAAAGTATTGATGCATTTAAAGATATAAAACAAGAGATCACTAAGAGTGTACGAGAGTATGATGCATGGTTCAAAACAATTTTATCAAAGCTTTTATTTGAAATTAATGTTTCTCAACATTCCCAATGGTTTGTGGGAGGTTTTATACTTATTTTTAGATGAATGTTGTCTCAAAGGAATTTTACCAACCCATGCAATCTCAAATAGCTTCAATGGCATCAAAATTAGAGAAGCTAACTACAAACAATGAGTATGACACTTGTAATGTTCTTCAATGTACCGATTGTGAGTCTGAAGGTCATAATAGAAGCAACTGCCCACATAAAAACATTCACACTATACTATAGTAATCATGTGAAATTTGCCATGAATAATATGACGTACGGTCATATCATATCTTACAATAGGCTACACATTCTAAAGTATCTGAATACTACAAGATATGTGATGCCTATACCCATGACACATGATTTCTAGCTAATTAGTGATATACATGAGGCACGTGTGTGCGGTACACATCAAACCTCTATTTATAAAAATCAAAATAATGGTGGATATCATGGATAAGTCTGAGGTTGAGGATGAGGAGGTGGTCACTTCCCACCAAGAATGTGTTATAAGTGTGGATCTCTAAATCACTATCAGTGAGATTATCCAATCTATCCAACATGTGCTTTTTATAAAAAGGAACATTGATTTGAAGAATGTCCTAACCTATACATGGAAATCACTAAATAAAGAAATGAAAAAGGTTTTGGTATGATTCACATTGAGAAACCTCACTAGAGGCCATGCTCTAGCACCTTGATAACTCAATAGGTTAATATCACTACATGTAGTGGTGGACAATCTCAGTCTACATCTATTCCTCCTATTGAGAAGATATAATGTGAAGAGCCTCATGCAAGGAAGTATCATGATGCCCATTAACATAAATGTGTGCTCCAAGATACTATGATGTTGTTACGAGAACTACAAGGGAATTTTAGTTTCTTAAGGACCAAAAAGCAACACAACGTGCTGTTATGCAAATGGCCATAGAACCTCAAAAATATGGTGTGAGATGATTTCCAAAATCTTTAAAAACATATGTTGGATGAAGATATTGTTCCATAATTAAGTAATTAGCTTAAAAATTAGGTACAAACACCAATTGACACTCAACCTCAATTCCTTCAACTAACTAAAGTTTTTTGATTAAATCATGCTCAAAGATAAGATACTCCTATTCCTCCTAGCCCTCAAGGGGAAAAGGAAATACTGATGAATGCTACCATCAATGGTTAGGTGATTCAATATATCTTAGTTGACACTGACACTGAGGTTAACATCCTCACAAAAGATGCATGGCATAAAATGGCTAGCCCAACATTGTAACCATCATTGCACGTGTTGTTTATGGCTAATAAAACTTGTGCTCTACTAATTGGCATTTTTAAGAATGTAATAGTTGATATCCTTGGAATAGATTTCAAATTTGATATTGAAGTTCTCAAGTTGGCTGAAGCAAATGATTTTCTAACTCTATTGGGGCAACCTTGGTGCTATGCAAATAATGTAGACTTAAGCTTCAAAAATTGCTACATAAGTATTGAAAATACTAATCAACACATTGTTATTCTATTGGATCAAATACATGGACCCCTATATGTAGAATCTGTTAATGTGGAATAAGATACTAAACATACCTATAACATCATAGACAAAGATGGTGAGCATCATGATCCCACTCCTAATGGCATCCTCCAATGGAAAGACACTTAGTCCCTTTCTGATACTATAAGTAATGCTTGTAATTGTTGGGCACATGGTGACTATGACCTCAATAGAAGAGTGGGTGGTACCATTGGCAGTTGTGAGAATGTTCTACACTAGTATCATAAATGCCACATATTTGTTCACCTTGTTACTAGATAAATCATGAGAGGACCAGTTATGGATGCACTATAATAAAGACTCGATGAAGCTCCTTAGATTCACAAGCAAATGGAAGTCTGTGTCTTCATTCAACAACTTGAAGACTTTTATAACTTTGATAATGATCATATGCATTCATTGGTTCAACTCTTTGATGGCACAACCACAAGGTGGTGGCAAACCCATAATGAGAAACTTATCCATTAGGATCAAGTATGATATACTTTGCATCACCAATTTCATCATGACAACTAAGTTTAGGGTAAAATCAGCTATGGTAGAGTACGAGCATTAGAACCACACATATGAGCTTGTGAATCCATGTGGAGGGTTGAAGAATCTTTCCTGCTAGAGTACTTATGGGTACATGCTTTTTATGACACCTTATGAACTTGGGATAGATCATGATATGTTCATGAAGAATGACATATGGGTACCTATTTTTGGTATCTATTGAAATAGATCATGAACTTGGCATTATCTTACTCATCTTTGAGAAGAGATTTTCACCTCACACTCCAAGATATACATAAAGCAATTGTTGGTGACCCTTGTTCTATTGAAGATCACCTATAGTATATACAAGATGCCCTAAAATAAGGTTTATTTATCTTTAGTTATCCATCTAAACAAACTATTCTCTTGTCATACCCTATCCTTGATCAGGAATGTTGAGAAGAGATTCACCTAGGGAAGCAAAAACTAGTGTCTCATGTGGATGAAAGTGAAAGATCTAACCCACCTGACCCATTAGAAAATAATTTGGATATTAATATAGAATAAGGCACCCAAATTGTCTGTGATACTGGTCTTGATACATACCACCCATACTTAGAACCTCTTCAAACTATCCAACATAACATCAACATAGAGGAACAACCAAAAAATAACTACTATGGGTAACTACTAAACTGACACAAAGGTTTCAAAAATATTTGAGTTGTTAAAAGAATACCAAGATGTATTTTCAAGAAGTTATAGTGAGATGAAAGGTGTTCATCCATCACTAGCCAAAATGCATATCAAACTGGTTGATGTTACTTGATCAGTCAAAAAACAAACATATAGGATGAATTTGAATTTATGGGCATGCATAAAGGAAGAAATTGATATTATGCTACACATTGGAGTGATAACCCCAATTGACGAGTCTAAGTGGGTCAGTCCCATGGTCATAAGTATAAATAAATATGGGTGCATTAGGATTTGCATTGATTAACACATATTTAATGCATCTTGCATTATTGATCCCTTCCCAACACCATTCATAGAAGAAATCTTTGAAGGCATCATTGGGTGTGAAATTTACACTTTCATAGATGTATTCTCTAGGTAACATTAGGTCCAAATCATTGAGTAGGATCAACCTAAGATTATATTTTCTACCAAATGGGGATCCTTCGCATATACCATCATGCCTTTTGGGTTAAAAAATGCACCTGCTATATTTTCTTGTATAGCTATTGAGGCCTTTAAAGACTTCATCCATAAATTTATTCAAGTTTACGTAGATGACTGGACAGTCTATGGCTTGGTAAAAGACCATTTTTTTAATCTATGGATAATGTTTGAGCATTACTGAGTACTTCAAATATCACTAAATTTAAAGAAGTGTATTTTTTATACACTATTTGGTGTTCTTCTTGGTCATATTATTTGCAAGGATGGAATTTTAGTAGACCCTACAAAGGTAGATGTTATTCTTCATCTACCAACACCAATTACCTAGTTCATAGTTTGTGCCTTTTTAGGACATATTGGGTATTATCAAAAATTAATCTGAGGATATGCCAAGATTATCATGTCTTTAGAGTAAATCTTGAAACATCATGAACACTTTATCTAGACCCGCTCTTGACAAGAAGCCTTTAAGGCCTTAAAAGACAAAATGGTCACTATTTTGATTCTCCAATTCCCTAATTGGACAAAACCATTCCATGTCCATGTTAATTCCTATGGAATGGCCATTGGTGCAGTCCTTGCACAATCGGGTGAAGGTCACCTTGATCACCCTATCTATTTTTCTAGTAGAAAACTTACTCCAACTGAGAGGAATTACACCACCATAGAGTGTGAATCACTTTTAATGGTTTATGATTTACAAATTTTTTAATAATACCTATTGGTGACTCCTTTTGTGTTTTATACAAACCAAGAAGCTTTAAAATATCTCATAAATAAACCTGTGTTGTATGGCCAAATATACCACTGAATAGTATCATTTCAAGACTTTCAATTCTCTATCATGGTCAAACTAGGAAAAACTAATTTTGGTCCTAACCATCTTTCTCAAATTGATTCAAGAGAGCCACTGCATGACATTGAAGATAACATACCTGATGTAAACTATTTCATGTTTCTTGTGTTCTTGAAGAGTTAGAAGATATTGCCGCCTTCTTAACTACTGGCTTAGTACCAGATTATCTAAATCCATAGGCTAAGAATCAATTCACCATCTATACTACACCATTTCAGCTCATTGGAGGGGACCTCTACAAGCTTGGACAAGATGAAATTCTTTGATGTTGTGTCATGAAACATGAGCATTCTAAAGTACTCTGAAAATTTCATGAAGGCATTTTTAGTGGACACTATGCTGGTTAGGATACTGCGCATAAGGTATTACTAACTGGACTATAGTGGCCTACCTTTTTCTAGGATGCTAAACTATATGTTAGGTAATGTGATATTTGTCAGTTCATCAAAAAATCAAATCGATGGGATGCTGTGCCATTATGTCCTAATGTTATGTTGTGGAGCTTATTTACACATTACAATGTAATTCAAATATTGTACATTAAAATGTAATTTACACTCTTAATGTATTCTTTTCAAGGTTCAAATACTCTAGGTGTCATTCAGACCATTACATATATATCAAGAAGTCTGATGATGGTAGTTACATTATCCTGTATTTGTATGTAGATGACATGTTGGTTTTAGGTAAGAACATGTTAAAAATAAAGGTACTCAAGGAACAACTTATTAATTATTTTGCTATGAAAGATTTGGGGGCAACAAAACAAATCCTTGATATGAGAATAACTTAAGATAGGAAGGAACAAAATATAAATTTATCTTAGGAAGAGTACATTAAAAATGTCTTGAATAGGTTTAGTATGTAGGATGCTAAACTGGTTGGGACTCCTTTGACAAGCCATTTCAAGTCATCAAAAGAGCAGTGTCCCAAGATAGAGAAGGAGAGAATCCAGATGTCTTATGTACCTTAATAATTAGTAGTTGGCATTTTGATGTATGCCATGGTGTGTACTAGGCTATATATTGCCCATGTAGTGGGAGTAGTAAGTAGGTACATGAATGATCTAGGTAGAGAGCCCTGATAGGTAGTGAAGTGGATCCTTTGGTACTTGAGAGGGACCATGGGGAGAGTTTTAAGCTATGGTGGATTGGACACCACTTTGCATGGTTATGTAGATTTGAACATGGATGGAGATTTAAATAATAGGAGCATGAAAGGATATGTATTTACTATAGGTGACACAACAGTGAGATGAATTTCATGACTATAAAAACTTGTGGCTTTTTCAACCATAGAGACTAAGTATGTTGCTACCACAAAGGAAAGCAAAGAGATGATTTGGTTACAATAGTTACTTGAAGAGTTGGGGCATAAGCAAGAGGAAGGAAAGTTGTATAGTGATATTCAGAGTGTTATACACCTAGTAAAGAACTCCACCTTCCACTCTAGGATGAATCAAGGATATATTTAGAGGAAGAGAAGTTAAAGCCAAAGAAGATTCATACCAATTAGAATCCTGTAGACATGATGACCAAAGTGGTCACAAGGGAGAAACTGAAGCTATGTTTAGCTTTGGTTTTCCTTCATAGATGATAGTGAAGGGTTGAGAAGCTTGCTAAGAGAAAATTAGTCTCCAAGTGGAAGATTGTTATGTTTTGGAGCCTATTTATATATTATAATGTATTTTAAATACTATAAATTAAAATGTATTGTACACTTTTAATGTATTTTTTTGACCCCTTTCTCCAGGAGTATAGATTAATGGTTTATCTATACTTATATATGTATGGTGTCATCACCCATGATTAATGGGGAACCAATATGGGTTGACTTGGACCATGGTTTTGGTACCCATTATTTTGTAAAACCACTTTATTGGTTACCTATTGATGTAATTATATATAGATAGACATACAGTAGGTAATACATCAGAAGAACTAAGTTTGAGAAGGTGAAAAAAGTGTGTAAATTCAAGTGTGAATTCAAGGGAGTTTGTTGAGTAAAACTCCAAACAATATTTATGCATTGTAATTGTGAAAAGATTGATTTGAGAGTGGATTGTACTCTTGTGGCTCATAATAAGATCTAATCGAGGGTTTCTTGGTGGATGTAGTCTACATTGGGTGAACCACGTTAAATCCTATCTTCTATTGTGCATTTTTATTTCTATTATTTATGTATCTCTATTCATAGATCTTGTTATTATGATTCTGTGAAATTTTTTTGCATTAATTTTTGAATTATTCTTAACAACTGGTATCAGAGCTTCAGGTTATATTTGTTGAATGGTTGAATCACAAGAAAGGTTATTAGTTTAAGTGGGAGTTATGGTTGATGATAGTAGATCAAAGGTTGAAAATTTCAATGGACATAAATTTGGTCTTTGGAAGATGTCTATGGAGAATTACCTCTATTAGAAGGACCTTCATGCTCTACTAGGAGGAAAAGTAAAGCAACTAGTGGGTACGTTAGATGAGGCTTGGGAGTTGCTTGATAGGAAAACACTTAGGGCTATTTGGTTATGCCTTACATCTTTGGTCACATTAAATATATCATAGAAGACCAAAAAAGGTATCATGAATGCATTAGGGAAGTTATATGAAAAACCCTTTACTTCTAATAAAATATTTTTAATGAAAAAATTGTTTAATAAGATGTCTAAAAATGGTTTAGTTACTGATCATTTGAATGAATTTAATATAGTTGTGAGTATGTTCAACTCTATAAAAATTGAATTTGAGGATGACGTTAGGGCTCTACTTATTTTGTGTTCCTTACCAAAGAGTTGAAATAACCTAGTAATGGATGTGAACAACTTAGTCTCTACTAATGCCAAGTTAAAGTTTAAGGATGTCATAGAAGTAATCTTTAGTGAGGAAATGTAATGGAAAAACTCTGGGGAAACTTTTACTTCATGTGATGCTTTGGTGGTGGAGATTAGAGGGAGATAAAAGTATAGAGAAAAATGAAAGCATGAATAGTCAAATGGTCAATAAAGGTCAAAATCAAAGAGCAAAATGACATGCTAGGACTGTGGAAAGATTGGGCATGTGAAGAAGGATTGTTGGGCTCTTTAAAACAAGAATAAAAATTAGGAATACACCAAGGAGGTGAATGTGGCATTAGGTAATGTTTGTTAGGATGTATTAATTCTCTCCATAGATAATATTACTAAGTCTTGGGTTTTAGATTTAGGGGCTTCTTTTCATGCTACACTATATAGTCATTATTTTATTGATTATGTTCAAGGGGATTTTGGACATGTTTATCTTGGTGATGATGAGCCTTGCAGTATAGTAGAAAATGGATTTTTTCAGGTCAAAATGTAGAATGGAAACACTCGGCTATTGAAAGATGTCAGGCATGTGCCCAAGTTGAGACAAAATTTGGTATCCATAGGGCAGTTAGGCAATGAAGATTGTATGGTGACTTTTACAACAAATTCTTAGAAGGTGACCAAGGGTGCTCTTAGGGTAATAAGAGGTAAGAATGTTGGTAACTTGTATTTATCAAGTAGTGCTAACCATTTTAATGTAGTTATTGTAGATGCAGATGCACTTTGTGGCACTATAATTTTGGTCACATAAGCCAAAAAGGCATGCACATTTTTAAGGATATGTTACCCAGATTAAAAAGGTTTGATTTAGATTTTTGTGAAGACTTTGTGTATGTAAAATAGAAAAGTTTAAATTTTCTCAAGGTTGGACCTATGAGGAAGGAGAATAAGTTGGAGCTAGTTCATTTAGATGTATGGGGGCCGACTCAGGTATCTTCTATTAGTGGCCCATCCTATTATGTCACTTTTATTGATGATACAACTAAATTTTTTTGGGTGTATGGTATTAGGATAAAATTTGATGTGTTTGATACATTTAAAAGATGGAAAGCCTTAATTGAGAATGAAATAGGTCTCAAGTTAAAATGTCTCAATTCAAATAATGGTGGGGAATATTACAGCAATGATTTTTTTGATTATTATTCTAGGAATGGAATTCATAGATAGAGGAAAGTTATAATAATTCCATATCAGAATGGAGTGTCAAAAAGAATGAACATGACTATCATGGAACCTGCTAGGAACATGAGGTTGCATGCAGGACTACCCCTTCAATTTTGGATGGAATCAATAAACATGACTATATATTCGATCAATAAAGGACCTCATCTTATTTGAAAGGAGGAATACCCAACGAAGCTTGGTTTGGTAAGAAGATTGATTATTCCTTTCTTAGAGTATTTTGTTGTGAAGCTTTTATTCATATGGATAAAGATGATAGGACCAAGTTAGAGGCTAAGTCTAAAAAATTCACCTTTATTGGTTATGGTGAGGATGACTTTGGTTTTCATATTTGGAGTGTTAAGGACAATAAAATATTTTGATCTAGGGATGTGGTCTTTAATGAAAAAGTCATGTATAAATAACAATTGCAAGATTAGAGAGAAGATTCTAGAAAAGAGTACCCAGTGTTGGAGGACATTACAGATGGTAAAGTGTCCAAGCAACTAGTTCAGGCACCTAATCCATAGGAATCTCAAACTCTTGAGGTGAGAAAGTCTTATAGGGTAAGAAGGGAACTTGAACATTTTTCTCCATCTCTTAATTATTTATTACTCATTGACAATGGAGATATAGAGTGCTTTGAAGAAGCAATGCAAGTAGATGTTAGGAAGAAGTGGGAACAAGCAATGGATGAGGAACATCAACCTCTTATAAAAAATTAGACTTGGGATCTATTAAACCCACCTTAAGGTACGAGAGCATTGTAAAACAAGTGGGTGTACAAAATTAAAAAGGATGACGGAGGCAAGAAAATTTACAAGGCCCAATTGGTGGTAAAGAGGTTTGCATAGAAGAAGGGAATTGATTTTGATGAGATGTTTTCTCCAGTGGTGAATATGAATTCTATTAGGACTATTCTTGGGATAGTGGCAATGGAAGACTTGCACTTAGATCAGATGAATGAGAAGACTACATTCCTTCATGGTGATTTGGAGGAGGACTTATACATGGAGCATCCATAGGGATATGAGGTCAAAAGGAAGAAGAACATGGTGTGTAAATTGAAGAAGAGCTTGTATGGCCTAAAACAAGCTCCATAATAGTGGTACAAGAAATTTGATAGTTTTATGATGGAGCATGAATAATCTAAGTGTCATTCAGACCATTGCATATATATCAAGAAGTCTGATAATGGTAGTTACATTATCCTATGTTTTTATGTGGATGACATGTTGTTTGTAGATAAGAACATGCCAAAAATAAAGGTACTTAAGGAACAACTTAGTAATTCTTTTTATATGAAGGATTTGGAAGAAACAAAACAAATCCTTGGTATGAGATTAACTCAAGATAAGAAGGAATGAATGCTGAATTTATCTCAGGAAGAGTACATTAAAAAAGTATTCGAGAGGTTTAGTATGTAGGATGTTAAACTAGTTGGGACTCCTTTAGCAAGCCATTTCAAGTTATCAAAGGAGCAGTGTCCCAAGACAAAGAAAGAGAGAATATAGATGTCTTATGTACCTTAATCATTAGCAGATGGTAGCTTGATGTATGCCATGATGTGTACTAGACTAGATATTGCCCATGCAGTGGGAGTAGTATTTAGGTACATGAGTGATCCATGTAGAAAGCACTAACAGGCAATGAAATGGATCTTTTGATACTTGAGATGGGGACAATTTTAAGCTATGGTGGATTGGACACCAATTTGCATGGTTATGTAGATTTAGACATGGCTAGAGATTTAAACAATAGGAAGAACACAACAAGATATGTATTTACTAAAGGTGACACAATGATGAGCTGGATTTCATGACTATAGAAAATTTTGGCTTTGTCAACCATAGAGGTTGAGTATGTTACCACCATAATTTTAAGCAAAGAGATTATTTTGTTACAATATTTGCTTGAAAATTTAGGGCATAATCAATAGGAAGGGAAGTTATATAGTGATATTCATAGTGATATACACCTAGCAAAGAACTCCACCTTCCACTCTAGGATGAAGCATATATAGTTGAGGTACCATTTCATTAGGATAAATTTGGAGGAAGAGAATTTAAAGTGGGAGAAGATTCATACCAATCAAAATCCTAGAGACATGATGATTAAGGTGGTCACAAGAGAGAAACTGAAGTTATGTTCAACTTTGATTGGCCTTCATAGATGATAGTGAAGGGTTGAGAAGCCTAATGAGAGGAAATCAATCTCAAAGTGGGAGATTGTTATGTTGTGGAGCCTATTTCCACATTACAATGTATTTAAAATATTGTACATTAAAATGTAGTGTACACTCTTAATGTATTTTTTGGACCCCTTTTTTGGGGAGTATAGATATATGGTTTATCTATACTTATATTTGTGTGGTGTCATTACCCATGATTAATGGGGAACTATTATGGGTTGACTTAGCCCATGGTTTTGGTACCCATTATTTTGTAAAATTACTTTATCAGTTACCAATTGATGTTATTATATATAGATGGACATATAATAGGTAATATGTCAGAAGAACTAAGTTTGATAAGGTGAATAAAGTGTGTGAATTCAAGTGTGAATTCGGAAGAGTTTGTTGAGCGCAATTCCAAACAATATTTATGCATTGTAATTGTGAGAAGATTGATCTGAGAGTGGATTATACTCTTGTGGATTGTAATAAGATATGAGCAAGTGTTTCTTAGTAGATGTAGCCCACATTGGGTGAACCACATTAAATCCTATCTTTTTATTGTGCATTTTTATTTATTTTCTTTATGTATCTCTATGCATAGCTCTTGTTGTTGTGATTCTATGAAATTATTACACATTAATTTCTCATTTATTTCTAACACCTATTCTATCTCAAGAACCATTTGAAAAGTTGGCCATTGATTCTATCGGGACCATCCATCTAGTTGGATGATGTATAGGTTCCTGATATATCATTACACTAATTGATTATCTCATGCGCTAGGTTGAGGCCATTCTAACAAGGGATTGTATTTCCACTACTACCACACACTTCATATGGGAACATATCATAAATCATTTTGGTTGTCCATTACATTTTACTAGTGATCATGGTACACATTTCCTCAATGAAACTATCTATATTCTACTTGCTGAGTTCATGATTGTCCACCATAAAACAACACCATATCATCCCTAGGCCAATGGCACTGCCAAGGTATTTAATAATTTGAGGCACAATACTGATAAATATTTATAATATTGATTGCATTGACTGGGATGATAGAGTGTTTGCAGTACTTTGGTCTTATCGAACAACTTATAAGTGCCTTAACAAGAACACACTGTTCAATCTAGTGTATGGCATAGAAGTAGTTCTTTTGATTGAATTCTTGGTACCAGCTCTTTGTATTACATGTTTTGGATAATTAGATGAGGATTCATCATTAAAATAATATTTGGATGATTTATTATAGTTATATGAAACCCATTTCCTTGCTCATTGGAGTCAAGATGTGGAGAAATGTAGACAAAAGAAATGTCATGATTGACACATTAAACATAAGACATTTACCCTTGGAATAAAAGTCTTGCTCTATGAATCCAATTTTTCGTGCCATTTTGAGAAACTTTGTATTCACTGAGATGGTAACTTTATTATTCATAGCATTTACCCTATAGGTGCTTGTCATTTACAAAGATTAGATGGCCAATTTTTTCCTAGACATTACAATGATAGACAACTACAATTGTATTTCTCTACTTAAAAGTGTATTTTTTTTGTAACAATAAGGCTTACACCAATAGTTTATGATTTATTATTTTCAATAAAGCATTGCCTTAGTTACATGAAATGTTTCTTTTATAAAAGGTTATTTTATTTTGTACTTGTAATTTCATGGAGGACCATGACACACTTTTAGTGTGGGGTAATAGGTAATACATGTATTCTTGTTAGGTAATATAAGGATGCACACATGAGTTGAAAAGTCCTAGGATAAGAGATTCTTGCCAATAGCTTGAATATTCAAAAAATTAAATAGCTGGCTTCCACTCCAAAGAAAAACATAGGATAAGACGTGTCATTAATATAAAATGAGAAGTGATTATGATAATTGTGCCAACATCCTGACATGATGATATCGTTAAATGCATTTATGATGAGAAGTGATGGTCAAAGAATGTTGGTCGTTATAAACATATTAAATACAAGAAGTGATGGTAAAAAATAAGGGGGTAATAAATGCAAGTTACCCCTTTGAGCCTATAAAAAGGACTTAAGAGATCATTTTAAACTTTAACTTTGATTTCATTTGAGTTTTATAGAGTCAAAGAGAAAACTAAGTCTAGGCAATTCTAGAGTAAGTGCAAGTTTAGAGCATCAAATCCCCATGCATAGCTATTGATAAGGATATTAACTTAGTAATCAAGCATGAACTAACTTTGAAGCATGACTTAAAATAGATAAAATGAGTAGTTATAAGTTGCAGAGGTAGATGTCCACCATTAAAGGGTGTTGAAGTAGGAAAAACTAAGTCACCTACACTATAAACATGTAATCCTTTGGGAATATTAGATGATTGTGACTCAACCTTCAAGATCCATAGAAGGTGATGTGGCCTAAGAAGAAGACCTTAATAAGCAATATGTTACCAACCATACCAGAATAATAAGTACCATGTGTTAGGGGGAAGTAGTAATGATAAGAGAAGAAACACTTGAGGAACAAGGGAAACATGTGAAAGGTCAAGAATCTGGTATGGCATGATAGGTAAAGAAGGCACAAGCACCACCACCCCCAATGTTGATGATAAAATAAATGAAGTACCCAAAAATGGTGTTGCACATATAAAATTGGGTGTTAAAAGTACCCTCATGTACCATATATGATTATAACCACTATCAACTAGGGAATGAGGTTGAATTATAGAATGACTATCAGGTTAAGTATCAAAACATCAAAATTAATTGGTGTATAAACTTAAAATATTTAATGCTTTAGACTTTACAGGATTATTCCAATTAAATCTTTCATATTTTGGAAAACTAGTAGAAGTTGTGAAATTTCTACTCTCATGTGTCTATGAGGACTACATCTATTTTGTTAATCACAACATAAAAATTAAACCTAAGAGAATAAGCAATGTGTCAAGGCTACAATGATCCAACATGGATGTGGAGTTTGAATTGAAAGATTTAGAGGAAATAGAGAAAATAATAATGTCACTCATGTATTAGAAGTAGGGCTATGTCATATACATAAATAACTTTAAAGATCTTACCCTATGAGCAGATGTGTACATCATCACGACTAAGATCGACAACACCGATCATTGAAAAGAGGTGGATAAGGATCTTCTCTACATCTCCCACTAGGTGATCAAGGGCCTAAAGTGCAATTGGGAAATTTATTTTTCCAATAAAATCATAGAGGATGTTGAGAAGACCCATCGAATACCAAGCCATATGTTTTCATAGGGGGTATTTTTGTTATTAATGGTATTTGATGAGATCAATGTACCAAACTACACCTTTGATGAATTAAAGTGGGCATACCCACCAAAACATAAGTCCCCCATAGAGAATTATAAGGCATTCACATGCCCTGATCATATCACACCAACATACAAAAATAAGATGAAGTCATAGTATGATGGCATGAAGGAGGCCTTTGGGAATGAATGGCACATTCCTAAGGACTTGCCCATCCAAGTTGGTGAGAAAGTCTAGTTTGTAGTGAAACAACACTTCTCCTTGGCTCGTATCAAAATGGACCTTTTTGGATAACTCTTAACATGGTTGAAGCTTCCTTATGCTTTTATGATGTGATACTTTTTTGATTCAGTGAACCACATTTTTGATGTAGCCTCTCACCCTAGAATCAGATTGAATTGATTTGGATATTCACACTCTCTAGAAGATGTATGTTTATCCTGGCAAGAAGGCCTATAGGGAAAAACATGAGACTTATAAAATTGACATCAAGGTTAATCAGATCATGGTTAGAGAAACTATTCACAATCTATTTTACATGCTACAACCAAAGAATAAATCTTCAAAAGGCATGGAGCATGTAAGGTAAAAGCTTCCACCGATACCACATCTTGAGAAGAAGTAGGTTGGGTATGATGCTAGTATAAGTTCATAGTTGAAACCTTCAAAGAAATAAAGGACTACCTAGGCACCAACACCTAGAGATTCTCTACCAAGAGCTTCACCTCTCCAAGCTTCTCCACCTAGGGTTTCACCTCCACTAGCATAGCCACCAAGGACTTCACCTCCATGAGCTTCTCTACCAAGAGCTTCTCCTCTAAGAACATCTCTTCCAAGGGAATCACCACCAAGGGATTCACCATTAAGGGATGCTCAATGAAATACATTAGAGAAATAACTTGAGGGGTTAGCACCATTACCCCCAACTAAACTAGTAGAGGAAGAACCTGTAGGCCATAAGGAATAAGTAGATGAATCTGACTAAGAAAAGACACCCTCCTAGTGCAATATGAGGAGACCACCTTTGATGATGAGCAATTGGAAATTGGGGGTCCATATGGTGAAGAGGAGGATGGTTTTGATACCCAGTATATAAATAAAATGGACATTGACAACACTTATTTAGCTACAAATACAGAGGTCAAAATTATTGATTGAGATCCCAACAAAGGAAAAGACCCTGATGTTTTCAAAGTTCAACCACCTTTGGTTGATGCATCTACCAACTTGCATGCTCAATATCAAATAGGCATCCCAAATAAGATGCTCTATTTATGGCCCCATTTCCTTCCCTAAGATGCAACCATCAATACCAGGGGATAAGTGTCATTCTTTTTGGACATGTACAATGAATAATGCCATTTTGAAATTCCTCCAAACAACCTAATGTTAGATTTCAAAGCACTGGCACTACCCAATTTAGTATGGGTAAATCTTCAGTATATCTATCCTCTACAAGCTAGCACTACATTTTTTAAAATGGCCTTTGAAGTTGTGTGGTATAATATACTTTTAAGTTTTGAAGTGTGTGATGCAAATAAATAATATGGTTAGGTAGTGGTAATGTATGATAAAGGAGTTACTTCTCAAAAGGCACTTGAATAAGAAGTGGCCATGCTAAAGCAACAAATGAAAGAATCCATAAAGGCTGAAGTAAAAAAATTGAATTTGTGTAAATCTATTTTGGGCCAAGAACCAACATTGGAAAATGGCATACCTTTAGATGAAGAAGCTATGGATAAATTGGAGACCCTTGTAAATATCATGTTAAAAACTAAAAGGAACAACCCACACCAAGAAATAAAGTATTATGGGATGGTAATCAATTTATCGAGGCCATAGAAGTCTACAAACACACCCTAAAAATAGTTGGATAAGTGATCCCCATCTTGGATGGGATTTTTGAAAATTTAGCAAGACTTAATAAAATTTTGGAAGATTGACTTAATGTAGAGGACTCTCAATATTAGTAATTGGTAGATTCTTCCCTTATAATAAAATACCTTACTGAGTGTGCAAATGCATTTAAAGATGTCAAAACTTTGGAGAAAATAATAAATGTGCATCGACAAAAACTTAATTCTAGTTTTGTATCTCTCTAAGGATAGGTTATAGTTAAAGTCACTACACTTGAAGAGGTTTAGAAGGATGCTAGTACATCCCTCGACCAATTGGTCTATAAGGATAATGAGTGTTCGAACTAACCCAAGGAGATGGATAATTTAAAGGAAATAATAGAAGAGATAACGTCCAAGTTGTTTTACACCTTGTCACATTGGGATAGTGTCAGGAAGTAGATCGAACAAATTAAACCTGAGTATTTGGATGAGGCTGAGTGTTGGGAAATAAACCGGAAGCACACAATTGATTACCAAACCAAGCAACTTAATATGCGGAAATTAACCAGATTCACCAAGTAACTAGAATTCAGAATAACACATGATATGAGAGACAATATGCAACTTGTATTAACACTTTATACAGAAAAGAATACAATAAAGAAGATGCCACTTCTTCTCCACCACCTCTTCAGAGGCTCGCCACACCTCAAGTGAACAGTAATTCTTCTCCCCAAGGCTCTCCCTCTCAGGTCCCAACACCCAACTCAAAATACAGAGTTGGTGTTCACCTCCCGTGCTCCACGCACAACACAAGTGCTCCACGCACTCCACAAGTACTCCACGTACTCCACAAGTACTCAAGGTACTTCAAGTAGATCTCCCATGAACCTGCAATAACCTGCACTTCAACAGACCATACTTATGGAAGGAACTCCCTTGCCTTCCTCTTAGCTCTATCCGAATACACACCTGTACTCCACGTAGATCCTGCCTGATACTGCTCCCTGTTGTGTTGCTGTCTATATGATCTTGCACACCTGCAAATCAAACACGATTCTACACACCTGTGAACCTTGACCTTGCACACACATACACCTGCAGATCAACGATCTTACTTACCATGTAGATCACTCTACACCCTGAAGAACCCTTGTCCTTGCCTCACCAAGTCCTTATGATTCTCCAACTAGTACCAAGCTTGGCACTGATAGGGAACTAGGAGGAACACCCTTGCTCACTTCACACACAGAAGGAGCAAACTTTGCTCAACTCAAACTAGAACACTTTTCCAATACAACCATGAGTCTATTATATAGATCTCATCCAAACAATAATTAGACATCTAATTACAATAATTAGATCCGCAGCTCTCAGTCTAAAAATAGCTCTACTCATGCAAACACTTGGTTCGTTAGCTAACTGCCCATAATTAGCTCGCAGTCGAACCACACAAGAGACCGACGTCGGTCCCTGTCTGCCTGGAGGTGACCGACGCTGGCCGATCCCTGACCGACGTCGGTTGCTTCTCTTCACTGTCCTGCCGACGTCGGCTGATCAGACCGACGCCGGTTTCTCTGACGCTTAGCAACCTTCAGCAACCCCTCCAATGACCTTCTCCATGTCTGCATCAGTGAAGCTTTTAGCTCCACAACCTAACAATCTCCCACTTAGAGATAAACAGCTGCACTGTACCTTTACCTGTACCCCGTCTAATCTGTTTCCTGGTTTGTATCCCTCTTCAAGCTCAACCCTGAAGACAACCCACCACACAACTTGTGATGTACCTCCTGTCATCCGAGTACCCTGCCACATCCGAACCTACAAACACATGTAGTGAAGTCCTGACCCTGCATAGCATGAATCCCTGCTGCCGGTCCCTCTCAAGTACCTGAGAACCCACTTCCCCAAATTCGCTCCTAACTCTCTGACAGCTCCCACTGTATGGGAATACTCAGGCCTATACCAGACCTCATGTGATTTCAGACACTGTACCTGTCCAGCCCTTAGTGTGCTCCGGCTCTGCATCCTGAACCTCGCCAACACCTGATTCACATCAGCTCCCACTCGAGACAAAATCAACCAGTGATCTCCATGTCTTCCATGTCAAAGAATTTCACTGCTCCAAATTCCTCCTGACATGCCACTGAACTAATCTTACCCTTAGCTCAGCAAAAAACCCTGTATGTACAATCCTGCTAGCAAAACATACCATCCACATACAACAACAGAATGATGTCATGACTCATCATCCACTTGGTAAGGCAAACCACAGTAGTTACCTTGACATTGACTGAAGCCATGCTTCGTCCTCCACCTGTCAAAACCTGTACCACTGTCCTGCAGCTCCTCAAGACCGTATACCTGGTCTTCTGTCTCACGTATCCGTTCTCTCTATTCTTCAACTAAGGTATCCATTCATCTCTGTGTTTTCATCCAGCTGGCAACCCTACCAAAAACACCTGTTTGGTTCTCTTCCAAGGAATCACATCCTCATCCATGCTAAGCTCACACCTGTTTCCTGGATCCTTCTTGCTCTACAATCAACAACATGTATAAAGAAGAGGAACAATGAATTTGAGGGCCTACTTACGTCTTCAGTCCTCCGTATGGGTCTTTGAGACTCTTTGACAGCGTGCTGTCCACCCAAAATCTGTTACAGTGACCGACCTCGGTCACTCCACAGTCTACATCCGACCGACGTCGGTTCCCATGCGTCTGTCCTTGACTACCGACCCTGCGGTGTCCCTTATGCCGACGTCGGTCCTCCTGACCGACATCGGTCTTACATACTGCCGACGTCGGTCCCATGACCGACGTCGGTCTTACCCTGCTCGACATCGCCGGCTTCGGTCTGCACATGACCGACATCGGCACCTGTCTGTTCGACACCGATTCCTCCTGACCGACATCGGTATCTGTGTTCGCCTGTGAGTGATGACTTTTTACCCGCGAGCTCCTTTGAATCAATACCCATGTCCAAACTGCCCTGCTCAGAAGTATCCAGCCACATCCACTGGGTTCTGTCCGCTATCTCCTCCAAGAACACCAAGGCTTTTCAGTTCTTAAGCCTGTCAAATATATCTGTCTTTCGCTTAAGAACATGCATCTCCTTCCTGCTCATGTGACCAAGCCTACGAAGCCACGTCTCCGCAACAAAAGAAGAATTAGTAATATAAACAAGTAGATAAAGGGTACCTATTTTCTTACCACCAGCTAATTCAAGTGCATTCGATGTGAGAGTTCTTGTGCATCTCTCATCACCCAATCTTTTTGAAGAAATTAGCCATATCTCTAAACCTGGGACCTGCATGACCTTCATCAACACCTGTGTGTTGGCCGCCTGCAATTTCAGCTTCACTTCCCCTTTGCCAATTCTTTGGCAAGGCTCACCAGCTCCTCTACCTGGGGCTGCATGGAAAGAGGCAACCAAATCTTTTACCCAAGATTCAACTTTATCCAAGAAACCTCCAAGAACATCCTGTGCAATAACACCTGCAACATCTGCTTCTTCAGTTCCTTCATGCTGATCTGCTACCAACCAGCAATAATCTTTTACCTGCTCTTTCTTTCCATAGGACCGTGAGTGACCATCTGTGCTTTTCAACTCCTCCATTCTTAGCTTACTTTGATCTGCTGTTGCTCTACTCCCACTCAATCAGAAACCCCTGAGAGTGCCCTGTAATCAAAACACACTACCCAGATCTAAACCAATCTGTTAGTATCCCAACCAAAAGCTCTGATACCACTTGTCAGTGGTATCAAACTATGAGCGAACAACCTTGCTTTGATACCACGTGTTGGGAAATAAACCGGAAGCACACAATTGATTACCAAACCAAGCAACTTAATATGCGGAAATTAGCCAGATTCACTAAGTAACTAGAATTCAGAATAACACATGATATGAGAGACAATACACAACTTGTATTAACACTTTATACAGAAAAGAATACAATAAAGAAGATGCCACTTCTTCTCCACCACCTCTTCAGAGGCTCGCCACACCTCAAGTGAACAATAATTCTTCTCCCCAAGGCTCTCCCTCTCAGGTCCCAACACCCAACTCAAAATACAGAGTTGGTGTTCACCTCCCGTGCTCCATGCACAACACAAGTGCTCCACGCACTCCACAAGTACTCCACGTACTCCACAAGTACTCAAGGTACTTCAAGTAGATCTCCCATGAACTTGCAATAACCTACACTTCAATAGACCATACTTATGGAAGGAACTCCCTTGCCTTCCTCTTAGCTCTATTCGAATACACACCTGTACTCCACGTAGATCCTGCCTGATACTGCTCCCTGTTGTGTTGCTGTCTATATGATCTTGCACACCTGCAAATCAAATACGGTTCTGCACACCTGTGAACCTTGACCTTGCACACACATACACCTGCAGATCAATGATCTTACTTACCATGTAGATCACTCTACACCCTGAAGAACCCTTGTCCTTGCCTCACCAAGTCCTTATGATTCTCCAACCAGTACCAAGCTTGTCACTGATAGGGAACTAGGAGGAACACCCTTGCTCACTTCACACACAGAAGGAGTAAACTTTGCTCAACTCAAACTAGAACACTTTTCCAATACAACCATGAGTCTATTATATAGATCTCATCCAAACAATAATTAGACATCTAATTACAATAATTAGATCCGCAGCTCTCAGTCTAAAAATAGCTCTAATCATGCAAACACTTGGTTCGTTAGCTAACTGCCCGTAATTAGCTCGCAGTCGAACCACACAGGCGACCGACGTCGGTCCCTGTCTGCCTGGAGGTGACCGACGCCGACCGATCCCTGACCGACGTCGGTTGCTTCTCTTCACTGTCCTGCCGACGTCGGCTGATCAGACCGATGCCGGTTTCTCTGACGCTTAGCAACCTTCAGCAACCCCTCCAATGACCTTCTCCATGTCTGCATCAGTGAAGCTTTTAGCTCCACAACCTAACAATCTCCCACTTGGAGATAAACAGCTGCACTATACCTGTACCTGTACCCCGTCTAATCTGTTTCCTGGTTTGTATCCCTCTTCAAGCTCAACCCTAAAGACAACCCACCACACAACTTGTGATGTACCTCCTGTCATCCGAGTACCCTGCCACATCCGAACCTACAAACACATGTAGTGAAGTCCTGACCCTGCATAGCATGAATCCCTGCTGCCGGTCCCTCTCAAGTACCTGAGAACCCACTTCCCCGAATTGGCTCCTAACTCTCTGACAGCTCCCACTGTATGGGAATACTCAGGCCTATACCAGACCTCATGTGATTTCGGACACTGTACCTGTCCAGCCCTTAGTGTGCTCTGGCTCTGCATCCTGAACCTCGCCAACACCTGATTCACATCAGCTCCCACTCAAGACAAAATCAACCAGTGATCTCCATGTCTTCCATGTCAAAGAATTTCGATGCTCCAAATTC
Organism: Torreya grandis; assembly: GCA_037957365.1. Lineage (NCBI taxonomy): Eukaryota > Viridiplantae > Streptophyta > Pinopsida > Cupressales > Taxaceae > Torreya > Torreya grandis. The sequence goes on from JARHVA010000552.1 coordinate 2,156,038, forward strand.
CTCCTGACATGCCACTGAACTAATCTTACCCTTAGCTCAACAAAAAACCCTGTATGTACAATCTTGCTAGCAAAACATACCATCCACATATAGCAACAGAATGATGTCATGACTCATCATCCACCTGGTAAGGCAAACCACAGTAGTTACCCTGACATTGACTGAAGCCATGCTTCATCCTCCACCTGTCAAAACCTGTACCACTGTCCTGTAGCTCCTCAAGACCGTATACCTGGTCTTCCGTCTCACTTATCCGTTCTCTCTATTCTTCAACTAAGGTATCCATTCGTCTCTGTGTTTTCATCCAATTGGCAACCCTACCAAAAACACCTGTTTGGTTCTCCTCCAAGGAATCACATCCTCATCCATGGCAAGCTCACACCTGTTTTTTGGATCCTTCCTGCTCTACAATCAGCAACATGTATAAAGAAGAGGAACAACGAATTTGAGGGCCTACTTACGTCTTCAGTCCTCCGTATGGGTGTTTGAGACTCTTTAACAGTGTGTTGTCCACCCAAAATCCGTTACAGTGACCGACCTCGGTCACTCCACAGTCTGCATCCGACCGACGTCGGTTCCCATGCGTCTGTCCCTGACTACCAACCCTGCGGTGTCCCTTCTGCCGACGTCGGTCCTCTTGACCGACATCGGTCTTACATACTACCGACGTTGGTTCCATGACTGACGTCGGTCTTACCCTGCCCGACATCGCCGGCTTCGGTCTGCACATGACCGACATCGGCACCTATCTGTTCGACACCGATTCCTCCTGACTGACATCGGTATCTGTGTTTGCCTGTGAGTGATGACTTTTTACCCGCGAGCTCCTTTGAATCAATACCCATGTCCAAACTGCCCTGCTCAGAAGTATCCAGCCACATCCACTGGGTTCTGTCCACCATCTCCTCCAAGAACACCAAGGCTTTTCAGTTCTTAAGCCTGTCAAATATATCTGTCTTCTGCTTAAGAACATGCATCTCCTTCCTGCTCATGTGACCAAGCCTACGAAGCCACGTCTCCGCAACAAAAGAAGAATCAGTAATATAAACAAGTAGATAAAGGGTACCTGTTTTCTTACCACCAGCTAATTCAAGTGCATCCGATGTGAGAGTTCTTGTGCATCTCTCATCACCCAATCTTTTTGAAGAAATTAGCCATATCTCCAAACCTGGGACCTGCATGACCTTCATCAACACCTGTGTGTTGGCCGCCTACAATTTCAGCTTCACTTCCCCTTTGCCAATTCTTTGGCAAGGCTCACCAACTCCTCTACCTGGGGCTGCATGGAAAGAGGCAACCGAATTTTTTACCCAAGATTCAACTTTATCCAAGAAACCTCCAAGAACATCCTGTGCAATAACACCTGCAACATCTGCTTCTTCAGTTCCTTCATGCTGATCTGCTACCAACCAGCAATAATCTTTTACCTGCTCTTTCTTTCCATAGGACCGTGAGTGACCATCTGTGCTTTTCAACTCCTCCATTCTTAGCTTACTTTGATCTACTGTTGCTCTACTCCCACTCAATCAGAAACCCCTGAGAGTGCCCTGTAATCAAAACACACTACCCAGATCTAAACCAATATGTTAGTATCCCAACCAAAAGCTCTGATACCACTTGTCAGTGGTATCAAGCTATGAGCCAACAACCTTGCTTTGATACCACGTGTTGGGAAATAAACCGGAAGCACACAATTGATTACCAAACCAAGCAACTTAATATGCGGAAATTAGCCAGATTCACCAAGTAACTAGAATTCAGAATAACACATGATATGAGAGACAATACACAACTTGTATTAACACTTTATACAGAAAAGAATACAATAAAAAAGATGCCACTTCTTCTCCACCACCTCTTCAAAGGCTCGCCACACCTCAAGTGAACAGTAATTCTTCTCCCCAAGGCTCTCCCTCTCAGGTCCCAACACCCAACTCAAAATACAGAGTTGGTGTTCACCTCCCGTGCTCCACGCACAACACAAGTGCTCCATGCACTCCACAAGTACTCCACGTACTCCACAAGTACTCAAGGTACTTCAAGTAGATCTCCCATGAACCTGTAATAACCTGCACTTCAACAGACCATACTTATGGAAGGAACTCCCTTGCCTTCCTCTTAGTTCTATTCGAATACACACCTGTACTCCACGTAGATCCTGCCTGATACTGCTCCCTGTTGTGTTGCTGTCTATATGATCTTGCACACCTGCAAATCAAATACGGTTCTGCACACCTGTGAACCTTGACCTTGCACACACATACACCTGCAGATCAATGATCTTACTTACCATGTAGATCACTCTACACCCTGAAGAACCCTTGTCCTTGCCTCACCAAGTCCTTATGATTCTCCAACCAGTACCAAGCTTGGCACTGATAGGGAACTAGGAGGAACACCCTTGCTCACTTCACACACAGAAGGAGCAAACTTTGCTCAACTCAAACTAGAACACTTTTCCAATACAACCATGAGTCTATTATATAGATCTCATCCAAACAATAATTAGACATCTAATTACAATAATTAGATCCGCAGCTCTCAGTCTAAAAATAGCTCTAATCATGCAAACACTTGGTTCGTTAGCTAACTGCCCGTAATTAGCTCGCAGTTGAACCACATAGGCGACCGACGTCGGTCCCTGTCTGCCTGGAGGTGACCGACGCCGGCCGATCCCTGACCGACGTCGGTTGCTTCTCTTCACTGTCCTGCCGACGTCGGCTGATCAGACCGACGCCGGTTTCTCTGACGCTTAGCAACCTTCAACAACCCCTCCAATGACCTTCTCCATGTCTGCATCAGTGAAGCTTTTAGCTCCACAACCTAACACTGAGATCAAGACTTAGTCTAGGATGGACTAAGAGTGTAGTGTGGAGTGATGTTGGACCCCAAATTTTTGGCTAAGTATTTTGGATTTTTAGCATGAAACTAGCATAGTGTGAGAGGAACATGGCACATGAAGACCATGGTGTGTTACTAGCATGGAGAAGGAATACCATGACATAGAATCAATGAGGCACGAGAGGACAAAGGCACATAAGATAATAGCGTGAGAAGACCTAGTCAATGATGGAACTTAACTATAGAGAACCCAAGATCATGGGACTTGAAATAATAATGTAAGGCTTGGAGAACATGAGGGAAGTGGGAGATAGTTGAGGAGTGATTCTCAAAGACAATATAGACTCTAATCATCATGAGTTTCACATTGGATCATGAAAAAGATGACATTTGGAAATAAGGATATAACATCGAACAAGAATATAGGGGGTTTAAAGGCTTGGGTCTTTAGGAGATAATAAGTAAAAGACTACCATGACTTTCAGTCTACTACGAGATCATTAACCAATCATCATTTATCATTTATTATGTAACTACTTGGTCAGGTAAAATTGATTATATATACCCTTGTATAGAATCATGTAAGGTGATTAATAATGGATAAGATATGGTGACTCTATAATATAGAATTATAGATATTACAATTAGCTCAAGTGTTGTGTTATGAGAATTGATAGTTAAGCATTAATAATGAGTTTGCATTAACTAATTTATGTCTTATCATTCATTATGAGATTCATAGAACATGAATTATATGATTTTTTTAAGACAACCCTTTGAACTTCATGGCATTTATATTCATGTTCATGGTGGTTGTGATTATTGAGTCAAGGTCTATAGTTGTATATTTCTTCTTATGTGTAATTTCTAATCATATATAAGAATAAAATCAAGTATATGACTAGTATGTTATTAAGCAACATAACCCACAATAACTAGTCTCTTATTGTGTGTTTTGGGTGAGCGTGAAAGACCTTAGTCTTGCATGAAAGGCCACTGCGTAATCTTGTTGGGGTTACACTATAACACCTAAAGAAAAACATGATAAAGATAATAAACCCAACAAGATCTGATATCCACTATGGAGTATTATGCATCTTGAAAGGTCATTACATCAATATTTTTATCATGGATCAATCATGCCTTAAATTTTTCAAACTAACCTTAAACTCTCTAAGGTTACCCTAAACTTTCCAAAGTTAAATCAGATCTTTTAGAAGATACTTGTCAATGCACTTCATGAACTAGTAATGGGAGAATTGATAGACTTGGGAACTTGCTCACTCAAAATTATCTTGAAACATTTAACTTAGGACCTAAAACCTAACAACAACTTAATGCCATAACAAGACATTCCTTAGTAAATATATTGTGTGTATAAACACTAAAAAACATGATGACAAAACCAATAAATCATTGTAGAAATCTCAACATAGCTAGTTTGGAGATGAAGAAATGTATGATGGCTAACTTGGTTAACAATGATTATGATATTAAGACTTATATGATTTTGAAAATGGAATTATGTTGTTAGTCATATCTAGCTGAGGCGTGCAAGGATTTTATGAAGGTTTTCCATGTGTTGGGAACCATGGGAAAGACCTATTATTAATCATGTTTTCATTACTCACTTATGAAATTATGATGCTTACATTTCATTTATGTAATGTTGCTTAATGAAATTTGATTATGTATGTGAGATTTATTGACTTAAATAATGTTTGAATCATTGATCCTAAAATTTTAAATTAGCAACTTCATGTGTATAAGGTTTTGAGAACCTAACTAGATGATTGCTTGTATTCCTTGGTATGTTGATTGCTTATAATTGATTGAGCGCCCTATTTTATTAAATTTTGTAGCTTATGCTATTAGGTTAGAGGAATTTTATGTGTGCATCGAGTCTGTAGGAATAGTAAAATGGATAATGAAGAAAAGAGATCATGCCAAACATAATTATATCACTAAATAGTTTTACCCTTAAACCCTTCTTAAACCCACGTTAAGTAGCTAGTTGACTTAGATACCATTTCAAACTTAGTGTGCTATTTAGATGGCTAGCCTTTAAGTTTGGTTAGTGAAACTTATTTTATCCTTACCTTTAGGTCTTACAACTAATGTCTATAATTTCTAATGGCTGATTGATAGATCTTCCATTGATTGCCTTAGTCTAAGATCAAGTGGGAAAAGAGGTAAGTATTGGAAGCAAGCACAAAAGCTTGAGAAGCCACCATTCACCTGAAAGAAGCATGGAAAATAAAATCCATTAATGAGGCATGGGAAGGCAAGTAAAGAGTGGTTGGTTGATTCTAGACATCTATATGTAGAAGTTGAACTCCCTTAGTTGAGGACTTTTTTTCAAATCATAAGAAAATAAACTACTTAGAGAAGAAGAAAAATTAGTAGATAGGAAGATATTGTCAAAAGAGTCAAGCCTTATACTAATGAAGAATAACACCTAGGTAGATTTAGATTAAATAGGTGGGATTTCTATTAACTTATATTTTCAATTGTTTCATTGGAATAAAATGATTATGTTTCTTCATTTGATCTTTTCCCTTCAAGAGAATAAAACCACTTGGTTTATTCTACCTATTTTATTATATTGTCCATGGTTGTAAATTGGTCATCATGTGGTGCTTGCCTAGTTGAGGGACTTGAAGAGGTTGTTCCTCCTTATTTGAATGAAATTTTTTCTACCTTATTGTGTGAATAAATTAATGTTGTTGTGACACTAGGAGATGGTTGTATACGAGTAGTAATTTCATGATGGTAGTGTGTCAAAGTCCTCTTAGGCTAAGCATGGTGGTAGGTTATTAGACCCTCCCATGAATGTCATGATTGTAGTTTTTCAATGTCCTCCTATAGTGGGCAGGGTGGTAGGTTGTTTGACTCTCTCATGACCATTGGAAGAAAGAAATAGATGAGGTATCCTCATGCTACTCCAATCAATAGGTGGGCCTTGCTATGTTATGAAATCTTACCTACTAACTTTATATTTATGGATGCTTAGCTTCACTTGAATGATTATTTGAATGCTTGGTTGCTTTTTATTTAGGATTGGGAGTCTTTTTGGGTACGAACTTGGAATAGGATTTTAGGTGGTGCATGGTTATTCCCTTGTGTTAAGATGCCCTTATTTATATATTCACCATTTCCTTTACCAAGTGATGTGAACATGCTCAGAGCTGGGAGTTTGGAACTCAAGGGTGTCTAGAGAAACAACTTAATGATGAAAAAAGGTTGGGTGGTGAGCCTTCCTTTTAATGGCTAGTAGATGTTTTAAAGTGAACAAGGAACATTGTTGAAGACTCACTAGTCCACCATTATTTAATCAAGCCTAGTGATGTGCCTCATGCTTATATAAATAAATGGATGAAATCTTATGTATTATTATGTTTTAGTATCCATCTTGTGAAAGATCCCAAATGAGCTCTGCCCTACTGATTTGACTTTTCTGCACCTTTGATTTCAATTGCTGCCCTAGAATTTTGAATATCTATCTTTTAAAAAACCTAGATCTGAAATCTAATTTGCTGTTTTGAATTTATAAATGATTTTGGCAGCAAATAAATGCACAAATAAACATGCCGATTATATGCCCTTATGGAAATAACATCAACTCTAAATTCAAACACATAATATGACCATCCAACACAAACAAATGACATATAACTCTGTTTTGAATACAAATGATTGCTGCTATGAAAAATATTATCCAGAATTGCAATTACATCAAGTTTATGGATTCAAACATACCCAAACACAGTCCAAATCTCTGCTGTTACAAATCAGCGCAAGATAATATATATTTGCTCTACAATTCTGATCAAAGTCTGCTCCAAAACTGATATGCAATTTCTGCTCCAAACTCACGATTCTCCAATGAAGTGCAATTGTGAACCCTATATGAATTCACCTCCGAGATGTGATTGGGTTTTCATCCAATCCACCTTCTTTCCTCAAGGGTTTTTGTCCTTGGAAAAGTATTGCAAACAAGCTGGAGATCCACAATGGGAAAATAAAGAAAGATGCTAAATGAATTGATTCCAATTGACTATCTCAACCTTCTTTTATACTTTTTTTTTTCCAAACTCTCTAGAAGCTTCCTTTTTAACTCTGAAAATGACCTTTTCATTAAAATAATGATATTTTGACACACAAGGTCCCTGTTTAGTGCATCCATGAATTAAAGCATCTCAACCTGGTTCCAATGAGCTATAATACTAAGGGCCTTCTTAAATATTTTAATAAATTATTAGCAACTTTACTAATTTAATTAAAATATAACCATTAATACACTCATTTTTGCAAAACTATCGGAATCAAAATCTGACTGCACTGGAGTGATACCGATGATGAAAAATGAAAATCGAACCCAACCGGGTGACTTGCTATAAATAGACGCTCTCTCCAAGATTCTTGGAGAATGCACCAAAAGCCGATAATCACTTTGGAAAGTGGCATAAGAGTCCTCTAGACCATCTGAGCTCTTCACCAACATCAAACATCCTCTCAAACAAAGCTAATGGTCACTGAGAAAGCTGAAGCCAACTATAATACTGAAGTGACCAAAAATGGGGACATTACAGTCCTCCCTTCTCGGTGATTGCTTGCCCCAAGCAATCGGTCCCTGTATGCCCCAAAGCCAACTACCAAGATCCCATATCAATCTTGGAATTACTGTTGAACCCATCCACTGCGCTACTCTGATATAACTATCATTCTGCAACAACCTGGGACACGTTCCATTAATCATGCAAATTCTTGGATGCAAATTCTGGGATACCACTGTAACGCCTGAGAGGGGTCTTGATTTTGTATTCACAATCTCAACAAAATATGTTGCCAGATTCAATTGCACATGGATTGGCTCTGCAGCCGAATGGGCACCATAAAATCCTCCAGTCTGAATATGAAAATAGTCATTAAACTGACCCCTTAGACCTGTCCATGGGTTCTGTGTTTTCCAAATTAGGACACCGGTATATTTTGTCCACATCCGTGATGTCCACCCTTCCAAAAGTGCTTTATACTAAATATAGTTTACAAGTTGTGCCTTTTCACAGAAATCATCTAGGCTTTTTGGCTCTCCATACATTTCAATTTGATCATGGACCTTTCCCGGTTTAGAATATGTTATATACTTGTGATATTCCCAAATAGGATTTGGCACTTCCTTAATGTATCTATCTGGAAGCATCTGAAACAATGGGATTTGCCATGCTTCTGGAGGCATCATTCTTCTTATGGTGGCTGCAACTAGCATACCTATAGAACCCACCTCTGGATTAAACCCATATTTGTAGAAGTCATCCTTGAAAAAGTCTTCTGGATTCTGGATTTCATAGGGTGCATCTGTAAAATCTCCTTTTCCATCGGCAAATCCATCCCATAATGATCCTTGGATGTATAAACGAGTCCCATTAAGGTATCGGCTAGGATCTTCATAAGCTTTGGTCCACAAAGACGAGTCAATCAAATTTGTGCCGACTTCAGATAACATAAAGAAAGGATGGAGCTGCAGGTCATTCTTCAGAGCTGTATTAATGTCCTCTGGTGGGTGTTGCTCATTACCTCCAACCCATAAGGCCAAGCTCGCATGGTTGCATAAGAGCTTGATTGTGTCCCTTGCACATTCAAGAAAAAGTTCATGATCCAGAGGCCCATTTGGATTTGAGACAGGGTCACCACGTCCATCAACATCTCTAGTTATCCAAAACTCTTGCCACACTAGCAAACCATATAAATCACAATAATGATAAAATTCTGGTCGCTCTGCTAATCCTCCACCCCAACATCGAATCATATTAAAATTCATGTTAGCATGAAACATTATATCTGTTTTGTACCGTTCATCTAAAAGCTGTAGCAAGCCATCAGACAGTATCCAGTTTCTTCCACGAATAAATACAGGTTCTCCATTTACTTTAAATAATCTTCCTTCAGTTGCAGGATCTATATAACTGTCAATTTTCTGAAAACCAAATAAGTGACTCCAAGAATCTGACTCTCCATAATCTTTTACATCAACGGTGATGTCGACTTTGTATAAGGCTTGTTTACCCAAGCCATTTGGCCACCATAAGTTTGGCTTATTAAAAAAAATCGGTTGAAAAGTATATAGAACACTGGTGCCACCTGGAATTGCTAACTTCTGTGTCTCAACATGCTCAATCAAGCACACCTCATCCTCCAATTCAATCGAAACTTGAACCTTTAGGGTGCAATCTGCAGCCAGTGAACTTACATTCGTAAATTCGGCTGTTGTGTGCAAGTATACTCTCTTTAAATCATCAAAAAATGATGAAACTAGGTGGGGATCGGATATTTTTACTGGCCCAGTAAATGAAATGGAGACCTCATCCCAAATTCCTGTATTTCTATCCCTTATAGGTGCAATCCAATCCCAGCCCTGAACATATTGTGTTGCCACATCTTTACCATCAAGTATACATTTATCCACTTGAACATTCTGGAGGATAACACTTTTCATCCCATGTTCATACTCTTTGTGATAAAAAACATTAACTGTTTTGGAGACTTCTTTGGGACTACCAAGAGAACAGCTACTTTCGGTTATAACAGACTCATTCATTTCACATGATGATACAGCCAACCTAGCTGCAGATAGAGGGGCATTAAAATGACTGGAATCTCCACCTCGAATCAGAGACATATTTTTTGTCTTTGAACATTGTGAGAAAAGGGTTTCAAGCAAGCTGTCTGAGTCGTTATCTGAATTCGCCTTGGCTGTCAACTCTTGCAGTTCTGATCTTTCACATTCTTTACCAATGAGAATATTAGTTTAGTATCAATTTGTGTTGATCTAATTCAATTCAATAATTTTTAGCATAGTATAAACCTTTTGAGGAAGGAGGACTAACTTTAGATGCGATAATGGTGAAAAAATACTAATAGACAAGTTCTACCTTTGATTTAACCTATCAACCTTCATCCATGAATTTTATCTATGCACTTTGGCTTGTATCTTAGTCATTTTCTAAAATGATTAGTTCTAGAATTATCTTTATGCCTTATGCCATTTTTTATGTTTGGATCTCTAATCAAATCTTGTAGTCGGTAATAGCCTACTTGGGTATTTATGTTTCCTTAGCCATTCATTGAGCTTATTTGCATAATGTTTTACTCTAGTTGGGTCTTCCTTATCTACTTAGCTGATTAATTACTTTGACCCTTTTATTTTGAGATTTACCGTAGTCAATTCTATGAATTTTTATGAATAGGTCAAAGAAATCTAGGTGTCATCATCCTTATTACGCAAGGATGACATCACTAGGTCCATTATATGGTTGATGTTAGGCAAATAGATCATGAGGAGTCATCTATGTGTTATCATCCCACTAACCTAGGAGTGACATTAGCAGGCTCCATTATATAATTGATGCCAAAAAAGTGGATCACCAGGAGTTATCCATGTGTCATCATCTTACTAACCTAGGAGTAATGTCAGTCAGCTCCACTATATGGTCGATGTTAAGTAAATCATTATGAACTATCCATGTGTCATCATCCCACTAGCCTAAGAGTGACATCAACATAGTTGTTTTGTATAGTCATCATTAGGTGAGAGGATCGCTAGGAAAAATAAATGTGTCACCATCCCACTAACCCAGGGGTGACATCATCTCATCCCATTATATGACCAAGTTTAGGTGAATGGATCCTTAAGAGTCATCCATTTGTTCACATCCTACTAACTCAGTGAAGGCAGTTGTACATGTGTTTTAAAAGATAGCTAGGAAACTCAGGATACTAGGGAGATGCCATGTGGTATGGAATGGCCCTAGGAACTCGAAGAGATGTTGATGTGGTAAAGTAGCCTACCAAAGTGGCCATGTAGAGCCTAATTTCATTAGCAATGGTCAAGGAAAAGTTTGATGGCCGTATTAATGTCTTAACACATTAACCTTTAGCATGAGCTCATGAATGAGTTTTGGAGTGCTTGGCCAAATAAATATAAATTTTAACCTCTTACTCAGTGGCATACACCTAATTATGGAATGGTGTCAATCACAATGATAAGATTATTGATTATATGATTGATTTTAGTTATTTTATATGATCTTGTCTTTTGGTTGTTTATTCATAGGAAGATAGTGTCTTTCTTGGTTTTAAAAAAAAATGGACATGACACTTCTGACCAAATTATTTTTGAGGAGCCTTAAGGACCTATTGACCATTTTTCCCCACAGGCCCAAATGGGTCAACCACCTATAGCTAAAATATTGTATACGGGCCTTTTATAATGTCATGTATAATGTTTTAGAGACCCTATAATATGTTAAGAGTTATTTTAATGACTTAGGAAACTCTTGGTGTTCATCCAATTCTTAATTATATTCATCCTGACATCTTAGGTCTAGTGGAAGAAAGTACAAGTGGGTAGTTTGTTGAAGCTAGATCTCACACATGTGGACAAGTCAAGAGGAATTAGTCATATGGGTTTATTAACTTTTATACCAATCTCATATGTACCAAATATCAGGTACTCAACCCAAGTGCATCAAAAGTTACAAAGGTCCAAAGTTGGCTCCTCAGTCACTTTCTGCTAGGTTTCCCATAGTTGTTTGAGCTCAGTCATCACCAAGACATCATGCAAGAGTAAGTGGAACAACTAGCCTATGAATTTATCATCTCATTTAGGAATCCTTGTGTGACCAGTAGATCAAGTGAAAATGTAGATTTATATGCCAGGATAATCCTTAAAAAGTCTTAAACCCGTGCGAGCTTTTTGGCTTAAGATATAAATCTTTAAAGATGAACCCGTGTAGTGAGACATTCTCATGAACATCAAGTTTAAGTTAGAATAAACTAAGTCATTTTGAGATTAAATTTGATGATCATGAAACTATCAATGATGGTCACATAAACATAAAATGACATCCCACAGACTATTAATTTTAAGACCATGGACTAGCCATTGGCTTTCAAACAATAGGTCCCAGTTGATCAATGGTTTGCATTGCATCATACCTTTGGATCTAACGGTGAGTGTGAGTCAAAATGGTTAGGGAATATCAAGGGTGAATGGGTACATGAAAAGTGGCATAAGCACATTTGATTGATAGAAGATCAATGGCTCACATTTTTTCATGCATAGATAGATTGATGGAGTGAGTTGGGTCAATGTGTCAATGAGCCAAGTCAGATTTTGATAGCCAATTAGAGCGAAGGTGAGACCAAAGTTTTTGACAGAGGTTAAAAATCTATTTTTAAACATGGAAAGTAAAACTTTGCAGGGTCTTCTCGATACCATTGAAGCTCATTCAAATTCCATGAAATGGTCTAGTTGATGCAGTGAAGCATGGAGAATATGAAAGGACCACCATTGGAACTTATTGATCTCTAGTTTGATAAGTTAGAGCTTACAGGGTTCTATCTTATGACTGGTTATCTATGTTAAAGAAGGATCCATGCATATATGAATTCTTGGTCCCTACATAGATATAATAAGTTTATTTGAACCTATTATAATATAGAAGGTGCTAAATGATCCATGGGTCCATTTAATGTAAAAGCTATAGGGGAAACCAATGTCCTTAAATTGGTTTTCCATCTATAGGTGGGACTTATGATCCAGATATAGAAATGGGTGAATATGTAATAAATGTAAGGGTAACCATCATCAACAAAGTAGCTGCTCTGCTGCCCAAGTCATGGCATGTTTATCAGTATCAAGATTTGAGGATTTGATCCTCATGGTTAGGGCAAGTGGACTTAGAGTCTCGAGATGGTGAGCTAGTAGTTGGAGAGGCAACTAAGGGCATTATTTTCATTCAAACAAAATTTGGCACTATGCATAAGAAGCCCTTGTCTTCTAGTGAGATCCCTCATCCAATAAAAGGAGCTTGATGATTATTGAGATAATAGGAAATCTATTTGTTGAACAAGGCACGTAAATAGAAAAGCAATCAAAGGATACCACCTCACTTCTTGATCTAGAGGGCTTTCCTCCATTATCAAAGGCATTTTCCCTCTCTCTCTTTCTCCCCTTTTCTATAAATATAGCTCTAGAGCTATTGTAAAGGAGTTACAATCCATGTATGGTGAATCCCTACTAGAATGACATCATATTTTGCCTTTGAACATTATTTCAAATATGATTTTTTAGTTCTTGAACAATTGTTTAAGTGTGTAAGTGATGTATGGTGATGCAAAGTGATTGTTTTATATCCTTTATTCCCTTATCCTTTCATTTTTTTGCAAGAGTTTCTATTCTAATAGGTTATATGAAGTGTCATCAAGTGTATGAGCCAATCTCTTAAGTTTACAATAAGCCTTAGTGCCTGCAACTAGCTTATTGTTGACTTACCTTAGATAGATCTCATACATCTCACCTCCATATTGAAATATTCATGTTAGGATCCATGGGACTTAGAAGTTAGTTTATGTGTCTTGTTTATTAGTGTAGGAAAGTATGATGGTCATATGGAATACATATTGGTGTATCACCCCCTTAGACTAGGTTTATTTCATGCAACTTCTAACTCTTTTTTCATAAGCAAGCATTAACATAGGTGAAATAACTTCAAGATACATTCAAGGAGCTAGCCCTTAAAATATAGAGGCTCACTTCCATTATAGGTACACCCACATACCTAGAAGTGTTCTCATATTTCCCAAATATGGAAAAGGATTGAACACCCTCTTCTAGGGTGCGAGATTTGGTGACAACAATTTTGGCATGCCATGTGGGACCAAAGTCCAAGAGAGTGGAAAGATTGTTGGTGTGTATTTCCTCTATCAAATTTTGGAAGGAAGTAATCTAGCACCAATGATGACTCTGAATGATAGCTTCTAGTTGTAAGTAGTCTAGTTATATCTTATTAAAGTTTTGATCAATTTTTATATTTCCCCTGATGCATGAGGTTGACATGAATAGCCATGGTGAATATCCATACCATGTAACTCCTTACTAGCCTTGCTATGAACCAAAATATACTCCCTAACAACCCTATCAAAATGGCTATTAGTCCTATAAGCCATGGTAGCCCTATAACCTTCCATTTTCCCTACCAGATAGATACCATGTCTTTAAATAACCCTATGTGGAAGGCTATCAAGATATCTATCAAGAAATTGCTTCATATTAATCCTAATATGAGTGCTACCAATCATACCATGATACTTATGAAAATCAAGAGTAATCCTATGAGTCTTGTCATAGGAACAAGATGTTTCTATGGACTCTATATCAAGGTATTATAAGGCAAGATATAGATTCTTGTAGGCTAGAATACAATAAGTTGAATCTATTCTTGATCCTCATCATTACCCTCTCCTTCCTCCATCAACCCCACGTCATGTCCAATCCTTCTTTGCATTCCTACCAGAGCTGATAGATAGTGAAGACAATATGGGAACATGGGATGATGAGTTTGATATGATTCCTAACCATCTCATGGAATGGTTAAGAAGTTTTATCCAAAAATGGGTGAGTGCATGGGAGGTGGTTGAAGATGAAATTCAATGGGATATAAAAGGATAGTTAGACTTGGAAAAGAGGTGACTTCAATGCTCAATAGATAGGCTAAGTATGTGGGAAGATAAACAACTCAAAAATAAACATGTTGTTGTTGAAGAGTTTCAAGAAAGCTATTGGCAAGATGCAACACCTGCTTATGTAGGTGTCCCTCCTTCTAATCATCCCAATAAGTCACTTCTCTATGATCTTACTAGTGATTTTCTCTTTCCTAAATCCACTCACAAGCCCTCTCCTCCATCCCACACTCCATCTCCAACTCACCAACCTTCCACTACACTTCATATCCCATCTCCTTCACATGAGCCCATCTTGAGGGAAGTAAATGGAGGGGAGAAAATCCAAGCCAAAGCTAACCAAGAAGATGTCATGAGCGACTATGAGGAGGAAATCACCATAGGGACCCCCTTGGTGACCGCAAGTGCAACTCTACCTTTCTGGATGAAGAAAAGCACATTGAAGATCCTATCACAACTACTAGTGTAGAGTTTAATATGGAAGAGGAACTTATTGAAGACTCTTTTGCAGCTTCCCATGAGAAATGTGGCCAAGACCTGAAGGGAGAGGCATTTGAGGAAGACTCCTTGTCTAACCATGAAGTTGTATATGACCATCTCAAGCATATAGATAAAGGTCATTTTTTTGATAAAAAATATGTTGTCATAAAGTAATCTAGTGATGCTAGTGTTAAAGATGTTATAGACATGGAAAGTGAGGGCAAGGTTAAGGTTTAAGTTCCTCAAGAACATTTGAGAGACCCCCCTATTATTGATCTATATTCAGAGATACGAAGACATAAATAATATAAGCTTGATTCTTTCAAACATCAAGCACGTTCTGTTAATGATGATTGAAAACTACAAATGAAGATCTTTCAATAACTTGAATATCTTTGCCAAGTTGAGGGTTAAATAAATGAGAAGTTGGAGGGAAATTTTTCTATGAAATAAAATGATCAAGATTGGGTGGACTATTCAGAGCTCCTTGATGAGCTTGAAAAACTTGTAGCTGAAGAGAAGCCCAATATTATTGAGATCACCATGGAGATCAAGAAGGTAAGCCTCATTCAACCACCATTAAAGGTCATAGCTAATGAACCATATGAAAAGGTTGAGGTTGTTTGGATGCACATAGTTGACCTATTTAGAGATATTTGTTTCTCATTAAACATCATGCTAATGAGGTTGACAATTGCAACAAAGAAGTAGGCATCAAGACCAAGAGTTAAGGAGCTACCTACCTCATTCAATCCCTCATATTATGATGTAAGAAATTTTTTAAACTTCCCCTTTGATCTTGGAGGAAGTGTTCATCTCAGATTAGTTAGTGTTTAGGTGTGTGTTTCCTTTCTTGTTGTGTTCTATTCAATAAGTTCCCTTAAAGCACATGTTTCTCATCTTGTGTGTTACTTCTTTTTTGTGTTCCCTTATGTTTTGTGTATTATTCAAAGAATTTTGTATATCAAATATGATATATACTTGTGAATCCATATCCCAATGGATAGGATTAAGTAACTAGTCTAGGTTCCTTTTACATAGACAAGCATGCAACCTCTAAAAAATTTCCAAGAATGTTGACCATTTTTCTCCACAGGCCAAAATAGGTCAACCCCCTATAGCCAAAATCTTGTATAAGGGATTTTTATAATGTCATGGAGAATATTTAAAAGACCTGATGGGAATTTAATAGTGCTTGGAATGACTTAGGAAGCTCTTAGTGTTCTTTGATTCTTCATTATATTTATCCTGACATTTTGGGTCTAGTGGTAGAAAGTACAAGTGGGCAGTTTGTTGAGACTAGATCTTGAACATGTGGACAAGTCAAAAGGAATTGGTCATATGGGTTTGCTCACTTTTATGCAAAGATCATATGTACCAAATATCAGGTCCTCCACCTAAGCACATCAAAAGTTACAAAGGTCCAAATTTGGCTCTTCAGTCACTTTTTATTAGGTTTCCCATAATCATTTGAGCTCGACTGTCACCAAGAGGTCATGTAAAAGAAAGTGTAACAACCAACTTGTGCATTTAGTATCTCAATCAAGAATCATTTTATGACTAGTGGATAAAGTGTAAATATATATTCACATGCCAAGATCATCTTAAAAAAAATTTAGACCTGCACAAGCTTTTTGGCTCAAGATATAAATCTTCAAAGATGGATCTGTGTAGTAAGATGTTCGCATGAACATAAAGTTTAAGCTCAAAAAAACTAAGTCCTTTTGAGATTAATTTTGATGATCACATGACTATCAACAATGATCACACGAATGTTAAATGACATCTCATAGACTATCAATTTTAAGACCATAGACTAATTGTTAGCTTTCAAATAATGGCTCCCAATTGATCAATGGTCTGCATTACATCATACCCTTGGATCTAATGATGAGCATGAGTTAAAATGATAAAAAAATCACAAGGATAAATAGATGTGTGATAAGTGGCATAAATGCATTCAACTAGTAGAAGATTGATGGCTCATGGGTATCCATGCATAGGTAGATCAATGAAGCGAGTTGGATCAATGTGTCAATGAACCAAGTCAGATTTTGACAACCAATTAGAGTGAGAGTAAGCCCAAGTTTTTCGATGGAGGTCGATTATCCATTTTTTACCATTAAAAATAAGATTTTGTATGGTCTTCTTGATACCATTGAAGCTTGTTCAAATGCCACAGAGTAGTTCAACTAATGCAGTCAGGCATGGAGAATATAAAGGGACCACCATTAGATCTTTTGATCTATGATTCAATAAGTTAGAGTTTATAGGGTTCTTTCTTGTGACTGGTTCTCCAGGTTAAATAAATATCCATGCATATATGAATTTTTAGTTTTTACAAAGATATAATAAGTTTATTTGAACCTATCATAATACAAAAGGTGTTAAATGATCCATGGGTCCATTTAATATAAAAGTTATAGGGAAAACCAATGTCCTTAGATTGGTTTTTCATATATAGCTGGGACCTATGATCCATATATGGAAATAGGTGATATGTAATAAATGCAAGGGTGCCCATCATCAATAAAGTAGGTACTTTTCTGCTCAAGGCATGGCATGTTTATCAGTATCAAGATTTGAGGATTTGATCCTCATGATCAGGGAAAGTGGACTTAGAGTCCTGAGATAGTGAGATAGTACTTGGAGAGGTAGTTAAGGGCATTGTTTCCATTTAACCAAACTTTGGCACTATGCATAAGAAGCCCTTATCTTCCATTGAGATCTCTTGACCAATAAAAAGAGATTGATGATTATTGAGATAATATAATTTTTTTTATTGAATAAGACACATAAATAGAAAGGTAATCAAAGGTTGCCACCTCACTTCTTGATCTGGAGGGCTTACCTTGATTATCGAAGGCATTGTTCCCTCTCTCTCTTACTCCCCTTTTCTATAAATATAGCTCTAAAGTTATTATAAAGGAGTTCCAATCCATGTATGAAAAAGCCTTACTAGAATGACATCATATTTTGCCTTTAAACATTAATGTAAATTTAATTTTTTAGTTTTTAAATAATTGTTTGAGTGTGCAAGTGATGTATGGTGACTTTATCTTTTCTTCCCTTATCCTTTCATGTTTGTGCAAGAGTTTTTATTTTAATAGGTCATATGAAGTGTCATAAAGTGTATGAGCCTATCTTTTAAGTGTACAATGAGCCTTAGTTCCTGCAACTAGCTTATGATTCACTTACCTTGGATAGATCTCATACATCTCACCTCCATATTGAAATACTCATGTTATGATCCATAGGACTTAGAATTCAGTTTATGTGTCTTATTTCTTAGTGCAATAAAATATGATTTTCATATGAAATACATCTTAGTGTATCACCCCCTTAGATTATGTTTATTTCATGCAACTTATAACTCTTTTCTCATAAGCAAGCATTAGCATAGGTGAAATTACTTCAAGATACATTCAAGGAGCTAGCCCTTAAAATATAGAGGCTTAATTCTACTATAGGTACACTCACATACCTAGAAGTGTTCCCATGTTCCCCAAATATGGAAGAGTTTTAAACACCTTTTTTTAAGATGTAATATTTGGTGACAATAAAACCATGCTTTGAGGTGGTTCTATGATTTAACTCTTCAATCTATGAAAACATTCAAACTTATTTTAGATCATTTTTTTTCACACTTCTCTATTAAATTTTTTTAAAAAGTTTTTGCTATGTCTATTTTTCACACCTCGTTTTTTTTAAACTGATACTTTTTTGGCACAAAGATGACTCAGTCACAAAGTTTAAAACTATGTCGAGGACCTAGTCAATTAATAGTATATTTAGATGCATATATTCAATTTTATAAGTTGATGATGATTGGTTTATGAATTTGTATTTATATTTTGAGTAGTTTCAAAAAGTATAAATGGATGAATGAATAAAATATACATATGTATTAACACTGTGAATATTTTTGATCAATCATTTTGTCTTTTAGTTGATTTATGATCAGATTATAATTCAATATTTTTAGGTTAAAATGGGAACAACACATGTGTTGAATATTTATACATTATGAAGTCAATCATTTATCTCTTTTTTATATCACTTATCTAAGATAGTATGACTTTTACAAATAGACCTAATGATAATTTCTCTAACGATTGAGTAATTACTTAGGAAACACAAGTATATCTAGTTTTATATTATCATTTATAATAGATTATCTAAAATATATCAAGTTTAACATCTTTGATGATTCCTCTTTTCAATCTTATATGTAGAATCCAAGTATTCAACTTGAATAATGATGAAAACTTCATTGTTTACGACAGTTCATTGATCTATTTGATTGTAAAAGTTCTCTCAAGATATTTTTTAAATAAAGATGGTTTCTCAAATAAAATCAATCTATTTTGTTAAGATGACTCTCCCTTTTGAAACTCGCATATTTTATCTATATTGTACTTTATATTGACTTTAACTTTAATATAGTTTAATTTATTTTAGATTGATATTTAATTAACCTATTTCCCTTTCTATTTCCTTTAAGCTTTAATATTCTTTTCTTTTTAGTTTACTATTTATTTCTATTTTAGGTTATTCTCTTAAATTAATTTTCTTGTTTATTTTATTAGAGTTAAATTGTTGAATTTACTTGATTAATTTCTTTCTTTTATAGATTTAGTCTTAGTTTAGATTGTCTTATTAGACTTTTATAGATTAGATAGTTTATTAGATTTAATTAATTTTAATTTATTTGTTTTTGTTCTTGTTTAGTTTTAGATTAGTTTAACTTATTAGACTCAATTAAATTTTTATTTATTTTGTTATTGCTTGTTTGGATTTAACACTTTATTTCTTTAACTTAGTTTGTTGTTTCTTTCTTGAATTAGTGGTTGTTATGTTTATCTTTCAATTTGTTGTTTATTATGTCTTTGTGTGTTGAAATTTATTTGATACTTTTTACATTGAAATTTGATTATCTTGATTTGTCTTAATTTTGTTTTATTTA
This sequence comes from Torreya grandis, assembly GCA_037957365.1. NCBI lineage: Eukaryota > Viridiplantae > Streptophyta > Pinopsida > Cupressales > Taxaceae > Torreya > Torreya grandis. Next base: position 2,175,848 of record JARHVA010000552.1, read on the forward strand.
TACTTGTGATTTATTATCTTGATGTTATTCAGAAGTTGATATAATAGAAGAAATAAGTTGTTACTTTGAAATATATTATATTAATAAACCAGAGTTCTGTCTTCCAAGAGATTGTCTTGTTCATAGGCCTTCTCTGTTAGATAAGATAGATTACATATTCATATCTGAACTGATTCATTTTTTGATAAAATAAATTCTTAAAATTATAATAGAATATTTTATATTTGATAGCTTATTCAATATTTCACAAAATATTTAAAAAAAATTCACATCTTTAAGATGGTAATTGAACTTTTAGAATCTTATTATTAGACCGGTATGATTCTAACTTAACCTTCACAATAGGTGAAAGGGTTGATTAGTTAAAAATACAATTTTTATTATCAATAAATTTGGTGACTCCATTGAAGATATCATTTAGAAATCTTATTTGTTTAGAGATTTGTTTTTCTTTTTGCTCATGGTACTTAGAGGACAACCTCCTATTATTCAACGTAGAATTGATATTGTTGATGATCAAGTTGATGTTGCTTTTAATTTAACATATTATGCATGGTATAATCATCTTCATAATCTTCAGTATGTTATTCAAGTCATAAACGAGAAAGAAAAAATTATAGAATTTGATATAGATTGGTATTCTAATCTTATTCATGAGACTCAACATAATATTTTAAATACAAATAGATGAATTAAAGAAGATAAAGCTAAAGTTTTAACTGTTAATCTTAGGTTTAGAACTCATTTTTTTAATTTTTTTTTTTATGATCTAGTTTTTTTATTTGAACTTATTGATATAAATTTGCAATTAAATTAGCTAAATCAGGGTAAAAAAAATCAACCAATTTAAGTAGAAGAGATTGTTAAAGGTTTCAATGAAAGATCAAGTAAAAGTGAGAGTAGAAGACTTGATTCACGGACTACAAGACAATAGAGATCAGAATGATCTCACTAAAGGTGAAGCTGAAGCTGAAGCTGAAGAATAACAATAGATAGCTATAACACTATGGAGTTCTACAAATCTAATTAATACTAAAAATCATCTTAGTTACCTTCCCTTAAAGGGTTATATATACCAAAAGTTTTTGGTGCTCTTGGAGAATATTAAAAATATTATTTGTAAGCATTTATATTAGTTTTCTCTACTCTTGATATAACAAGTTATAATATTTGTTTAAGAGTTTTTTCTTAAACACTTGAAGGAAAAGCTTACCAAGTATTTATTAGTTTTCCTGTTAAAGTGATCAGCGCATGAAAAAATATTGAAGAATGGTTAGAGTTATCTTTTGAGAAAACTAATGAAGACTTCAATCTAGTCAATAATTTATGATTTTTTCAAAAATCTAGGTGAGATCATTTATCATTTCATTATCAGATTCACTAAGTTACGTCAAAAAAAATCTTATAATCTTAGACCTTCTAAGAAGCTATCTAGACTTTTTTTTTTTAATGCTTTACTCGTAAAATATAAGATGGTCTTAGAAGATAAGGACATTATAGAATATGATGAAACTTTAATATTTTGCATTGAATATGAGAATAAGCTTAAATATATTGAGTTTAAAGATAGATCTTCTATAGGTCTAAATTTATATAATACAAAAAATTTAAAAGCGATTCATTTAGAAAATGAGATGGTCATTGTTAAAAGATAAATGAATAATAAACCTTCTTCATCTAATAGAAACAATATTAAAAGTAAAAAATTAAAAATTACTTATTACTGTAATATATGTGAATTGGATCATGATCAAAATTCATGTGTTTTTATTCATAAGTTAAAAATTTTCAAGAAAAAGATCTTATATCTGAAGATTTAGTATACAACATAAACATGTGTGTTCTTGATGATCCATAAAAAAATGAGTATTTATGTTGTTAATACTATAAATAAATATTAAAACTCTTCTCAAAATAATAAAATAATAAATAATGATTTTTTCTAATGATAAAAGTAAAACAATTCAGAATAATGCTTTAAATAGTGTAACTGATAATTGTTCTCAAAATATTTCTTTATCAACTGGTTATAATAATAATCAATATCAACATTAAAAGCTTAATTTTTTTTAATAATTTGATGCTAAAACTTATAATATAATTGATGATTTATTAATAATTAAAGCTGGATTCTCACTATTGCAAGTAGTTAGTTTTCTAGAATAACTTGATAAAATTAATGAAGCTATTAAGAATCCTAAAATTGATGTAAGTTTACAAAAAGAAGGTAGTAATGAACAATCAATTATTTTTACTCAAAGTTATGATACTTCTGTAGACTATATACCTCTTTTTTATGTTACAATCAAAATTGTTAATAAGATAATCCATAATTATATCTTAGATACATGTGCTTTAAAAAATATAATACCTAAATTCATTGCAGATTAATTAAGTATATCTTATAAAATTGATAATAAGAAACTTACTAGATTTGATTCTAGACAAACTAAAAATTGTGATAATTTTTGAGACATAGTTATTAAATTTTTTCAAGATGAAAGAATTAGATGCATGACTATTGTCCAAGTTTTAAATATTTTTAGTAATTACACTATATTTTTAAGACAAGATTGGTAAAAAACAACTAGTACTTTTGTGAGAAAAGATATCACATGGGTTCCCATTAGTAATGAGATTGTTTTCATTAAAAGAGATGATTGGTCTAATATGCCTATAGAGTCATTCACTTCTTCTACTATTATTTATGTTGAGACATGAATTGGTACTTATAAGTTACTAAATTTAGATGAATAAAAAAATTAACATGAAAAAATGTTTGAGAAATATATTTTATGGATATTATACTTTGATGGAGCTTGTTCTCAACAAGGTAGTGGTGCTGCAATTTGTTTAATCTTTCTTATTGATAAATTTTTTTGTTAAGTTTACAAATTATCATTTAAAAACACTGATAATACTAAAAAATTTGAAACATTATGTTTAGATTTGAAAAATTCTATTGAACTTAACATTAAATATTTAGAAGTCTTTAGAGATTGTGAATTATTCATTAGACAAGTTCAAAAAAATTATAAAATTAATCAAACTCATCTACATTGTTATACATAAAAGGTTTGATCTTTACTTGAATATTTTAAAACTTTAAATATCATTCATATTCTTAGAGAATATAATATTAGAGCTAATAAGCTTATTTGTTTTGTATCTAACCCAACTCTAAATGAGAGTGAACCAACCACAGACTTCTTTTATGCTAAATTTTTTTAACTTAAATTTTTTGATTTGAATGATAGTTGACCTATTTTTAGTTATAATAAACACATAAATTCTTTCATTAAAGGTAATTATTTTGATCATGATGATTATGTACAAAAGTGTAGAGATTATTTACAATTAAGTACTAATAAACTATCTATTGATTTAGTAAATTTAGAATCTATGTTTACACTTAATGATCAACACAAAAATTTTAGTATTAAATAATCTTTCAAGAGAATCATAGGTGAAACTATTCCTATTAATTTAAGTATAAAAGAGGATCTTAAATATGTTTATTTAATAATTCAAGTTATTTCAAGTGAGAAGGTCAAACTCATTAAGTTATTTAAAAAATTCATTGATATTTTTGCTTGGTCGTATAAAGATCTTAAAGGTTATGATATTGATATTATAAAACATGATGTACTTATAAAGCTTGATATTAAATCCATAAGACAAAAAATATAAAGAATTAATTTTTTGTTAGAAGACACCATTAACAAAGAGTTAGATAAAATGATTGATATTGGTGTCATTTTTTCTATAAAATATTTTGAATGAGTATCTAATTTAATACCGTTTAGGAAGAAAAATGGTGATATTAGATTGTGTGTTAATTTTAGAGATTTGAATAAAGCTAATGTTAAAGATAATTTTTCTCTACCAATTATAGATCAGATTTTACAATAAATTATAAGATCAGAAATAATATCTCTATTAGACATTTTTTAATTATAATCAATTTTTTTTAAATCTTAAAGATAGACATAAGACTACTTTTACTAATCATAGAGGGACTTTTGCTTATGAAAGAATACTATTTGGATTAATGAATGTATGATCTACTTTTCAAACAGCTATGCATGTTGTTTTTGATGATTTAATTGACAATGTTATTTAGGTTTATTTGAATGATCTCGCCATTCATTTAAAAAGATGAAAAAAATATTTAGATCATCTTCGTGAAGTTTTTATAAGATGTAGGAAATACATAATTTCTTTGAATCCAAAGAAGTCAATTTTTGATGTTATCAAAAGTAAGTTATTAAGATTTATTATTTCTAAGGTTGACATTTTAATAAATCCTAAACGCATTAAAGCCATTGAAGAGTTACCTCCTCTTAAAGATCAATTTAGTTTAAGATATTTTTTGGTTAAATAAACTTTTTTAAGAGATTCATATAATATTTTACTAATAAATCTAACTCTTTACAATTATTGTTTAAAAAAATAAAATTTACACTTAGGTTAAAGGTGTTGATTTAATATTTAATAATATAAAATATATTATTACAAGTGCTCCAATTCTTACTAATCCAGATTTTAAAAAATATTTATTCTTTATGTTAATACTATTAAAAATCAATTAGACCTATTATCACTCAAGAATTTGAAAATAATGATAAAAAATCAATCGATTATATGAGTCAAGTTTTAAAAGAAACTAAAATTATGTACCCTTTTATTAAAATTTTTATTTTTCATTGATTTTCTCTTTGATTAAATTTTGTTATTTGTTGATAGAAAACAAAATTTTGTGTGATATAAAGTCCCTGTTTTATCTTATCTTTTAAAACAACTAACCATTCAAGGAAGGCTTGTTAAGTAGATTTTACGTATTCAAGAGTTTGATCTTGAATTCAAAACTTTAAAAATGATTAAAGATAATGACTTAGCAAAATATTTAGCTAAAAATATTTCATTAGATATTAATGTTTTGATCTTATTAATTGATGATAATCTAAATGCAAAGCCTAATTTAAAGACCATAATTTTTTTGATTTTTTAAAAAAATTCAAATTCAGTCTTGAAATGAATGAATGTGATTGTATATTGGTTGAAGATAATTAGTATCATGATTTAGTATTTTATTTTTAAAATCAAGTCTATCTTAATAATTTTGATAAAAAATAAAGACATTTCTTATGGTTAAAAGCTTTAAATTTTTGTTATTTAGATTTTTTTAATTTTATCAAAGTAAAGATGGAGTTTTATTAAAATGTCTTACACATGATCAAACTCAAAAAATTTTTAGAAGTTATAATGAAAAAAATTATAGTAGATATTATGTTTTAAAAACAACCACTTATAAGATCTTAAGAGCAGATTATTATTAGCTTATTTTATTCCAAGATGTTTATAAATGAGTTCGTTCTTGTATGTCATATTAGTTGTTTATTGGTAAAAATAAGTTACTTGAAATGCCTTTAAATACTGTTATACTTCAAAAAATATTTACAAAATAAGACATTGACTTTATTTCAGATATACACCTTCTTTCAATTGCTAGTCATAGGTATATATTAACAACAACAGATTATTTCACTAAGTGATCTGAGGCCAAAGCACTTAAAAGTTTTATAATAGGTGAAGTAATCTTTTTCGTATTTTTTTTTTAAATTAGAGTTTTTTATAAAATTATTTTTGATAATGGACCTCAATTTATTTCAAATAAATTTTTAATTTTTTTAGGTAAGTATTGAATTATGTCTAGTTATTCATCTAAATATTTCCCTTAAGATAATAGTTAAGCTGAATCAATGAATAAAAATCTGATTGCAATCATGAAGAAATTAGTTTGTGAAAATAAAAGAATTATCATCTTAAATTTTTTGAAACTTTATGGGTTGATAGAAATATTAAGGTAGCAACTAATTTTTTACCTTTCATGTTAGCATATAAATTTGAGGCTACCTTACCTATAGAACTTCAAAAATTTTCAATTAAAATTGCTTTACAATATGTTACTGAAGATACAAATTTAATTAAACAAAGATTGCATAATCTAATATCTCTTGATGAATAAAAAATAACATTTTATAAATTAGAAAGGGCTAAACTAAAATAATAATAACAATTGATAAGAAAGTTTCTAATAAAAAATTTAACGCTGACGATTTAGTTTTATATTAAGATAAATCTCATGAAGATCCAGATAAACATCATAAATTTGATTCATTATGGCTTGGTCTTTATAGAATTGCTATTGTACTTGAAAATAATATTTTTCGTTTAAAATATCTTGAAAAAAATTGGTTACATTACTTGGTTAACAATCATTATTTAAAATTATATCATGATTAGCTTCTTTTGAAATTATTTTGTTTTTCTATTTTCTATTTTCTTTTTGCTTTTATGCTTCTTTTCTTTGTTGTCTTTTTCTATTGTTTTTTTTTTTTTTTTTTGTTATTTATTTTTACTTTGAAAGGATCATTGAAGTGTTACAAATAGATGAGTTTCACATTGTGAAGGAAGAATGTGAGGATGATGTATTTCTACCGAATATCAATTGTTTTCAGATATATTACTCTTTGAGATTTCAATTTTTTTATTTATGAAAAATATACATTGAGTTGTAACTAGTTGATGAAGTATTACTTAATTTTTAGATTTTATGTTTAAGAAATTTGTATTAGTTTATGCATTTATCCTGAACTTTCCTACTATATCATTCTCTTTCTTCGTGTCATGCTAGCCAAATATTTTATCTCTTATTGAAATTTTATTTTTAAAAGAGTTCACGCATAACTAATTAAGAAATAATTTTCATAGATCACACTCTCAATATTATGTCTTATCAATAGGCAATTTGATTGATACTTAATTTTGTTAATCAAAACTGACTAGTAAGGTTGTTGGTGTTCTGCCTATTTTTCATACTTTTTTTTTTTTAAATTGATACTTTTCTACCATAGAGATGACTCAATTATAAAGTTTAAAACTGTATTGGGGACCTAATCAGTTAATAACATATTTAGATGCATACTTTCATAAATTGATAATTATTGATAGATGAAATCATATTTATATTTTAAGTGGTTTAGAAAAGCATAAAAAGATGAATGAACAAAATATGCATATGAATTTATCACTGTGAATATTATGATTAGTCATTTTATATTTTAGTTGATTCATGATCAGATTATAATTTAGTATTTTTAATTTAAAATGAAAACAACATAAATATTGAAGACTTATACACTGTGAAGTCAATCGTTTATCTCTATCTTCTATGTAACTTCTTTGAGATAGTATAACTTTTACAGATAGACTCAATGGTACTTTCTGTGACAATTAAATAATTGCTTAGATAATACAGGTATATCTAATTTTATATTATCATTTATAATAGATTATCTAAAATTTATTAAATTTAACACCTTTGATGATTGTTCCTTGCAGTCCTATGTGTGGAATCCAAATATTCAATCTAAATAATGAAAAAAACTTCATTGTTTACAACACTTTATTGAACTATTTGATTGTAAAAATTGTCTCTTAAGATATTTTGTAAAGAAATATGTTGATTTCTCAAATAAAATCAATGTATTTTATTAAGATGACTCTCTTTTGAGACTTGCATATTTTATCTATATTGTACTTTATATTGACTTTAATTTTAATATAGTTTAATCTATTTTACATTGATATTTAATTAACCTATTTTCCTTTTTGTTTCTTTTAAGCTTTAATATCTTTTTAGTTTACTACTATTTTTGTTTTTAAGTTATTCTCTTAAATTAATTTTCTTGTTTATTCTCTTAGAGTTAGATTGATTATTTTTTTTTCTTTTAGAGATTTAGTCTTAGATTGTTTTATTAGACTTTTTTAGATTATATAGTTTATTATATTTAATTAACTTTAATTATTTGTTTTGTTATTGCTTGTTTGGATGTAGCACTTTATTTATTTAACTTTGTTGTTTTTTTTAAATTAGTGGCTATCTTATTGTTTATCTTTCAGTTTGATGTGTTTTGTTTGTTGTTTATTATGTATTTATGTGTTGAGATCTATTTGATATTTTTTAGATTGAAATTTGTTTATCTTAATTTATCTTAATTTTATTTTACTTATACTTCTAATTTATTAACTTGATGTTATTCAGAAGTTGATATAGCAGAAAGAACAAGATATTACTTTGAAATATATTATATTATTGGATCATTTTTTTCCTTCAAAATAGGCTTGTTCATAAGTCTTTTCTGTTGGATAATATAGATTACATATTCATATCTAAATTGATTCATTATTTGATTAAGTAGATTTCTAAAATTATAATGGAATATGTTATATTTGATATCTTATTTATTATTTTTTAGAATATTTAAAAAAAAAAATTATATTTTTAAGATTATAATTGAACCTTTAGAATCTTACTATTAGACTGGTACAATTCTAACTTAACTTTCACAATAGGCAAAAGGGTTGATTAGTTGACAGTACCATTTTTATTGTTAACAAATTTTTTATGTCTAAATTATAAATATCAAATAAGAAACCAATGAACCTATCAATGAATATGTCTTAAAGTAGATGAAAATGTTGATTAAAATGACCAATCCTATGGAAGATAAAGAACTTCAAGACATTCAAACAAAGTTTGCTTGCTACTTTACATGATTCTATCATTTTCAAAAAGTTCAAATCTTTTGATGATTTGTGCCATGTTTAGGACTGTGAAATGAAACTTATTTCATTGAATAAACTCACATAGAAAACACACTGACTACATCTACATCCAATACCAAGTTTATAATCAAACCAAAATATAAGTTAAAACCTCTTGAGTCTAAAAAGACAAAAATCACCATGGTTAATATAATTTCACAGTAGCATAATCAACTTATTTTATATAATGCACCAAAGAGATAATTTGCATATTTACTTGAGTGACCTGCTTCATTATTCCTATATCTAGTAGATTTTCATCTTATTTCTCTCCCTCATCTTATAGAGGTTGATATGAGTACTCTACCCAAAAGATATGATGTGAATGCTTATTGTAATTATCACCAAGGATCAAAGAATTCTATAAATAAATGTTTTACCTTGAAACATAAGATAGAATAAATTATTGATGACAAAAGTATTACATTTGATGATCCTCTAAAAGAATCAAGTTAATAATTTGGTGATCACCAAGAACATAAGATATTTAACAACCCTTTGCAAGACCATTATAAGAAGGATGTAGAAGTGCAAATGGTATATCATGTACATCCTCCTCCATAACATTACATTCACCACTAGATGAGATTATTGATACCTATACATGGCATAAACCTCATATGGTTAAGAGACCTTCAATTAATTTTAATGACAATGAGATTAAGGATGATGACTCTGATCTTCATTATTTATTTATTTGAGCATACCTTGATCACCAGTGTCTATGCAATGTTATGATTAATAATGGTACAAGTGATAAAATTTGTACCATGACATTAATTATACACTTGGTTTATACTCATCATGATTTACACTTTAATACCATATCAGTTAGATAATTTGATGAGACCTCAAAATATTTTTGGTGAGATTGACATACTTTTACAGACAGGTTTCGCACATCTGGTTACTACCTTTTCAAATATATATTTCATGGTTTTATTTGATTTGTTATTGGGACACCTTTGGATATATACTTTTTGAGTGGTACCTTCTTCAGTGCATGGGTGTATTAAATATATTCATGCCAATTAGGTAATTACAATTTTTAGAGTTTTATATGAGCATTCATTTGAATAAGAAAAATTTATACCTAGACAGTTAATTCTAAAAGGTTAAGTAATAGGTAATAGGTTAAGTAAAGGGGATTAGGTAATAGGTAATCCCCTTTACTAGGTGGCCAGCACTTGAAAAACATTTGCATTAGATATCCACAGTGGGTTTTACAAAATCCTCCTCATCTAATACTCACCATATTCAAATATCTAGAGAACATACACATTCATATCACCATTATTAAAAATAAACCTATATCACTCAAAAGTGGGTTCCATGAACCCCTATTACTCCTACTATTTCTTCACAACCACAAATTCTTATTATACATACATTGAGCACTACATATCTACAGTGACATATAATGTACCTATACATGTTCCTCAATAACATCACCAATTTATTATACTAGGTTCATAGTGGGGAGATATCTTTGATCATCCTTTAGATATGATCATAGAATAGTCTTTTCTTATTCCAAAAATAAAAAATATTTATAAATCCAAAAATATTTTTGAGTATCTACATATTCTATTGGATCTTTGGCAACTACGTGTTAGTTTCATATTGATAGATAACATTTCAATTATTTTTACAAACACATATATTTCACATTTATATTTGAGTGTGATATAGGAATACAAAGATACATGATCTATGCACTTTTAGATGTTGGAAACTAGGATATTGTGGGCATCCATCTTTATGATTACAGTACATCCAAGTTATATCATTTTATGATAACTTTACATTATCATTTTTGAACTAATATACACTTACAAATGCCTTTATCCATGCTTATATCTTCTCCAATGTAATTGATATATTATGTACTTGACATTTTTTGCTAACACATTTGATCCATGGACTACTATGATATGTTTATGTTGGTTTTTTATGTTTTAATTTATGCACTTTATTCAGTATCTTGTCTTTATATTGTATTTTTTATTGAATATTTGAATATGATCAATTATTTTTGCCCCTCGTGTCTTTATTTGATTATTTAATATTTTAATGTCATTACTTGTTGTATAAGCATTTGAATATGCCATTCTAAATTTTATGGACATTTGACTAAGTCATGTCCTTCTAACTATGTGGCATTTGAAGATGTCCTTTGTTTGAGGTCTCCTTAGACCATTGTCATTTGACTTACTTTTAAGTACTCTTATGTGTATTTTTTATTATTTATTGAGCTTGTACATTACTATCTAGACATTTCCATGATCTTTATCATGCATATCAAATTTTGATGTGATCATACTCTATGTATCTCAATAATACATTTACCTAAATATGTTATCTTATATGTTACAAGGTTTATTCATAGTTATATGGTTATCTTATCCTTTTGAGGTAAGGTAACTACTAGTTTCTATCTTTCCTCACCTCAAAGGTGTAACAATCCCATTGGGGTGAACTAAAAATACATGATTTTTTTATTAAACACATATACCAAAAATAAATTACATAATGAGAAACTACAGAGACCATATCAAATATTAAAAATGTGATAGTGGAAAACAAGCATATTAAACCATTAATCTATATTATTATGAGAGCACATCATAATGAAAATATAAAAAATAATTATATTAACTCAACCATAACTAATACAAGTCTACAGCCGCCACTGTCAATGTATAACAATGAGTAATTAAAACTCTTCATAAAAATATTTAATAATAAGTACAATATAATATAATGTACATATAAGATACGTGGCTCTCTTGGAGTATAGTTTCTGAACTCAAGTATTCGTGACAATTTCAAGTGTCATCTCGATAAATAATTTTACTATGAGAAGGGAGAGCATCATTTGAGCACTTTTTTACATCAACCATAGACCAATGATCTTTCATTCTAATCCCATCAAGAAATAGTCCTCCCTTTATGGATGAGTAGATAGTGATGATATGAAATTTTAAAGAGACATGAAAGTATCTGTGTTGTATAATTTTTAAACTAAACATGTAGTGTATCATAAAAAAATATTTTATTGTAAGATATCACACAAATATGTAAATCATACTCATAAAATGATAATGTCTCATTAAACATATTTTGATTCAAATTTTTACAAGCAATAAATAATAATGACCTATAGATCAATCAAATTCATACACACCACTTGATCAAACTATTTTCATCTATCATTATGATATTAGTAAGCCAATGAAGTCCATATCACTCCTTACTCAACTTTAATAGTGTAGATTAGTCAAATATAATTCAACCACAAGATTCATTTAATTTATAACCTACTAAAAAATAACTCATATAACATTCTAAACATAACAGTAACTAAAGCATGTATTTATTTCATCAAACATATGAATTACTCTTACATTATTTTCTATCTCATACAAATAATAATAACTATAATTTATATCACTTAGATAAAAATACATAAACTGTAGATTTTAACTATCATAATTTATTTTTAAACATACTACACCCTATGATAACTCATATCATCATAGTCTAGTGTTTTACTAATTTTTCACAATCAATCATAATAAAGTAGTCATATATATACAAAAATATAAGCTTATATTCAAAAAATTAGATATAACAAAGCAAGTCAATTTTTTTTAAAACACATAATAATCTATCTTATCATATGCTACACTCTCAAATATTGTTTGCATGCATACACAAAGTCTTATTAACTATCACAAAACACACTATTCATAGTAATAATCAATATGCATATTTTAAATTATTCAAATGTAGATATGAATATAAATAAAATAAATATAATATGTACCATCTAGATATAACATCCATTTATACTATAGTACTCTATGATATATCATACTATCATAGTTTACCACTACATAAAAATGTATAAACAAACTTATGATTTTAAGAATTAATGACCTATATACATAATACCAAATAACAAGTATGAGATTATATCACCTGGATATACCCTAAGTTAAAATTTTACACTAGCTTTCAATGCAACATAAATTATAAACATGTATCACGATGCACTATTATATACTAGATATAATCAAGTATTTATATACTTTAACACTCTCATAACTTATACTACACACAAGTATTCAATATTGAATACACATAACTAATGATCAATCAATCATTTACAAAAAAATAATGAACTCGTAAACTCGTTACATATTTTTTTAAACATCTTGTTCTATTTTCTAAATGACTATATTAATATGGTTATAATTTTAGTATCTCAAACACTTGATGACTAGATAAAGTCATGCTTATAGCTACAAGTTTAGGCATATGACCCTACATAGCTATTTATATTATTTACTTATGTTGCATATTTAAATCCATATGTAGATATAACAAAATAAGACTTAACACACATAAAACAAAGGATAATCCAAACTAGTACTACTATACATTTTAAGAAATTTGAATGCATGCATTCATTAAATTAAATATATTTAATTATTTATTGTAGTTTATACTCCATCCATACAACTATAATTGTAAGAATACACCCCTATATACCGGTACACACCATTAGTCATATTACACTCATAGGTATCAATATACTCTAAGAAGATTTTCATGAAGATTTCAACTATTTAGATATTAAAAGATTGACTATTTTTAATAATATAAAACTCACATTTAGTCAGTCAATAGTATAAAGATAATATAACATTGCAATAGAAATATTTAATAATGCAACTATTTACACCAATACTAGTTATATATTTTAAAAAATAAGTTTGTTTAATGATATTCTCCTTGCTAAAACCATGTATAGAAATACTTTCTATATGAATACCCTAATATATATATATATATATATATATATATATATATATATATATATATATATATATACTGTGTCTACCAATATGAAAAAATAAGTTTTGCATAGTTTAACAGTCAATTGAACTCCAATCAATGACTTGATAAGTAAAACTTCCCAATTCATTGACGATCTATAAAAGACAGTAATATTCCCAGAGTATCATAAGCAACCGACTTTTAAAACTCATATTAGTTCACCCTTAATTACAACATTTCAATACTCATACAATTCTTTATAACCATCCATTTATTTTAACCTTTGTATTTTTCTATAACTTTTTTCCCAACGACTAATTATAAATATCACTTATACACTCAAAAAGACTCCAATCACAATGGATAAGGCAATGATTTCGCTAAGTATGTGATTATATAAATTTATACGCTAATTTAACAAATCTCATTTTATAAGGGGATGGTTAGATCATATATAATAATCTAATCATTATATGAATAGATATGACAACAAAATTAGTACATTTAACTTATAATATTTACCTATAATCATTATATAAATAGATGTCAATCATTATCTTCCATGGTACCAACCGTAAACTTTATTTATATAAAACAAATTTACACCTATTACATAAATTCATTCCTGAGATGTAATCAAGGTAAATCAATAATGATACTTGTGAGGAATCAAATCCAAGACTTATTTACATCTAATTATATTATATGCATTGATATATATATATATATAAAAGTTACTTTATTTTGTTCATGGTGTACATCGCCCTTGTCTACCAAATACACTTATGTTGCAGTTGATAGAGTATACTAATTTATCTATTTCATTTTATAGACTCTAGATAACTGATACATTATTTTTTTATCCCCACTGGTATTACATACAATGGTTCCACCTAAACATGTAGCAGTATAACAAAAAATTACAGTGATTCACCTTGTTTGGTATATCTAGTGATGCCTACAGTGTAAATTCTTTTTACCCAGCTAGTTATAAATAAACATATGTGTGTGTGTGTGTGTGTGTGTGTGTGCGTGTGTGTGTGTGTGTATCATTATGATATATCCTATGTTGTTGATTTCCTAAACTAAATTTCTGACCTATCAAAATAAATCATTGACCTGTCAAAATAAATTATTGACCTATCAATATAAGTCATTGACCTATCAATAAAAGTTGCTATTTTTTTAAAGGTGAGTTATTCATTATAACATTTAAAATTTCCATAATAAAAATCATTGCATTCAACCATGTAAATCACCCAACCTATGCAATTCACCAAGCATAGGTAAATATTTGATGCAGAGAATTTGGTAGAAGTCATCCACAACCTCTGTATGGTCTTGAATATCTCATCTTATTACTATGCTTCTTGGTCAACCTTGCATCAAACTAGATACCTCTCGTTTGGATTATTGGCCCTGATAGCCTTATTGTATGTACCTATCTATTGCATTCATAAAAATATTTTGTTATAACATTATTTATTCTGTAAATTGATAACATGGACTCCTTACTTCTATTAATCCACTCTTTACTCAATTTGTCCTTATTCTCACTAGCTTTCCTTAAACATCCAATCTCTAGGTTTCAATTAAATTATTTATTTAGGATTTAATATAACTATATATTGTCTTATATGACCTTAAATTATCATATCTCCTCTGTTTTGGATTCTCTCAAACACATATACACTCTTCCACACTCAATTCCTCTTTCACTGTTCTCATTGCAATATAAGCATGTAGCTCTTTTTACTGATATGTGGCTTTTAAAATCTTAATAATATTGACCAATCTAAATTTAATTCATTTATGATAAATATTTATTCTTATGTAACTCCCTAAGAAGTTTCAAGGCCTACTTCTTTCACTTTCTACCTTTTCTTTTGGAAAACCACCTTCTTTTAGGCCTAGTTGAAGCTCACCTACCCAAATACATAATTTTGTGGTCTATAAAAAATTTAAAACACTTAAATTATTTATAATACATATATTTATATCATATTAAAAAATTTCATAGCATTCTGACAATTGGTTCTCTTTTTATAGGTAGAACCCTAAATCTAGGGTTTATGAGTCCTGAACATGGTTGAGGGCATTCAAAATATTGTATCTTGAGTTTTATATCATGTAAACATACCAAATAACCTTCCTTGGGTCTTTATTCATTTCCTTCAACTTTAAAAAAGTCCTAGAGTCCTAGGTTTATCCATTGCATTCTTAAAATAGTGAAAACTCAATCAACTATGAGCTCGGATTAACTGTGCACAACAGGGTTGGTTTGAAATTATTGGGTATTAAACTCCCATAAGTATTTAGGATGAAACAAGGAATAATTTATTTATATTTACTCTCCATACACCTTTTTAAAATCTTAAGTTCCCTGTGTCAAGTCTTAATCCTTTCTCTAGATGAAATGATATGTGTTCAATCACAAGACTGCCTGGATTGGTCTGAAAGTTAACCTTATTACCTTAGGGTTTCAACAAAGGATTAATCCACTTTACTATATCTTTAAATCAATTCACATAGGATCCATTCACTCATATTGATCAATAACCTTTCTCTTTATCTTAGATAGGAGTTAACAAACCTTCACTGTACAAATAGGGTACCCACAAGCCTTTATACAACAGGAGTCTTTATTCTAAAATTTGAGTCTCAAAACGTTTTTAAGGACTAATAAGATTCCACACTGATGCGGGCACTAAAAAAACATAACTCTAATCATCCCTACTTATTTCCACCTCTTTAATTCATTCCCTAATATCCTTCAAATAGGGTAGATTGCACTTCAGGGTTTTTACATTCTAGACAATCAACATGCAATATTTGTTATGTTATTCATTGAATTCAAAGTCTCTCCATAGGCTTGTCTACAAAATCATCCTAAATTAATATTTATTAATATTTTAACAACTAGTTTCTCTTATTTATTACCCATTTGAATAAGCACACATAACCTTATTCTTGTATGGATAGGGTGTTTCTTGACTATCTACCAAGGTTGTGCATATACATTTTCAAAGGAATTAGAATATTTTAAATATATTAACTGAGACCTCATCTATGTAATTAATATCTTTCCTCCATTTACATATTATCTTCTCAACAAACAAGACATAGCATTGTATGTGAAACAATCTACTAGTTTGTCATAGTCCACAAGATACAGGGGAAGTGATCAATATTGACATTGAGTCTCCTACATGGGAATTCCTTAACCATTTATAAGAGGGATTATATGGGATCAATCCATTCAACCAATAACATAAATATTTATCACTCACTCCAATCTACTTACTCAAGGAATCACCACCTACCAAACAAATGCAAATACTTCAATTCCTCTCCTTTGACTATGTTCTGTAGTCATTCTTTGGTTACGACATGAAATCACTCTTTATCCTAAAATATTAAACCATTGATAGCATGTTCAAGGTTTTAATAGAATTCAAGTGAAAAAATAAATCAATACAATCATGCATATAAAATTGAGAACTTCTTTTCTTTATTTAAAGCCTTATTGTCTATTACATTACTGTCCATTCTAGGACTAGAGTTCTTCCTTGAGAGGTTTTTATGCTCCTCCTCTTCTCTGGTTCTTCTTCTTCTACTTCAAAATATCTCCCTTATTTTCCTCTTCTCCCTCTCACTCTAACAACCTCAAAATCCATGTATCATCTCTCTTTTTACACCAACTCCAACGTTGGTTGCTAAGTTAATTACAAAACTAACGTGTTTTTTGCCACCTTGACTCATGGGTAAGGGTTACCATTCCAATTCATGACTTCAACTTTAGGAACTTTACATATATAAATTATAATTATCCTAAAACCAACTTTTCTCACCTAACTCTTCAAACTCACAAAATGACCCTTTTGAACTCTTGACAACATTTTGAATTTTCAAATTCCCTATTTTGGAGGGAAAACACCTAGGACCTATTTAACATAACGTTATGACTTCTAATGGATTCCAATGACATAATTAGACCACATGAATCCTTTTACACACCTTGACACTCCACTTTGACTTATCTTGACCAATTGTGACTATTAGTTCAAAAATGATGTTCTTTGGCTTGATGCTCTTGCTTCAATCGCCCATCAAAGACAAATTACCCAACATCTACAAATTTCAAAATACTCCAAATTGCTGGAAATGGACTTAGTTTGTTGCATTTTATTAATGAATTGCTACAGTGTAAAACATTAGTTTTATATTTTTTGATTATATCTAATTTTTTGCAACTATCTAGTTCATCGTACACTCCCTTTATGAGATAATATATGTTGGTTAATATTATATCTAGTATGTGAATATTATTTTCATTAGTAGATTCATTGAAATTATAGAATTCATAAGTTCATGAATAAATATATTGTATGTTAAATACAGTGATAAACACACACATGATACATACACTTAACAAAACATAAATATAAATCTATTTTTTTGTACTTATACATTCCAACAAAATATGTGTCTATTTATATAGATTGTATCAAGATCTATAATTCAAAATGCATAGCCTACCTAGTATTCAGGTCATCTTCTCTCCTTTTTTTTTCTATGCTATGCCTCTTTTTCCTTTTCTAGAATATGACGCCCCTAATTTCTTTTTTCTTTTTTATATTTTCCCCTTAAAATTTGTGTATCCTTCTCTTGCCATGTTGCCTCCTTTCCTATCTACTTTCCTCTCCTTTATGCTTCATCCTCCTCTTTTCTTTACCTTCCTCTTTTTCTAAGAAAATAATGGCTTTTATTTTTGTTTTTCCCTTTTTATTAATTTTATTCCATTTAAATTATTCATTTTCCAAATATGTAATTTCTAGTTTGATTTATTTATTTTATTTCCTCTTTTTCTTTTTACTTTTATTAGAGCATATATATATATATATAATTAAATTAGTAGGACAAATTGGTTTAATGATAACTCAATCAATAAATTTTAATTTAGTCCAATGAATCAAAACACATTTTTAACATCATTTAATGGACATATACGTAAGATGAATTTCAAATAACTATCTAAACTATGCTAACAACCATGCCCAAAATGACTATCTAAATGAAAGTAGCACCCAAAACATACTATGTTAATCCTTTTATAATGCATCTAACATGAATTATTTATGTGGTGTGTTCAAGGTTTTAGTTGATTTATTTATCATCCTCTGATGTCTTGATCTATGTCAGCCTCTCTGATGATGCTCTCCTTCCATCACGCTCTAAGGGATGGATTATCCTATGTAAACCTTAGAACAAAGTAGGTAGTTAGACCATAATAGTCATGATATATATTCATAAAAAATTATAGCTAAAATGATAAATCAATATGATCATAAATTAAATATTTAATTGCAACTAACTCATAGCAGTGTGATCATGTAACCTAAGTAATATCCTACTACCCCATAATAGCATATATCTCAAAATTTAATTAAAAATATCCAAATCTAAATTTGTCAACTAGAGATATCCATGGATAATCTAGCAAGTTTATCTGATGAAAAATCAGGATGTGACATCTTTTTTTCTCTAAAACTAATCATCATCCCTGATGACTCTTATTTCAACATAAGTTATGAATTAAAAACATTATTTATCAAAGCAATAACATGTTATACAATATCAAATTAAAAAAAATAAATGTAAATTACTTGTAGAACTCACCATAGTTCCTTCAAGTTGTACTACTCCTAGATTATTAGTCCCACAAGACCCTTCTTTATGACTTTTCCCTATTATGAAAACATGGTTGTGAGTATTACTTACTCTTTTTGGTTCTGTCATGACCACCTCAGGGTCTATAACCATTAAGACAAGCATGTATACTATAAGGTTGACCACTTATATTTTCTTGAAGGGTCCCACATATCATAGTAAAAGTTTTACTAACTTCTCAAGAGCACATAATATCATCATACAAGTTAAAAAAATGGACTAGGAAGAGTTCCAAAAAAATTTCCATCCCCTATGCATATCTCTCTAACCTAGAGAGTGTTTTTCTCATTATGGAAAAAAATAATTAGGAAACTTGTAAGAATAACAAGAATAACGTGTATAAGTTAATACTATTGCTTCTCCATGTAGCTTATGATAGTTATAACATGTCAATATTGTCACTACTCCATGGATATCCTGATAAGTATGACGATGAATAGGAACTAGAAATACTATATTTTCAATGTATATAAAATTAAGGAATAAACATTCCACCTTATACATGTGTATGGCCATACGACTAAATTTGATAAGTCTGTCTATCCATCCTAGATTTGATAAGTCCATCTATTAGATTCAAACATAATAACTATCGAGTCAATTTGAGACTAAGTAGGATCCACTCCTATTGCTTAGTACTCATGTTCCTAATTCACCACTCTTCTCTTAGGTATCTATGACCTAATGATCTCCAAAAAGTGCACAATCTTCAATGAATCACAATTCTATGCTAGCAGATCATATAAATCAATAATATGAGCTAAATAATTCTAGATGTATCAACATATGTAAAAGAAAAATTATACAATTAATTTGTAATTGTATTAAGTTGCCACTAGCCAAACATAATTAGTATGATATTTCACAGCTTAATTTATAGTGCTATATTCATAGTTAAGAGGAAATAATGTCAAAACTAACATAACATACAAATTTCAAGGATCATACCATCCTTACAACTTTACAAAGGAACAAATGAGGCATTGTCTCCCTACTTGCTCAACTAATACACGATAAGTTAAAAGTTTATCTCAACCTCTAGATTGACAAGATGTTCCACACATCTTATACCCTACTCACTTCTAGAAAAAGGTACATAAATAACTCTTTAAAAAAAAATTCTTTAATCCAAAATAAAACAATATAAATCTATTCAAGGGTAAATAATAAGATATTAATTATAATCAACTTATAATTCTTAATCTAGAATTTAATATATAATTCAAGTTTTGCCACTTCACGTGATCTAGAATCACAAGTTAGATAAAGTAGTGACCTTAAAAATTCAAAAGCGAAAAGTAGAGAACTATCATCTCAAAAATAAAACTACTACATACACTCACAAGATAAAAAGGAAATGCCACAACTGAATGTTTCCAGATCACTACTTACCAAATTTGTAAGTATGGTATCACAGTCTATTTCCACAACTAGAGAAAAAGAATACTAACCATAAAGATGTATCAATTCATCAAATCCTACAAATTCTCTATCGATAATAAGTATAAGACCTTTATCCCATGAACTCTAAAGAATATGGTCAAACAACATTTCAAAAACAAGTTCCCATTTAAGAAAACACTAAATCAATATCATGTATATATGAATCCTCTCGGTATCTTATAATGATGCCAAAGAAGAATGAGATAATAACAACTCACCTCTAAAATAACTAAGAGAGATGACACTCCTTACTTGACCACATAACTTAAGGGTACCAATCCTTAAAAAAACTCCTAATATATGAATTCTCAACCAAAATAATATCACTTTACTACAAGAAAATTCCCATTGCACTAGGTGGTACCAACTAAAAATGGTCTTGTACAATTTTCCATTTATAGGATTAGCAACCATTACACAAAAAAACTACAACACATATATTTAAGTGAGAAGCATCTCGTGCTTATTAAACACTCAAAAAACACAAATGATAAAGGTAACTTGATTACCAAGAAAGGTGTAATCATACTCAAGGTGTTTGATCTAAGTGATCAAACTATGGTAGAAATATCTTGTTCACAACTCATGAACTATGCTATGTACTCACATACCTACCTCATATATAACCATCACCATTAAAATACTTAATAAATAAATCCCTTATACAACTCAAAAGGTTAAAAGTGCTCCTAAGGGTACACACTCAATGTTTCCCACACACATTACATGAACATCATAAAACTCAAATCAAGTGTAACATAGTTCTGCACTGAAGTAATACAAATCCAAAATATTTTTTCAATACTTCATGTCACTAGGTTCCCATTGGTGAACAGAAAGACATGAAAATGCTAATATACTCATTAGGTATTAGAGTTTGAGTGATAACTCTGATACCACATATAACAACACTGTTGAGGTAAACTAGAAATATGTGATTTTTTTATTAAACATATATACCAAAAATATATTACACCATGAGAACCTATCGAGACCATATAAAATACTCAAAATGTGATAGCATCAAATAAGCATATTACATCACTGATCTCTAATACTATGAGAGCAAATCATAATGCAAATATAAAAAGTAATTATATTAACTCAATCACAACTGATACAAGTCTATAACCATCACTGTCAATGTATAAAAATGAGTAATTACTACTCTTCATGATAATATTCAATAATAATTACAATACAATGTACGCTTTTCTGGAGCACAGTTTTCAAACTAGAGTATCTATGATAAATAATACTATCATGGGGAAAGAGAGCATAATTCAAGTGATTTCCCACACTAACCATAGATCAATGATCCCCCACTATAATCCTTTAAATAAATGGTCCTCCCTTGATAGATGAGTAGATAGTGATGGCATAGAAATTTAAAGAGACAAACAAGTACCCATATGTTGTATGATTTCTAAACTAAACATGCATTGTATCATAGAAAACCATTATATTGAAAGATATCACACAAACATGTAAATCATACTCATGAAATTATAATGTCTCACTAAACATACTTTGGCCCAAAGTTTTATGACCAATAAATAATAATGATCTATAGATCAATCAAATTCATACACACCATTTGATCAGACTACCTTCATCTGTCATTGTGATACTGGTAAGCTAGTGAAGTCCATCTCACTCATTACTTAGCTTCAACAATGTAGGTTGGTAAAATAAAATTCAACCACAAGATTTATTTAATTTATATCCTACTAGCAAACACCTCATATAATATGTTAAACATAGGAGTAACCAAAGAATACATTTATTCCATCAAACATATGAATGAATCTTACATTATTTTATATCCTATACTAAAAACAATGATTACAATTTATACCACCCAGGTAAAAACACATATTAAATTATAGATTTAAACTACCACAATTTGTCTCCAAACATACTACACCCTATGATAACCCATATCATCATAGTCTAGTGTTCTACTAATTTTGCACAATCAATCATAATAAAGTAGTCATAACTACACAAAAGCACAAGTTTATATTCAAACAACTAGGTATAAAAAATCAAGTCATAATTTTTATGAAATGCTTATTAACTATCTTATCATATGCTACACTCTCAAATATTATTTGCATGCATACACAAGGTCTTACCAACTATTACAAAACAAACTATTCATAATAATAACTAGTATGCATATCTTAAATCAATCAAATGTAGATGTGAGTCTAAACATAACAAATACAATATGTACCATCTGAGTATAACATCCATTTATATTGTAGTACTCTATGATATCTCACACTATCATAGTTGATAACTACATAAAAATACACAACCAAAATTATGAGTTCAAGAATTACGAGTTCAAGAATCAACTACCCACATATATAATAATAAACAATAAGTATGAGATTATACCACCTAGGTATACCTTAAGTTAAAATTGCATACTAGCATTTAAAGCAACATAATTTATAAGCATGCATCATGATGCACCATTATATGCTAGATATGACCAAGCATTTATACATTTTCACACTCTCATAACTTGTACTACACACAAGTATTCAATACTGAATACATATAACTAACAACCAATCAATCATTTGCAGAGAAATAATGAACTCGTAAACCTGTTACACATTCCCTTAAACATCTCATTTCATTTTATAGATGACTGTATTAATATGGTTATAGTTTTAATCCCTCGAACACTTGATGACTAGATAAAATCATACTTCTAGTTATAAGTTTAGGCATATGACCCTATGTAGATGTTTCTCTTATGTATTTATGTTGTATACTTGAATCCATGTGTAGATATAGTAAAACAAAACTTAACACACATAAAACATAAGATAATCCAAATTCGTATTGCTATATGTTTTAGGGGGTTTGAATGCACACATTCGTTAACTTAATTATATTTAATTCTTTATTACAGTTCATACTCCACCTATGGAACTATAACCATAAGAATACACCTCTCTAAACCGGTACACACCATTAGTCATATTACACTTACAAGTATCAATATAATCTAAAGAGATTTCATGAGATTTTCAACTATTTAGATATCAAAAGATTAATTATTTTTAATAATCCAACACTCATGCTTAGTCAATTAGTAGTATAAAGATAATGTAACATTGCAATAAAAATGTTTAATACTGTGATTGTTTACACTAATACTTATTATATCTTTTTTTAATATATATATATATTGTTATTATCCTTACTAAAACCATATATAAATATATTCATATTGTGTCTTACCAATATATAAAAAATAAGGTTTGCATAGTGTAGACACCAGAATTCCACATGCATATTCCCAAGTGCCATGACCCCTAACAGGCCCCTCAGACCCTTTTTCCTTATCTAGGCCTATTTTTAGTAGTTTTAATTAAGCTTAACATGGCCTTTTAGGCTACTTTGGTAGTTATCCTCAATCGTCGATGGTTGGGCTAATCGTAATTAAGCTTAACATGGCCTTTTAGGCTACTTTGGTAGTTATCCTCAATCATCGATGGTCGAGCTAATCGTCGACGATTAGCCCAACCATCAATGGTCAAGTTCAACTGCCTGATCTTCCTACATATAACCTATATGCAAACCACCACCTTGCTTTTTTTCTAAATATGGTGGGCTAAATATAGTTTCAAGCTCTTTGCATGGATTATTTATATTTATAAGCCTTCTTCAAGTCTAGTTTTGACAACCATTTCCACCTCTTGATTGTGTTTATAAGAGAGAGCCCTGGGAGGTCAAACCATCTCAAATTATTATCAAGAGCTCAGGTACTTAGAGTTTTCTCTTTTAGGTCATTTAATTTTATCTAACACTATTAGCCCCTCTTTTTGAGAGCCAACTTGCCATCACCTCTCAACCAAGTCTCCAAGTACTATTACTCTATTAGAATTAGGCCAGATTCCACCCATAGATCAACAACACTTATCACTCACCTAATCCACTCTAGGTAAGACAAGTACTTGTTTATTACCATCCACCTACTTTATTTCCTTTTCATCATAAATTTAGAGCTCGCCCAACTCCCAAAATTCATTCTAAAATCCTCAACAACTAGTTATTAATAAAGTTTAGAATTGGACATAGTCAACCATCAACGGTCAACCCAACCATTGACAGTCTAGCCTAACCAATGATGGTCAAACCAACCATCGATGGTCACCTATGGAAGCAAAAGCCAACAAGCTTATTCCACTTCTTTTTCTTGATCTAATTCACTTTTTTGTGTTTCCAACCACTCACAGGACTCTTTTTATATTCCCTGAATTACACCTTGACCCACTAACACTAGTACTAATCAGTTTATCACTAATTATACCATTTCTAACATAGCTATTTATCAAGAAATTCATGTTATCAATTTTAGCACTTTTTAATCATTGATGCAAGTACTTTATTTCTATTTTATTAACTTAATTATTCTAAAATGGTGGATTAACAACCCCTAAGGAAGATCTCACTTTTAGGATCTAGTTAGTGCTAGGCAATCCACCTAGCTACTTGTCTAATAAATTTTTTTGCTTTAATGCTTTTCTACATGCAGGTCATTTTCCCTAGTCAAAGAAGAGCTCTTCATAATTTTATGATTCAATACATGCAAAAATAAGTAGGTATTCCTATCGCGACCCATATTTTCAATTTTACTACCTTCTTCTGAATAATAGTAACATTTGAGTGAAACATTTTAGCATGCTTGGTGGGACCCGTGTCTCTACTTGGGTTTTTGTTTTATCTACATATGTATGTTTCTTTCTCTATTTGTGCTCATAATTGAAATCTAAATTTCATTTGGGTCTAAAACATACTGCATCCATTGATTGTCTACTTCTTCTAGCTCACTTAGGTTAATTAATAGCATCAAAATTAATCATAGCACACTTATGTTACACAACCAAACCACATAATCAATCAAACATCATAACTCATTTGAGACAAGATCCGACTGGGATTTCATCACTTAGTAATTACCTTACCCACTCCCGACAATCCTACTTGGAGGTTATTACTAAGAGGAGAACCAACTCAACTCTCTGGTTGAGTATAAACTCTGGATATCAATATATATTGGCAAAGCACCCAACACCCTTGTCACTATAGGACTATGAAGTGAGGGGTTAGGCCCTAATACCAAACCATGTATTGATTCCAATATATATTATTTTGAGCACTAAAACTAACCTAAAACTATCCATAGACTGCTTATATAGTACCTGATCTACAAGCCAACTCCTATCACACATTCTCATAAACTAAGGCATAAGCCAAAGTAATCTTAAAACTAACTTTAGGCTTAAACATACTCTCTAGTGTAATCCTTGATTTCCTTGACTATTTTTTTTGTCTTCTTTCTATTTGAGTGGTGAGTTTATTCTTTTGTATTCTCTCCCACTTTTTGTATGGTTCTCACTCATCAACGACAAAGAGACCTGGTAGAATAAAACCTATCACCTAAATCAACCTCCTCTATCTCCTCATCTATGGAGCACATCTTGGAGGTGGAATATTCACCTAATCCATTAGGAAGCCCTACTTTCCCTTGAGTATTTCCCTAAGGAGACCTAGATTTTACCACTTTTTTAGACAATAATCTAGTGGCCCTTCAACACTATTTTAACACCTCTTCTCACCATATCCAAGTTTCAACTCCACTTCAATATCTTCCTTACAGCATGCCATCCCACCTAATGGAGGGTATCCCTATCACCATAGTCACCACCCAACTTTTGACTACTCAGATGTCTTTGTCTACCAACCCCTTCGACGCTATGGCTAAAAACCAACCTATCCAACCAACCATTACCCTTACACCATCCACCCCTACTAATGACTTCTCTACCTTAGGGACAACCCAACCATCAACCCATCATGTCAAACCTAGCCCATCAATTAATATCTCTTTAGCAATCTTAGGGGTACCTATCCCTTCTACCTCACCACCCATCAGCATAAAGATCACAACCACCCCACTGATTACCAATCTAAACATAACTCAACTACCTCAGCATCCCAAAAATTACCTGTATCATCTAATCTCAATTATACCCCTACCTCGCAAGGGTATATACCTACTACCCAACTATCAACATCCACCTATCCTTATATGTCATCTACCCAACCCCCCATAACTTCTTATCAGTATGGGGCCATCTCCCAGTCTCCTATCAATTATCAATATATCCCCCAACCATAATATATGTCTTATAACCCCTTAGGTACACCACCTCAAACAAACTTAATGAAAATTATCATGGACAAAATGGTAACTCTTGAGTCATCCCTTTCGAGAGCCCATAACATTCTATCTTATGACCAAGTCTGTAATGATCCCATTCACCCTTTAGTCCCTATCAAACCTTATCCAACCCAATGGGATCTTCCAAAATTCACCAAGTTTAATAGTAAGGAAGACCCCCAACAACACTTAAGATCATTTAGGAACTCTTGATACATGATTTCCTATGATGATGCCCTATTTTTGTGCACATTTCCTATTCCCTTTTTTATCCTAGTGATGGACTGGTATAGTGCCATTACCAAACATTCCATCTTCTCCTTTAACCAATTGGCTCAGACCCTCCTATATCACTTCTCAATCAATATATCCAAAAAAATCTCTATCGCTGATCTTTATTCCATCTGCCAATTTGAGGATGAGTCTATAGCTAACTTTGTGGCTCATTAGAGAAGCTTGATCAACTAATTATCATTCTCCTTGCCTCAGCTGGAATTGATCAAACTTTTTGCTTGTGCTTGTGCTAAGCACATATCTTCTACATTGCACGTCCAAAGCTTCAAAACTTTTGATGAATCTTTTACCATTGTACATAAATTAGAGAACTAAGATATAGATGAGGGTAAATTGAAGTTACGAAACAAAAACTCTACCTTCAATTCCAATGAAACCTCCTCCTCCAAAGGAGGAAATCAAGCCAACTTAGGGGCTAAGAATAAAAGAACTACTAATGCAGTTTTCCTTAAGGATTCCCCACCACCTATTGTTAATCAACAAAACCTTCCCAATCCCTCTAACCAAGGCTTGAGGAACCCAAATTAAGCACCCAAAAACAACTTACTCCACTTGGAGAATCTTATACCTTAATGTTGGAAAAGTTACTAAAAGCTAATCTTGTAAAATTTCCACCCATCAAGCCTCCCCCATAGTTTAATTCTTCTCACCTATCACTTATTTGGTATAATGAAAATGACCTTTGTGCCTTTCATCGAGTGATCATAAATGATGTCAACCAATGTAATACTTTCAAGAATGTTTCTCAAAGCCTCATTGATAAGGGGGAACTCATGTTGGATAACCCCAATGCCCCTCAAAATCAAGCCTTGAACATCTTCAAAAAACCCTTTCCCAACCATGCCCCTATCAAATAAGAGGACACATAGGCTGAAGGCTCTTATGATGCCCACATGATCAACATGATCTATGATACACCTACGCATGAGGACCTAACCATCTAATCTACCCACTCTCCCTCCACTTCACTTATAGAGGTGGAAGAGTCATCTTCACCTCCATTATAAATTTAGCCTGAGAAGGTTCCTTTTTCCCTAGCCACACTCTAAAAGCCTTGGAATCATCACATACCACCCTAATAGGCATATCTAAACAAATAGGTGTTCCTGATTTGTTGCCTCCACTAGCTACCCAACCAAACACTACTCCTATGGATATTATTCCTTTAGGAGAAGTGTTTCTATTGATGCCTCCCATGGACAAGTCATTTATCTCAACTTTGTTTCCCTCACCTCAAGAAATCAATCAACTTATTAACCAACATCCAAAACCTACAAATCTATCTCTTTCATCAACAACCTGTGAAGCAAAGCCAATACACAAACCTTTTTACACATTAGTGCAAAAATTAGAAGTTGACCTAGACCCAGATATGGGTCAAGCTACCTTCTAGTAATAGTTAGACCTTCATTACATCAACAAACTTGAACCTTATATCACACCTTTAACCAACTAATCTATCATCTTTCCACCACCTCTCAAACCAATCAAAACATCTACTAGCCCCTTGTATGCCCCACCAACTAAGGAAATCATGCCTTAAGCAAGTAAACCACCATAAAAACCTATTATAAACCTCGGTACCTTCCCCATATGGAGTTTTGTCTACCCATCTCTTAAATTAGAGTTGACCCTATCTAAAACTCCACCCAAAACTCAACCCCAACTAACCAAAAGAGAAAAATGATTGAGTAGCCACATGCTTAGGGTTTTTCCTTCTTTTACCCTACCCTCTATCTTGGGTTCTCATTCATTAACTCTACCTAAAAGGCAAATCCCTTTTAACATATGTCATCTACCACAACTTATTATGCCAACCCAATTACTATCTGATACACTAGTTTTATCTAAAGTATTGATGGCCAAACTATCAAACTTAAACCTCCAACCCCTAACATGCCCAAACAAAAACCATTACATAGAAATTTCACCTCACCCAAGATTTCTCTTACCAAACCTTATCCCATGAAAACACCCCACTTACCAACCAAGAGGACAAACCTAGACCTTTCTCACCTCTCCCTAAATCTTATTCATCCATTTTTCAAAGGCTATCATAATATTTTTACCTCACCCTACCTCCTATCAAACCCTTTGACCCTCTTGGTTCAAAACTAGCTTGGTATATTGATTGAAAAATTTGTTCCTATCATAGGACACCTGGTCATGATACTGAGAACTACAAATCTCTACAGACTATTATCCACTAGCTCTATGACAAGGATGATCTCTTACTAGAAGAGCTTCCTTTGAACCCCTTATCAACACACCCATTGGCTATTTACCACCTAGATCTTCCACTCTGTCCTCAAAATGATGAAGAACTTACCCAACTTCCTACCACATCATTCCCATCTATCCATATGATCAATGTAATCACATGATCAAAATAAAGGGATAAGGGGAAAGCCAAGGTGTCCATTCCAGGGACATACTCACCTACTCATCCTAAACCAAACCTGGTCTAACCCTATACATCTTAAACTCTACCCAAAGTAACCATCTTAGGCACCTCCGAAGGTAACCCTTCTAAATCCATCATGAGGATCATTCTTAAGTAGCTTCACCAAACCCTAGCTAAGATGAGTCTCTATGAGATCATTTCCATCTCACCTCACCATCACCAAGCCATGATAGAGGCTATGTAGGCCATTCAGATCTGACTAGGAGACTCCCAACCTATAAAGACCTTCGTCAGTGCTCTCCAACTCTCCACCCTTGTCACCTTCAAGGACTCAGAGATACCTTCCATCTACCTCAAAGACCCAAATCCACATCTCTTTATCACTACCCATATAAACCAAACCCACATCAAATGGGTTATGATCGATGGGGGAACTGGTATCAATATCATCTATTCCCATGCCTACAACTAAATCAAGTTACCAAAAAATGTCATGTCCAAAACTTTAGCCATCCTTAGATCCTTTAATGACAATATGAACACTACCCTAGGCACCATTGTCCTTCACATTCATTTAGGTCCTTACATGCTCCCTAAACTTTTCTATGTGGTCGAAGGTGAATTCTAGTATAATGTTTTACTAGGGAGACCTTGGATCTGTGGCATGGCTTGTGTACCTTCTACCCTCCATCATTGTGTCAAGTTTGAACATGAATGTTAGATGGTTACCATACAAGCTGACCCTAGCCCTTTTGTAGCATGTAACATGACTTACCAACCTAAAAATGTTCTCCTACCTCCATCTAACAAAAATCTCCACCCATGGAAGCCAAAACCATTATTTCCCCTCCTATGGAAGCATTTACTATTTCATCTATTTTTGTGGACCAAATACCCAGCATGGATTCCTTGGATTCTACCTTCCAATGCCTTGCCCTTGGAAACTATCATCTCCTCACCTTGGACGCCCTCCTTACTCGCCAAGAATATGGGAAACTCAACCACCAACTAGGTTATGACCCCAACATAGGATCCATTATTCCATTAAGACATCTTGACTGTCAAACCCACTTTATTTATGGGGGAATTGACAAGCCACTTAATGTTGCCATTTCCCACCCTTCACCTCAACCATTTACCTCTAACTTCTCTTACTTAGACAAACCTGACTTCGCCAAACTATACCTTCACAGGTGTGCCTAGAAGGGGTTTGGTTTTGGATGGTATGAGTATGGCCCACACACATTGACTTCGATCGAGACCTAAAAGCCTCATGAGAAACATTACCTCGGCTTCATCCTACCTAATAAGAATAAGGCCAAAAAACCTACCCCAACCATTGTTGAAGAAGAACCCCCTTCCTCACCAACATCCCCTTTGCCTATGAGTGAAGATGAGGACATCATCCCACCCAATTTTTTTTTGTCAACATGATTGCCCTTGGCCCCTAATTTATCAATAGGAGGGGGGATCCATATCCATCCCTTTGACCCATCCTGAACTCATGGGAGAAGACTCTCCTACCATTAACATTATTCAATGTCAAGATGATGATGTTATTCTCACCTACCTTGGTACACCAGATTCCTCCATCCACAAATATTTACCTCCATAAGCCTCAACCATGTTGAATTAATCTACCACAAACATCGACATAGGCACTTTGGACAACCCCCATGTCCTCAAATTTAGCCAAACTCTCACCCTTGAGGAACTATAGGACTAATTGACCTTCCTCCATGAGCATAACATCACATTTTCTTGGTATTATGCTGATATGCCTGGTATTAACTTGGCCATTGCCACCCACAACATTATCACCAATCATGATGCCAAACCTATCAGATAGAAACTTTTCCAAATGCATCCTCGCATAGCCCTCCTTGTGAAATAAAAGCTTTAACACCTCCTTTCAATTAACTTCATTCAACCCATAGACTATACCCAATGGGTTTCAAACATTATACCTATCACTAAAGCCATAGGGGGACTATGTATCTGTGTGTAATTTCATGACCTCAACCTTGCCTATCTAAAGGATGACTTTCCTTTACCTAGCATTAACCAACTTGTCGATCTTACAATAGGTCATGAGATGTTGTCACTCATGGATAGTTTTTTAGGTTATAATCAAATCCTAATTACCCCTAAAGATCAACATAAAACCACCTTCATTACCCCATGGGGGAATTTTTGTTATAGGGTCATGCCTTTTGGCCTTAAGAATGTTGGTGCAACTTACTAATGGGCCATGACATATATTTTTCATGACCTTATCATAAAATCATCAAAGACTATATGGATGACCTTCTTGGGAAGTCCAAGCTTTGAAAAGACCATTTATCCATCCTTAAGATTATATTTGAGTGACTTATCTATTATCACATCTACCTCAATCCTATGAAATGCATTTTTGGGGTCTTGTCAGGCAAACTTCTTGGCTTCATCATTTCCCTTCAAGGAATCAAAGTTGATCTAGCCAAAATTAAAGTCATCCTCAAGATTCTACCTCTGACCAATCTTAAACAACTCTACACCTTGTAGGGGAAACTTGAATACATTCACCACTTCATCTCCCAGCTCTTTGATTAGTGTCAACCCTTCCACCACCTCTTGTAAAAGGATGTCTCTTTCAAGTGGAACATCGATTGTCAAAAGGCCTTTGATGCACTCAAAGAATACCTACTATCCCCACCTATCCTTACATCTCCTAAGGATGACCAACCCTTCTACTTATATATCTCTTTCATAGACCACTCCCTAGGGCAATGTTTTCCCATCAAGATGAACAACACAAAGAGCAAGCCATCTATTACATTTGTTAGACATTGGTTGACTATGAGACTTGATACACACATATCATAAAACTATGTATAACCCTAGTCTTCTTGGCCACCAAACTTTTCCACTACCTCCTTAACCACAAGACTTTTGTCATCACCAATACCAACCCCCTCAAATACATGCACTCTAAACCATACCAAAACCATCATATGGCTAAGTGGCTCATGTTTTTAGCTGAATTCAACTTTGAGTTTCTCTAACAAAAATAGATCAAGGGTAGGTTATTACCAACCAATTGGTTGAGGCACCCCTAAAGGAAAACCAACTTCTCCTTCTTTCATTTCTAGATGAGTCCATCACAAACTTATCTCAAAAAAATTTCACCAATCAGGTAACCATGTTTTTTTATGGTTCCAAATGTTGGCATGGTAGGGGAGCCAATATCATCCTTGTCCCCTTTATCGGTGAACCACTTCCTTTATCCTTTAAACTTGAATTTGAATGCACCAACAACATGGCTGAATATGTAGCCATAGTAATAGGTCTCCAAACTACTTCAACCTTAGGAGTCAGAGCAATCAATATCTTTGGTGATTCCTAACTTGTGGTCAATCAAGTTATCGACATTTACCAATGTAAGAATGAGGTTTTATAGTTATATAAGAAACTAGTTATAGAACTCCTAGCCTCATTCAAATGTTACCATATTCAAACCAACCCACTATCTACCAATAAATTTTCCAATACCATGGCTTCGCTTGCCTCTTAGATCCCATCAACACCATCAGACTCTAGACTATCAGTCATTATCCATCACTTAACCAGGCCCTCCTACACCAAGATAGACATTCTAACCATCTTTAGTGTGGAGGATATCCTACCCAACCTATGGTACTATAAAAGCTTAAACTACCTTCACCTTGTCATAATTCCCTCTAGCCTCTTTAGGAATGCTCATTGAGCATTTATTTAGAGCACCTCTTATTATACCATTATGGGAGGAATCCTCTATAAATGAGGCTTAGATGGCCTCCTTTTCCATTGCCTCCATTGTCCAGAAGCATCTCATGCCATTAAAGAAACACATGATAGTATCTATGGGGGTCACTTTAGTTGCCTCATTGTGGCCAAGCGCATCCTCCACCTAGGTTATTACTTTCCCACCCTTAACCACGACTACTATGATTATATAAAAAGGTGTGTCAATTGTCAATGACATGCTAATTTACATCATGTACCTAGTAATAGCCTTCATGTGTCTATAGATTTTGGGCCTTTCTCATAATGGGACCTCATTGGCAAAATCAACCCCCACTGTTTGCAATGCCATCATTCTATCATTACCATAACTAAATATTTTACAAATGTGTGGAAGCTATTCCCCTTATCTCAATGAAAGATGAAAAGATTGTCAAATTCATCACCCATCATATCATCTATCATTTCAATGTTCCCCATAAGATCATCACTGATAATGTCAAATATTTCAAAAACAAACAAGCTCAAGGCCTTTGTGATGTATTTGGTATTAAAATCAGCTTTTCATCACCTTATCACCCATAATAAAATGGACAAGTTGAAGCCTCTAACAAAAATATTAACAACATGTTTACCAAAATGGTCAATGACTTAAGGTGGGATTGGCACTTGCACATCCCATTCACCCTATGGGCATATCATACTAGCATCTAAACCTCCACTGGTGCTACACCCTTTTTCTCTCATCTTTGGATCCGAGGTTGTCTTGCCTCTTGAAATCCAAATACCTTCTGTTCTCATATCATTACGTGATCTCATTTTAGAGGATGATTACCATCAAGAATGTTTATCCCAACTTGAGCTACTCGATGAGCATAATTTAGCCTCCCTTTCCCATTTTCATGTCTATCAAGAATGAATCAAATGAGCCTATAACAAACAACAGAAAGTCCATGAATTTAACATTGGAGATCTTGTCCTCAAGCAAAACCAATATGTCACTAATATAGAGAAAATTAAAGGGAAAATTTTCCTTCAATTGGCTTGGACCCTACATCATAACCCATAAGTATGGATCAAGAGCTTATCATTTGTCCTCTCTCAAACATAAACTAGTACCTGAGCCTCTCAATGCTTCACATCTGCATCCCTTTTATTGTTAGATAGGGATTACAATCATCATTTTTTTAACTTGAGATCATCCCTTACAACCACATTCATTTCCTTTTCTTAGGGACAACTGACTAAAACTTAATCATGTGATTATCTATCATAACTATATCTTAATCTTGAACTATGGATACCACAACTCTATCCATGGCATGATTTTCATAGTACTTCCCATCTCCTTGAGATCAGTTCCTATAGTCATTGTTACTTATACCTCTTTTTCACCTAATGGCACCCTATGTCAACTTAGTTTTGCCTTCTAAAGGTAGTCCATTGAGCATATGTGAAATGGGTCTATGTTGAGAAAACTCAAATGAAATTAAAATTCATATCAAATAGTAAAAACAAACTATGGGTCATCCTTGGCATCTATAGACTGCTCCCTTGAAGGACAACTGTTGAAAACTCATTCTAAAATTATAAAATGTAAGGTAGACTACTCCCTTGAAGGATAACTATAAAAATCATTTGAGCTAACAATATAAATCTAAACCACTCCCTTGAAGGATGGCTAGATAAAACATTAGTCAAAGCTACCAATTTTTTGGAAGCTTCCCACATTGATCAACTTCCTCGACCCCCAAGCAAAAGTCAAAAGAAATTTAAAAAAGCAACAACTTTGGTTTGAAGCCATAATTGGCTCTCCTACACAATAATAAAATTGGAAAAATCATAATCGATTCTCTTTAGTAGACTTCCTGTATCAATCAATCTACACTTTATATATGGACATAGATTTGTTTACACCCCCTCTTTGGACACCTATAGAAAAGGCATACTAATCTCGCTAATGGTTCTAGTTTCACCCATTCTCCCTCCACATATCATATACATGGGACTATGAGCTCACTTGACACAATGTTATTAGGATCCCTATCTATCAACCTACGCATGTGAACGTGAAACATTTGAAAGGCTTAAGTTTTCTAATCCAATCTAATTTTGGGTTTCATGTTGATCTTTACCAATGAAAAGGTGATGTATTCTTTTTCATATCTTTTATTATTCTATGTAAGCCTATAAACACAAGTGACAAAAATCATACCAAAATCATGAACATCATGAACTATGTCAAACAAGCAACATCGTCTATCCACCAATGAGCCAAGGACAATGTAAACATGGAGTAGCCAACCACAAACATTCACCTATCCATCACTTCGTGTAAGCTTCTAAACATGTTATAGCACCATAAACCAAATCAATAAGCAAAAAATCATAGCATACACCATTCACCAATCAATACACATATTCATAAAATGAGATCCATAACATACCCTATCTAACCATGGGCATAATTAAAACATCATAATTCAAATTTATATAACATCACATGCCTAAGCTATTAAGTCACCATAAATCATGAACACACATAACCATAAATCACAATCATGAGCATCACATAAAACATCAAATGACATATACCATATACATTGAATGGTTAAAGATAGTACATGTGATAATGTCATCTCTCTCTCAAAATATACATCTCACTACATCAACATGTAGTTTGGAATAAAAAATAATATACATAAAATTAATATCATATCAGGCCCTTGGAACACTTAGACCACCTGCACTATTACCACTGGCCCCATCTATACCTATACTTGATAGTGGTCCCCCTGGGACCCTTATTTGACCAACTTTAGCATCCCACTACCTAGGGGTAGTTAGCATGGCCCCACCCCCTAAAATGGCTCTAAACTCTACAAATCTCATGGCACGGGGAAACTGATCTAGCACCATTACTTCATAGTAATTGAGCTCCTATACAGTGGCTAGATATCATGCTCATGGCATTGAATCTAGTGGCCCTCCTGCTATTATACCTATCACACCCACACCAATATACCTTTGTAATGTGCCTAACTAGCCCTGAAGACTAGTTACCTACCCCTATAAAATGACAACATGGGCTTGTGTCTGGTCCCTCTTAGCTATCATATCCCCCACCTATCCCTAAAGTGCCACAATCTAGCCCTATAGTGTGGTCACTTATCCTTATAAACTAGCTATCTAAGCTTAGGCTACTACTAGAGTTGTTGCTGCCTGTGGGTTACCCTACCCTTGTTCTACCCATAGATCCACATCCATAGGTTGTTGACCTTCATCACCCCCTCTAAAATCAAGTGCAGTGTACCTCCCCTAGTATCAGGCCGCATAGCCATCAGTGATACCAACATCATCAATCTGAGCACCCATTGGTAGCTCCTCAAAATCATGTATAATATCCACCATCTAAGCCTCAAGAAGTAGAAACTCTACCTCCTCTCTCTTGTATTTAGGGGTGTCAGGTAAAATCCCCTATACCAGACTAAACTATCTTTGAAATTGATCAAATAAGATAATTTTATCTCCATCTCTCTCTTGCCATATACCCACCTCTAGCTCTAGAGTCCTATGGTGTGATACCTATACCTTACCCATTGTGGCCACCTAACATATGGTCACCATGTAACATCCCTTGGTACCAAACCCTCTAATATATCATGGAACCACTCAATATCTTTGACCCCACCACCTGTTCCTATGTAAGCAATCACTTTTATTGAATGAATGAAGCCAATAATATAGTCAGTTGCTGCATATGTATCATCTAGCAACCCCAAGGGTCTCAATACCCAAATGTGTTCAAAGTTTTAGTAGTGAAAAACAAGCACCATGCTCAATCCATAGTGTTGATGCACTCTAAAACCCCATAACTCCCTATAAATTTGCATAAGTAACATATGTGCTCAACCAAACATGGTCCCTCCTAGATGCATCTCTAATAGAACTCCAAGCAGCAAATAAGGGAAGTGGTCACCAACTAAATCTAGTAACACAAAGCTCATCAGTGTCATCATCATCATGGTAATTAAACACCTATCTCTAGGTGCCCTCTAATATAAAGGGTCATAACCAAACCTACCAGCATGGAACTATGTGTCTGCCCGATCATCCCCATAAATAAGCTCCTTGTAAAAATCCCTCTCCTTACTCTATGATATGTTGAATCACATCTGATAGGCAATCAGGTAATCCTAACAAAATCCTTTAATAGAATAATAATCTCTCTTGTCGATATCCAGAAGGTGTTTGTCATAGGATCTTATCTCTTGATGAGTATGACAAGCATGGTAGGGTCACAGGGTACATGTTAGTGGTGGCACATCATGCCTAATCTAATGGCCTCCATGTGCCACCACTAATCATCTATCATCATATCCTACACCTCAATAAATAGCCTTGGGACTAAGTCCCTTGACTAAATCTAGTCTTGTGCCTGCAAAAAAACCATGTGGGTAAGAACACTTGGTTTTCCTAATCAAGATCAGTGCAAAACCAATATCCAACCCTTTTTAACAACCAGACTCTTCTAATAAAATCTATCCTACCTATATGACTAACTCACCCCAACCTATCAAACAAACATACCACCTATATTAAACCTACACTAACACTTATTTCCCCATTTTTCCATTTTCCCAACCTCTGGCAAAATTTTAAAAACACAAACAAACAAAACCTCTTTGTGAGGGTCTTTTACTCTAGACCCTCAACCATTTACAGTTGGCCCAATCATCAATGATCCCCTAGAAGGGTCTAATCCCTTGACTTAACCATCAATGGTCGATTGAACATTGATGGTTAGGTATTTACCACTGATGGTCACTAAAAGTGATCACCAAAAATAAACACTCAACCCCTAAGAACCCCCAAAACCCTAGTAAAACATAGAGGCTATTGCATACATAGACAATAATCTCCTAATTTCCCCTCCAATCCCAACTACCATTCATTTAAAAACAATAAGTAGTATTTTAACCAATTAAATGAAAACCTATAATCTAGGGTTTTGATAAACATTTCCCTCCAAAAACAAACATTCATCTGATTGTTTACTAAGTACACCAATTTATTTCTCTTTAAATAAATATTTAGCCAATTTAAACAACACCTACCTCATTCCACGACTGATGTCATGGCCAAAGCTCAAGTCCCTCTACCTGGTTATGTCCTCCTCTACTATCCATCTTAGTCAAACACAACTCCAACTCACTTTCCACCTCATGATTACAATAGCCACACTCTAGTCTAAACATACTACTATCACAGACAAAAAACTCATCAAGAACAAAATACATGGAATCAAAGAGGTAAAATGTGAAAATGACTTTTCATTTTCACTTTTTAACCTATCCAGTCTTTTAGGGTTTCCCCTTTGACCATTGATGATCAAGGTGACCATCAACAATTGACCCTTTTGACCCATGATCATCGACAGTCAGGGGCCCCTCATTTTGTTTGTTTCTCTTTTTCTTCTACTCTCCTGTAGCACAATAAAAACACCTAAACTAAGCCCTTTCCAAAGGATCACAATGTGAGACCCTCACCTTTCAAAAAATTACTCATCCTTGTCAACTAAATTTGACCACATCCACCCTGATGTTGGGCCATTGGCATCAAGCACTTGCAATGCACACTCAGTTATATTCTATATACATTCTCGATGATTTAGTCACCTATCAAACTTAGCACTACCATTCGAGAAAGAACTACATTAAACTTGAAGTGGTTGTGGGATATTAAATATACCATACACTATATAAGTAGTGTCTACTTACCTAGTGCATGTGAGTCAGCTCGATCATAGCCCAACCCTCCCATTTTCCCACATCTACCTTAATGATGAACATATTATCCAAACTATGCACATGTATTTTCGTGACTTTTGCCTAGGTCATTTTGACCGTACTAACCAACCTTGTTAGGTTACCTATTTGCACCACCTAGTGCCACAATAAGATCATTTATGATTTCATGGGAGCACTTCCTACCTTAGATACCCATCACACATTGACCCATTTAGTGTTTTCATGGGAGCACTTCCTACCTTGGATACTTACTAAAAATGTTAAATCCAATTTAGAGACTAATAGGTATATCCAAATTCCATGCCTATAGTAGTCATGTGATACATTAGTCACTTGTCTTATTTTGACCAAACATATTATTTATTAACATTGGCAACTTTAGTCTTTGCACGATCTACCCTATTGTACTTAGTCATTTTTTATTTTTACAAGTTTTACATCTCACCCTACCACCTACCACTTATCAAACCTTGATCTAATTTCATTTAACCTAATCACATCATGATTTGAGTTGGAATTACCTCCTCCTAACTCAAGCCAAACTTGACCTTACCTAACTTCTATTTTTGTTTTTCTGCTCATTCACAAGAGCAATATAATAAAAAGGGGCAAATTGTAAACACCAAAATTTTGCATGCATATTCCCAAGTGCCAAGACCCCTAATAGGCCCCTTGGACCCTTTTTTCCTTACCTAGGCCTATATTTAGTAGTTTTAAGCTTAACATCAACTTTTAGGCTATTTTGGTAGTTAGCCTTGACCATCGATGATCATCCCAACCATCGATGGTTAGGTTCAACTACCTGATCTTCCTATATGCAACCTACATGCAAACCACTACCTTGTTTTTCTAAATATGGTAGTCTAAATCTAGTTGTGATCCCTTTGCATAGATGAATTATATTTTGAATCCTTATTCAAGTCTAAATCTAGCTTGTGCTTATAAGAGAGAGAGGCCTGGGAGGTCAAACCATCTACAATTATTATCAGGAGTTTAGGTACTCAGAGTTTTCTCTTGCAAGTCATTTAGAGTTATTCAACACTATCAGACCCTTTTTATAAGATCCAACTTATCACCACCTCTCAACCAAGTCTTCAAGCACCATTACTCTACCGAAATTAGGCTAGATTCCACCCACAGATCAACAATGTCTATCACTCACCTAATCTACTCTAGGTAAGACAAGTACTTGTTTATTGTCATCCACATAATTTATTTACATTTCATAATCAATTTAGACCTTTCCCAACTCCTAGAATTTATTTCAAAATCCCTAACAACCAGCTGTTGATAAAGTTCAAAATTGGACACAGTCAATTGTTGATGGTTAGGCCAACTACCAATGATCAACCCAACTATCGATGGTCCCTTGTGGCAAGAAAAGCCAACAAGATTATTACACTTCCTTTGCTTGATCTAATTCACTTTTTTGTGTTTTCAACCACTTATAGGCCTTTTTCCAAATTCCTTGAATCACACCTTGACCCACTAGCATTAGTACTAATTAGTTTATCACTAATTAGACCATTTTTAGCATATATATTTATCAAGCAATTCTTGTTATCTGTTTCAACATTTTTTGATCATTGATGCAAGTACTTTCTTTCTATTTTATTAACTTAATTGTTCTAAAATTATGGATTAATAGCCTCTAAGGAAGCTCTCACTTTCAGGATCTAGCTAGCACTAGGCAATCCACCTAGCTACTTGTCTAATAAATAAATTTACTTTAGTGCTTTCTTACATGCAAGTTATCCTCCCCAGATAAAGAGGCACTATTCATAATATTTTGATTCAATGTGCGCACAAACAAGCAAGTATTCCTACCACAACTTGTATTTCTAGTTTTATTGCCTTCTCTTGAATGATAGCAAAATTTGAGAGAAATACATAGTTTAACAGATAATCAAACTCCAATCAATGACTTGATCATTAAAACTTCCCAATTCATTAAGGATCTATAAAAGATAATAATAATATTAGAATATCATAAGCAACTAGCTTTCAAAACTCTTATAACATTCCAATACTTATATAATTTCTTATAATTATTCATTCATTTTAACCTGTGTATTTTGAAATAACTTTGTTTCCATTGACTAATTGTAAATAACACTTATACACTCAAAAAGACTCCATTCACAATGGATAATGCAATGATTTTTCTAAGTATGTAATATATATAAACTTATATATTGATTTAACAAATCCTATTTTATAAGGTGATAGTTAGATCATATGTAATAATTTAATCACTATATGAATATATATGACAATGAAATTAGTATATTGAACTTATAATGTTTACCTATAATCATTATATAAATAGATGTCAATCAGTATCCTCCATGGCATCAACTGTGAACTTTCTTTATATAAAATAGATTTACACCTATTACATAAATTCATTCCCAAAATGTAATCAAGGTGAATCGACAATGATAATTGTGAGGAATCAAATCCAAGACTTATTAACATCTGATTATATTATATGCATTGATCTATACATAAGGCACTGTATTTTATTTATGATATAAATCACCCTTGTATAAAAAATACACTTACATTATGATTGATAGAGTATAATAATTTATCTATTTCATTTTATAGACTCTAGCTAACTGATACATTATTTGTCTATCCCCACCAATATTATATACAATGACACCACCTAAACATGCAATAGTATAACAAAAAAATTGTAGCGATTCTCCTTGTTTGGTAAATCCAGTGATGCTATAGTGTAAATTATTTTTACCCAACTAGTTTTATATATATATATATATATATATATATATATATATATATATATATATATATATATATATATGTATGTATGTATGTATGTATGTATGTATGTATGTATGTATTATTATGATATATCCTATGTTGTTGACTTCCTAAACTAAATCACTGACCTATCAAAATAAATTATTGACCTATCAAAATAAATCATTGACCTGTTAAAACAAATCATTGACCTATCAATATAAGTCTTTGACCTATCAATATAAGTCAGTGTTATTTTTTCTTAAGGTGAGTTATTCATTATAACATTTAAAATTTCCATACTAAAAATCATTGCATTCATCCATGCAAATCTCCTAACCTATGCAAGTTACCACGCATAGGTAAATCACTCATCAAATACCAATTTCCAAACATTTGAAAATTTTAGAATACTCCAAATCACTAGAAATAGACTTAGTTTGCTAGAGTTTATTAATGAATTATTGCAGTGTAAAACATCAATTTTATATTTTATGATTATTTCTAATTTATTGCAACTATCTAGTTCATCGTGCACTCCCTCTATGAGATAATATCTATTGGTTAATATTATATCTAGTATGTGAATATTGTTTTCATTAATATAGTCATTATAATTATAGAATTTATGAGTTTGTGAATAAATATATTTTATGTTAAATACAATGATAAACACACACATGATACATACACACAACAGTACATAAATATAAATCTAGGTCTTTTTATAGTTATACATTGCAGAATAATATATGTGTCTATTTATACATATTGTATCAATATATAGAATTCAAAATGAATAGCCTACCTAGCATTTGGGTCATATTCTCTCTCTTTTTGTCTGTGCTACACCTCTTTTTCCTTTTCTAGAATATGATGCCCCCAATTTTTTTAATAAGATTTTCTCATCTTAAAATACTTGTATCCTTCTCTTCCCATGTTGATTCCTTTCCTATCTACTCTCCTCTCCTTTATGTTTCGTCCTCCTCTTTTCTTTACCTTCCTCTTTTTTTGAGAAAAACATGGCTTTTATTTTCATTTTTGTTTTTTATTACTTTTACTCCATTTAATTTATTCATTTTCTAAATATGTACTTTTTAGTTTGATTTTATTTATTTTATTTCCTCTTTTTCTTTTATTAGAGCATATTTATTAATAATTAATATATATACTCATTAATTAGATTAGCAGGTCAAATTGGTTTATTGATAACTCAATCAATAAATACCAATTTAGTTCAATTAAGCAAACCACATTTATCACATCATTTGATGAACATATACACAAGATAAATTTCAAATAATTGATTAAATTATGCTAGTAACCTTTCCAAAAAGACTATCTAAATGAAAGTAACACTCAAAATATACTATGCTAATCATTCTACAATGCATCTAACATGAATTACTTATGTGATGTGTATAGGGTTCTAATCAATTTCTCTATCATTTTCTAACATCTTGATCTATGTCACCCTCTCTGATGATTCTCTCCCTTCATCATGCTCTAAGGGATGGATTATTGTACGTCAAATTCATAACAAAGTAGGTAGTTAGATCATAACAGTAATGATATATATTCATCATAAAATATAGCTAAAATGATAAATTAACATGATCATAAAGTAAACATTTACTTATAGCTAACTCATAGCAGTGTAATCATGTAACCTAAGTAATATCTTACTACTCTATAAAAACATATATCTCACAACTTAGTAAAAAATAACCAAATCTAAATTTGGAAAATATAGATATCCATAGATAATCTATCAAGTTTGTATGGTGAGAAATTGGGATGTAACAAAAGGAGAGAGGGGAATATCAATTTTGGCATGTCATAGAGAAATGGAT
Source organism: Torreya grandis (assembly GCA_037957365.1). Classification (NCBI taxonomy): domain Eukaryota; kingdom Viridiplantae; phylum Streptophyta; class Pinopsida; order Cupressales; family Taxaceae; genus Torreya; species Torreya grandis. The sequence goes on from JARHVA010000552.1 coordinate 2,219,678, forward strand.
TCCACACATTCATAGTCCTAGATTTAGTGGGGGTATGTTTTGGAAACATGTTTTGCATACTTAGTACTCAACATCTCCAAATTATAGTGGGGGCATGTTTTGGAAACATGTCCTCCATATTAGAATTTATAATTGTTTTCACTTTCATATTATAGTGGGGGAATGTTCTCCACACTTAATATTTAACATACCTAGATTGCAATGGTGGCATGTCTTAGAAACATGTTCTCCACATTGGCACTTATATCAATTTTTAGATTTTTTCATGTATAATAGGACCATGTTATAGTAACATGTCACCCACACTTGTGCAAATTTAAAAATTGTCCAAAGCAAATGGTTATATGATTTAGAGACATATTTATGTTATAATTCTATATATTGGTACCATTGTTATACACAGTTTCATTATGAGACATATCTAAGGTGCACATGCTATTTAATATGTGTGTAATATTATAAAATTAAATCAATTTGAGGTTTTTAAAACTTTTAGTGGTTTCCACCACCCACCAGGTTGAAATTTTTATGGATTATATTGAGCTGATATACTATAGTAGTTAGTTCAATTTTTGGTATGGTTGAGGTGATTAAATCATTTAATCTTGAAAATTTTGTATGTTAGACTTGATTTTATCATCAAGCCTCAACAATTTGATAGTGTGGGTTGACTTGGTATACTCACATTCACCAAGTTATAAGTATGATTGGGTTTCACAATTGAGCTAGTCTCAATTGCTAGATGGAAATCCACCTTTTGTCCAAGGTTGGGGGCATGGGTATTTCTATCTCTCTCTCTCTCTTTATATATATATATCCTTAGATATATGCACTTTTCATATTTATATTTATCCCAATCTAAGTTTTAGTGATTCATAATGATACATATTTCAAATAAAATTACCAAAGGGAAAGGCAGTTGCATCGATACAAAGATGTACTCCTAATCCTTGCTCTCTTTTAATTTCAATAATTTAAATACTTTCAATTTCATATTATATACACTGATTATATATTATAACATGCTCTTGGTTACAAGTCAGTCATTAACAAAGCAATTAGAATGGACTCAAGTAAAGACAAGGTCTGTTATACACACCCAAGTATGCATTTATTTCCTTTAAATTGTCGATTTTAATATTAGATTAAAAGGAGGAAAATGTAGTTTATATTTATAAATTATATATCACCTCATTCTTGTACACTTGACAAACTCAAACCTTGGATGTTCCTCTTAGTTCTAGACCTTTCTCACTTCTACAAGACTCACATTTACTTTTTTGTGCCCCTTGGCATATCTCTTAGTCTGACCAGTCTTAGGTTGATGATCTAGACCTTTTATCTTTCCTAGAATGTTAAAAAATTACTTATCTTATGCCTCTACAAGTTTTGGATATGTACCTGATTTTTTACTTCCTAGACACTTGCATCTTAGTTAAACACCTATGTCAATGCAAGTGTCCAGTGCCCTAAAGTCATATACTTTGTAAATGAAATATATCCTAATAGTCAACCTATGTGTTATTATGCAATACATTCTCCAAATGGATTGGTATAAATATAAGATCAACCCTCATTCATTCCTTACCTAACACAAACCTATATTAATACCAAAGAACATTCAATTGAGAAATGCTTCCCTATTTTCTCTTATTTCCATATCAATCATAGGGTCAACACATCTATATATCTGAAGAACTAAAGAAGAATTCTAAGAGCTACTTTTTTCAAGTTAAAAGCTAGGTCATTAGTATATTTTATTATCACACATTACATTATTCACACATAAACTAACATATAAGGGATAAATACATAAGTCTGAGGCCCTCTTTAGAGTATTGAATATGTAGGCAATGTTCATTGACAAAGGGGTCTTTAGGGAATCTCGATACCATATGACCACTAACCCATTTTTTTTATAGATATTATGAAGATAAAGAATTAGGGTTTTGATCACTTGACAAAGAATGACAATCCATGAACTAGATCTGAATGCACCAGAGTAAAGGTAATGATGAGCCTAGAATAATCCACATGATTGCATACTATTTCAATAGTTATTTCATATTGGACACTTGCATCTGAGCTAGACACAAACATCAACACAATTGACCCAAACTAACATAAGTGTTCATCAATAGAGAGGCACTTAATTTATAATTTAACAATTATTATAGAATATTCTTCTAGTCTAATTCCTGCCTGTTCTGGATCTAGATCTTTATTAGTATCAATAATAGCTAAGTATCTTGTTTTCATTATCATGTCAATATCTAGCATAGCTATACTTTCAATTTTAAATATAGCTCAACATAATAAATTTAGGTTATATTTTATCTAAATTTTTGTAATTAATTAGCCTGCTATAGATCTATTTATCACCCTTGTGCTTATTCATTTCTATATTATTAACCCTATATACCCATAATAGGATCCACATACAATTTAGGGTTAAACACAAACATACAACACTATAGTCCATTTATAGTACACCTGTCCATATTTTATAACTGTTTCTGATCTTACATAGTCACATCTTCTTCTAATTTCCACTTACAAATAATTAGAACAATCAACAAAAATATATAAAATCTAAGTATATATCTTAGCATTTTCCAAAAATAAAAACTTTTCACATTTAGTATTTGTCAAAATCAAAATTGTTGATTATTATACAACTTTACTATTAGAATATTTTTCAAATTTACACCTATTATAATACATTTAAATATATTTTTTTATAAAAAAAAGGGTGAAACATATTGGTGAACCTAAACTATTATTTTTGAGCCCTTACTTTCTTAATTTGATTTTCAATTATTTTATTTTATTTTATTTTTTCTTTTGCTTTCCTAGAAATTATGTTTCAATAGTTTTAAAACTCATAGGAGCTTTTATTTTCACAAAATGGTCTCCAGTTTTATCTAAGTCATGGTGTGAAAGGTACTACCTCAATATTCAAGTCATTAAAAAACACTATTCATAGATTTTAGTTTCCATATACCTCACAACATATCAAAAATGCCTAAGGTTTGTTTCCAACAATATGAAGCCTTCGACTATTTGTTCTTGTAATTCATTTTTAATTAGTTAGCCCTATAAAATTACTCTCAATATACCCAACAAGATGGGATGATTTGGTTATAATAAATGTGGAATACTCTATAGTGTGTTCACTATTTATGACTATGATCCATATATCTGAGAGTTTATAATGCAAACACACCCTTGACTAGTTTCACCCATTTTATTTTTCCTTTTACAAATTTACATGCCATTCAAGAAAGTTGCATCCTCATTACCTCTAAGGTTTAGTGCTAGATTAAGTGGAAATTTTATTAATCATATTCAAATTCCTTCAATCCTTTCTAAAATGGATAACATAGATACTATTGATTATATAATGATGAAACTCTCGAAAATTATGTCCACATTAAATATTATGTTAGTGATGAAGATGATAATCAAAATAATGAAACTATGCTCAATAAAGTTGTCTAGTTACTATTAACATCTAAGATTACATGTCAAGCCAAGATTACATAATCTCAAATATAACAAAAAGAGGTGCCTTTTAAAAAAATTAATCATTTCTATTCATGTCTCAACCCTACAATTATATACATGCTATCATTTTTAGGTATGGAGGAATCATTTGGTTTATAATATGTATACATATCTGTTTATACAAGAGCATCATATAGCATCCCTTGATCACCACACAAGGTCCACTTCCAATCTCCTCTGATGTTTCCTCTCTTGAGCAAAGCGTTGTAGCTTACATTATAAAATATTGAAGTTTGAGCAAGGTGTCTCAAAATTTATTCATGAAATGGACTCTCATACTCTACTTCACAATCCTTTGGCACCTGAGATAGCCTTGTACCTATTACCAATAGGCTTTGTATCTCCCAAGCTACCACTTTATGAGGGTAAAGATGAGGCTAAACAACATATTTGATCGTTTGATGTAGCATTCTTGGACTATGCTTATGATGACAAATTTCTCACCAAGATATTTATAAGAAGCTTAAAATATTATGCTCTATGAAGGTTATGATCTACCACTTCAATTAATTAGAGCATTCAACCCATGGTCAAATCAAATTTTAGCACACTTTTCTATCAACATCAATAAAAAACTATCTTATGTCCAAACTATAAAACTCAAACAAGGGTCAAATGAGTCAATTAGAAAATATGTTATTTGATAGATGAATATGTTATAAAAAATGACAAATTATATGGTAGATAATGAATTATAATATATCTTTATCTCCAAGCTTGTTATCACCTCTCCATGAATCAGTCATGTTTGACAAATTAAAATCCTTTGATGAATTAAGCCATATAGTCAAAGAAAGAGAAGTTAAGATCATATAATTTAACAAGTTAAAAATGAACCAAGTGCCCTATCAACATCAAATATCAAGTTTCAAAGTAAGCTAAATTACAAGGTCAAATCTTAGGAAAAAAAGAATGAAGAAAAATTAATAATTGATGCAATCTCACAACCATTGAACAAGATTCAATTGAAAACTCCACCAAGGAGGAAATTAACAAGGTTAACACAATATCTTCATATCTTATTACAAAATCTAATTAATTTCAATCATATTTATGCCTCTTCCACTTGAGATTGATTTGACCAAGCCTTAACCTAAGGGCTTTGACAATAATAAATATTGTGATTATTATATATGCATTGGGCATTACAAAAATAAATCTTATATTAAGACATAAAATACAATATTTCATCGATGATAATACTATTGAGGTAAGTACATCCATGTAGAAAGTCAGACCATAATAAAATGACAATGTAAAGCTAAAAATCTTCAATAATCCTTTCCCAAATCATGGTTTAACAGAAAATATAGATAATTTATAAGTACATCATGTGTATAATGCATGTCCTTCTCCTAATACATATGGGCATCCAATATATGGAATTAGTGGAACATTTATAGGCACATTAATACAACATCTAGTGATCACATTTGATGATAGTGAAGTCAATGATGATGATTCAAATAGACAAACACTCTTTATTATAGCTTACATCAATAAACAACCTATACCTAGTGTCATGATTGACAATGGATCCAATGAAAATTCATGGACAATTACATTCCTTGAAAGTATTAGATACATAGAGCAAGATTTAAAATCTACATCAAGATTATTTAAAGTAATTAATGGGCATACACAAGATACTTTGAGACATATAGTGCTACCTATTCAATTTGTTTTATCAACAATGGCTACTCCATTTATACTCTTACCAAGAACATAGGTATTCAATATGTTATTAGGACACCCTTGGATATAAAATATTCATGCATTACCATCTACAATGAATAGATTCTTCAAATATATACAATGTAATCAAGTGGTAAAGTTTCAAGGCATTCCTTATGAGTACACTCTACAGTCGGTGGTAACTACTCCTCCCCGAGCACCACCATAGTTTATTAAGGAACATATTCAAGAACATAATCTAAAAAAAATAGAAACATATATCCAAAAGATAATATAAAGATAATCAATTTACCCATTCAAGAGCTTAATTTTGAATTAATTATTGTACCTATACAAAATTGTATTATACAACCAACTCAAAGAAAAAAGATATACCTTCCTAAGCAAAATCATTCATATTAAAGAGTTGCACAAGGTTTTAAAAATTATTTAAAAAATTCTAAATCTCATACAGTGTGTCCTAAGGAAGTACCTTAGATTGTTTAACATGTTTAACAAAGAGTGTATGTAGTTATACAACAAATTTCACCAAGTCATGTACCTTATCCAGTTACGCATGTGGCAATAGATTCTATAAGTAGTTATCATGATAGTTATGTTATGGAAACTAATGCCTTTTCAGATTCATCATCCCCATATAGCATTTGCATCCACAAAAATTTATCCTCCAACTATATTATCCAATCACACACTATGTTTCTCTCGTTGATGGGATCACTGAGTAGTTTATTTTGTAAAATATAAAAAATTAAAAAAATACAAATATTTAAAAAAATTAAATTTTTTTATATTGTGAAAATATAAATACATTAAAAATAATTTCAAAAAAACAAAAAATAAGACTTGAGCACTACATAAGATGCTAGTTACTTTTTTATATATGTTATTTATCATATATTTTGGTATATATCATATTTATTTCTCTATATACACATGCATTTCATGAGGTATATAAGTGTGAGGTAAGACATACATTGTAAATTCTATTCTTAGATGTTGGACTCCCTTCTACCCAGTGGCCATGTGTATGTTGGAGGCATCTAATTTTAATGGTCACATTACAACATGTTATATCTATCTATGACCTCAAATGAAATATCAAGCTACATATCTTACAAATGTCTTACTAAATCACTCATATTTCACATTGTACAACATTGATGTTTTACTTTTCTATAGTATGGCATTGATACATATGAATTAAATAAATTTTTTCACTTATTTTATGCTCCTTAGATGTTATTTACTTTATTGCATGATAAGCTAGACATTGTTTGCTTATTGTGCGTGTCCCTTGGCCCTTGTGTGAAAATTACTTGAATATATCTATGAGAGAAATATTTTACTTGGTATGTATGACATTTGAACATGTCCATTAATTTTAACCCTTGGCCCTATGTTTTGTTTTAAATTTAAACATTTACTTTATATGTGGCCTTTGAACCTTTTGTATGACATTATGTGGCATTAATCTATGTTATTCTTGTGTTCTTATTGAGATTTATTAGTTTTCCCATGATAAATATCATGTACTTTTTTGATATAGTCTACTTCAAATATATCATGTACCTTAATGCATAACTCATTTCTAAATCTATCTAGCTATAACATTTTGTATGCCTTGCCTTACATTAGATTCGGCTAATATATCCTACACATGATTCTAAGACCTAAAGAAAGCACTCTTATGCTAGAGATTGAGCTTGATAATAATAAATTGTATTCTTATCAATGATGTAAAATTTATGTGTAATACAAGTGCAAATGTATGAATTCATTTATTGCATTCATTCCATTATTCTTTATTAAAAATTCACTACTGGAGTGATCAATATATAAGAAATAAATAGTGGGGTAGATAACTCATAGTGGGTATGTCAACACTATGTGCACATACCAAAGTGGTAGAAAACCCATGATAGAGTGTGTGACATTAGTGGAGTGTGCACCCACTCATAGTGTAATCCATGTGTAAGAAAATCATGGTGGATAATGAATAGATTGTGAAATAAACACATGTGAACATAATTAAGCATCTAATTTTGCACTAAACACGTGCACATTATTAAGTCCTAAGTTAAAATGAAGTGTGAAATGAACACAAACATAAAACTAGTTTAGGTGAGAATATTTTTTCATGCCAACACCCATCATTAAGTGATACTTAAGATGAAATTAAACTAAAAATATGCAAAAAATAGGGTCCTAAATACAATCCCTGATGAGGTACCCATGTACAAAATGATCCCCTCAAAATAGGTGAGAAAGAGAAAACCCATAAGAAATCCCCCCCCCCAATAAGAGGATGATGAGAGAAGGTCAAATGACCCCTAAATAAATATCATGCACCCCTAAGAGATTTTTAAAGTGATGTAAATTACTCTAAATGAAGGGTTTGGTGAAAATATAAACAACCTACTCTACTATAGGATAATAGTATAGATCAATGACTTACTCCTAAATTAACTCCTAGATGCAGTACATGTAGATCTCAATGTGTTTAGTTCACTGATGATAAATTAGGTTAATTAAGATTTGAATGGTACTATAATTGTCACTAAAGATGATAAATGTCCATGGAATGGTGATGCCAAACTTAGAATATTGTGAAGCTAAATAGCCATAATAACAGTATTAAAAGCCCCCAATACTTAGCTTCAATCAAAGATCGAGAAATAACGTGTTGATTCTTAATTTGTTAGTTCATGGGGATTTAACCAAGGTGAAATTTGTAATTGGATGTGGACTTACAATCCTTAGAATCACCATCCCAATCAGAATCTATATATCTGACCAAGTCTAGACTAATCCCTACTGCATAGTGTATCCCATGTTGAGGAATATGTTATATGTAATGCAAGATGCATTTATTCACTTTCCAAATAATTTCATGTGGTTCTTATATGAATTAAGAGACAATTATATCTACAAAGTAAATTTTAGGGAGAGTGTGCATCAAATAGATGAGACTTCCAACAAGTTGATGATACTAAGTGGCATAAACTAGTGGAGTGGAACATTTTGCCTCAAGCTTAACTCTAGACTGAAAGGGAGTCAGTGAAAGCTTAAAATTATCCATATTGAATGGATAAATAAGATCATAAGCATACTTTGGATGATATAAAGTGATCTTATAATAATACTGAGTGATCTCAATCCTGAGAAAGTAGCTCAAAAGGCCCAAGTCAGTCCTAGTAAATTTATTGTGCCAAACATATTTGACTTTTTTAATTATGGATGAAGAATTACTATTAAAAATTAAGTAATAAATGTAGGTAGAGGATTAAAATCAAATCATATTCATCTTATTATAGAATATAAACATTAGGATATGAGTGGCAACATGAGAATCCAATCGAGAGAATAAATGAGTCCATCTTGGCATACAAAGCCCAAATGGCCTATTTGCAACCATAGAGAGACTTCTAGCTCCATACACTCTTGTGGTTGCTCCATGTAAATATCCTCATAAATATTCCCATGAAGAAATTCACTCTTCACATCCATCTGATGTACAACTCAAACATGAGTTGTGGTAATATCAAGAGTCAAGTGAATACAATTCATCTTATCAATAGGGGTAGAGCTCTTGGTGTAGTCAACACTGGGAACTTGTGATAACCCTTTGGTAACAAGTTGTGATTTGAAATATTTCTACTCTACTACATATTTGGTTTTGTAGATACACTTAAAATGAAACATTTTCCTTCCCTTTCGAAAAGGGAATAAATCTCAAGTGTTGTTCCTCATCAAAGAACTATACTCATCCTTCATTTCTAAATTTGACTTAGTAAGACTAGATGCTTCATAAAAATATTGTGTATCAGAAGAAAGAGAAATGTATACATGTGTAATATGATGATATTATGACTGAGTCCTTTGAAATTTTGAAGGATCCCCCAAAAAAGTGTCTATTAACTAAAGAGTTTGTAGAACCCATCAAGGTGATGATGAAGATAGGGTTGAATAAGTAAAGGTGACATCCATTAAAGATAACCCTTGTAGAGGTGGAGGTGAAGTATTATAGGTCAAGGGAGGAGATAATTACTCAAACTAAACACTCCTCTTAATGAAAATTTCTTTCATTTATGGATTAAAGAGCTGATATTCCTTGACACCATTAAGATATCCAAAAATAGGTAGGGTTTAGTTTGTGGTTTTAAAGCCTTGAATTTATCTAAAGGAATGCATGCCAATAAAGGGGAGACAAAGACTCAAAAATAATGCATAATAAGTTTTTGACCACACCAATCTTTAAAAATAGTCATGACTTTCAAGGTCTTATAGGAAACGTGGTTCTAATTGTGAGTATAACTTTTAATATATTTAGCCCAAAAATATAGACCAAGAGAGTGAACATGTATATTGAAAGTTACCATCTCCTTCAGGGTCATATTCTTATTTTTAGTAACACTATTATGTCGGGGTGTGTAGACAATGAAATGTTGAAGGTCTATCCTTTTAAGTGTGCAAAATTGATCAAGGAGATGATTCACATATTTTTAGCCATTATCTATGTAGAGAATTTTGATAATTTTCCCAGACTACTTATAAACATGAGCCTTGTAATATTTAAACCAATCAAATATTTCACTCTTCTGATGAAGGAAGTAGACCTAGGTGAACCACAAATAATCATAAATGAAGGTGAGGACATATCGGGTTTTGATGAAAGACAAAGTGGGAATGGAACCATAAAATCATTATGAACCAATTTAAGGACTTATGAAGCCCTCCAAGATGACCATTTATTGAACTTATCCTCTCCATGATTTTTGATTTTATAATCTAAACATGTCATTAGAAAACTAGATAGGAGGGAGTCATATAACCATATCCTTTAAGTTGAGCTACTAAAGGTGGTAGTAGTTGATGTGGCCATACCACTCATACCATAGTTTACTCACTGAATCTATATGAGTGAGTAAGGTAGTAGAATGGAAATGAGGAACAAAATGAGAGAATGCATATAGTTGAGAATCATGATTGGATTTTTCCATTGTAACTAAGGCATCATCCTCAAGATCCCAAATTTTTACTGAATCAGGGAACAACTCAAATTTCTTACCATTCCCAAGATGAGTGATTTGGCACACTAAAATAAAGTTGGAACATAAATCAAGAGTTAAAGATAATCCTCAAATGAACCTTCATGTATATCAATTTATCTTTTTCCAACAACATCCACCAGTGTATCATATCCTATGAGAATACAAGGCAACAAACAAGTTTACAAAAAAGAAAAATGTTCTTGATCAAAACACATATGATATGTAACCCCAGAGTCAAGTATCCATTGTTATGAATATTTGCCTACTATGATAAGTGCTTGTCTTTACCCTTTTTTATGTTGAATAAGTAGGAAAAGATGATTCCTTCATGTTGGATGATGTCAAATTGATGTGATTTTTCTTGAGAAGATGTTTTAGTTCATCAATTTACTTAGAATGGCACTGATGTTCATCATGACCAACATTATTGTAGTATAAACAAGTTGGTCACTCCTAGAAATATTTTTTGTTGAAAGAATATTTAGATTATGCTAGTACAAGATGTGAAGACTATACTATAGCTTTACATAGCTCATGCATTGATTTTTTCTACTAATTAGACCCTTTGTTATGTTGAGGATGAACTATCACCAAGGCTTATGAATTTTATGGATTGAAAAGTATTATATCTATCAAATTGGCCTATTTGAGTATTAATTTTTTTGAAAATAACTCATTGATAGGCATTTTATAGACCTATCCCATAGTTAGTTGATGAGTCTGAAAGAAGGAAAGAAATGATGCATATGCATAAGGTAGTTTGACTGACACATTCAATACTAAATATACATACTTATTTACAATACCACATTCATTTATTTTTTCTCTTATTTTAGTCACTTTGGTTACATAATCTTGGATGTTGTTAAAATTAGATAGATCTAGATTAGTGATTTCATTATTAATTTGATACCCCTAATGATTGAGTCTCAATGAGTTCCTAAAAGAGAGAAAGAATCAGTAATTGATAAAGTTTAAAAATATTATGTGTATACATATGCTGCACTCGAAGCTCATCATGTGTCATTAAGGTGTAATAGAGGATGGTGCTTTGATAAAAGAACATAACAACATTCAATGATAAAGCTAAATAATTATAGTGCTTTAAAGTATAAAATAATTGAAATGAAATGACTAAAATGAAATAATTGAAAAATAAAATTAATGTATGCATATCTTGACTTAACTTTATCATTGAATGGTTGTCCATTAAATGGTTTTCCATTATTTTTGTAGTTTTGATCATGGAGGGCATAGAGACTACTTTGGACAAATCTAATGATATAAAACTAAAGAGCAAAAACAAAAAAATATAGGAAAACCAAGATAGTTGAACTATGTAGGCATGACGTACTTGGAAATTTGGTAAGCTAAGGTGATAAATGCTAAGTTAGGACCAAATGACCAAGTCAAATTTAGATTAAATTGGGTAACTAAAAATCCAAGGCTATTAAATGATGAAAAATCTCTAACAAGTATACCTTAAGTAATAAAGGTAAACAAACCAAGTCAAACTAAGGATACAAGTAAAAAAATGGTAATTAAACATCAATGTGAAAGTAATAACAATCTTTAAATAAATATGGGAAATAAATGGTAAAACAACATTGATGAGTGAGAAGTAATAATCCCTACTCAACCATCAATGAAAAAGCTAGATAAAATGGAAAACAACATTGGTGAGTAAGAAGTAACAATCTAACTTGACTCAACAATGGAAAAAGTACTCAAAAGTAGAAACAAATGTAGTTGTCTGAAAAAAGGAGTCATAACAAAACACTTCAATAAACCAAGGCAATTCTTAGAAATTTAAAGTAACAATATAAAGAAGATAATCTATAGTCACTCAAGCATATTATTTTGTTCTAATGATAGATAAAACCAAAACAAAGTAGTGGTAACATGTTTTAAAATGTGAAGAAGAGGAAATATAGAAGTGATTAAATATATTTAGAATTAAACTTGCCTATCAAAGGGGTGATTGTAATGAGTGGTGGGGAAAATGAAGTAAAAAGCAAGGTATAAAAACTCTTTATCAAAGTTAAGACACTAGAATTAGGTCTATAAAAATAAGAGGACTTTCTACATTAAGGATTCTGAAAAACTTTTACTAACCAAAAAAATATTAGGTTATAAAATGAAGTATGAATATCATCCCATGAAGGATATATGCATGAAAATTAAAATGGATCTACCTTCCTACAACATGTTTCCCATTCTTTAGGACCTCTTACAAAGCCGTCAATCTACTATGAAATTTAGGTACTTGTGTGAGAAAGTAGGTAGCATTATATATTTTTTTGAATTTTCCTATCCTAATCTACTGACCTACCACACCCCAATGGACCTTGGCTCTATCATGAGGCCAACTATGGAGTTTGAGCTTTGATAGGAGATAGGAGATGTGTTATAACTCACATATTTTGGTGTGATGTTGATTTTTTTACTTTTAAATTGTCTTTTGATCATTACCTTTTATTTTAAATGATTTGGATTTTAAATTTTTATGGATTTTTATATTCCTCCTCTATATAGATTTGGATAACCAAACATGGGTGCTAAAAATTACTATCATTTGAAAGCTTGAGACTTTGTTGCTAAGAAAGAGAACTTAGAGAACATGGTGTCTAAAATCCTTATTTATTCATGTGAAATAAAAGTGTTATCTTGACTTTGGCCTTATTTTATCCAAAGTGGAATGAAAGGAAAGGAAATCAAAGGGAATGAACATGAAACAATTTAAATTACTTCAAATCTCAAACAATGTGACAATGTGAAAAGGGATATAATGATAGGTAAGTATTATTCCTTATCATAATAATGTATGTAAATGTAGGTAAACATGCTAACATAATTTGTTGTAAAAATTTTATATACAAAAGAAATAAAAGATCAAAATTGAGAATATGGGATCACAAACTTGTAACCATTTCTTAACATTCTAGGAAAGGAATACCTAGTTTGGTAAAGGTGTTTTGAAGTAAAATGGTGATTTTATGAGGAGAGCCTGGTTCTATCCATGGTCTTACATTGAAAATCATAAAATAGAAACCCAAGTGGGTGCAAAAAAGGTAAAAATGGTATTTTTGAGGAGGGCCTGGTCCTATCCATGGTCTTACACTACAATTCACAAAAGATAAACTCAAGTGGGTGAACAAAGCATTGTAAAAATGGTAAAAATGATATGACAAATCAATATATGAAATAAAATGGAATTCATTAGGAAAATTGGGTCCTATCCATAGTATTACAATGAAACTCATGAGAGAAAGAAAATAAAGGACCAATGGAAGGAACTAAGGTTTGTGCAAAAAGAGATTGTTGTAGAGGATGAGATCTGTGTAGAAATCCTAAAAGAAGTGTTAGTAGGAAAGTATATAAAAGTATGATAAGAAGGGAAATATCTAAGAAAAAATATTTCTTCAAAAAAATTTCATTAGTGGGTTTTTTCAAAACATGACCTTCATTAGTTTGGAGGCGATAGGTGCTAGGACCAAGAATATCTTTTACTAAATAAGGGCCCCACCATTTTTGGGCATATTTACCTTATTTATCATGGGTATAGTCTAACTTAAGGACTAGATCACCAACATTAAAAGTGTGGACTTTAACCTTTTTATTTTATTGTTTAGTGATGCAATCCTTATATTAGCAGTTATGTTGAAGAGCGACTAGATGGTGTCATCAAAAATATTGAGAACATGAAGGCAAACTTCACATATTTATTCATCGAGAATGATATCATGAAGAGATATATGTAAAGATAAGAGTTTGACTTCTAATGGCAAGACAAAATCAAAGCCATAAATTTGTGAGAATGGTGTTTCCTTAGTGGCAGTACATATGATAGTGTGATAGGCCTAAAATATAGGATATAAGTCAATATGCTAACCAATATGGGTTTCTTAGATGATCTTTTGTAGAATTTTGTTGAGAATTTTGTTAGTGGCCTTAGTTTGGCCATTGCATTATGGATCATAAGGTGTGTAAAATTTGTGAGATATTTTAAATTTAGCACATAATTGCTTCATATCCTTATTTTTAAAATTACCACCATTATCAAAAATGATAGTATGGGTAAATCCACAATGATAAATGATTTGGTTAAGGATAAATTTAGAAATAGTGGTTCCCATGACATTGACAAGAGGCATAGCTTCTACCCATTTAGTAAAATATTCATTAACAATAATGATAAAAACATGACCATCTTGTGATCGAGGTAATTTGCCAATGAGATATAATCCCCACATGGAAAATGGCAAAGGAGATTCCAAAGTTTGGAGCTCAGTTGGTGGTGAATGGATTAAATCATCATGAAGTTGGAAAGGACTACACTTTTTTGTAAGATTGAAAGCATCATTTTCTAAAGTAGGACAAAAGTATCCCATATGTAAGCATTCATGTGTTGTAGCATGTCCACTATATTGACCACCACAAATTCTCCCATGTGCTTATTCAAGGAGAAGAGGGACCTATTCTTACATTACACAATAGATTAGGGTAGCTTATACATTATGTTGATAAAAGATGTTGTATTGGAAGACATATTTAAAATATTGTTTACAAATTCTAGTCTTTTCATGAGAATCCATGTTTGAAGGATAGGTTTGATGTTCAAGGAATTGGATGATGTTTTTGTACCATGGGCTTTATCAAATGTCACAACCTCAATGTGATAAATGAGTGAATCATGTGGTTGGATAGAAGATGGTGAATTTATTATTTGAATAAGAAATTATGAATTATTAAGTACTTGATGAGGATGAAATAGAGATGTTGAAGAAGTAAGGGAATCAATGATAGAGTTCTGATCTCTTAGAATTGGTTGAATGGTAAAAGAGGCAAACTCTTTGGTGATATTTGTAGCCATTTTATGATAAGAAATAAGATTTTAACTTTTACATTGGTGATCACCATTAACCTAGTGATAGATAAGTTGGGAGTCACCCAAAGTGTGTAGATATAGGATATCTAAGTTGAGTGTCGATTTCATACCTAAAATGAGAGCTTCATAGTATGCCATGTTATTAGTGACATCAAAGGTTAGCCAGAATGCTACAAGAATGATTTTCCCATGAGGTTTAGTTATAATAAAACCTACCCCAACTCCTTGGATATATTTGGTGTCATCAAAGTGGAGGGTCTAGGTGTCTTCATGCAAATATATGGTGACTTTAAGAAGCTCTTCGATAACTACTTTGGATTTATTAGTATCAAGAATTATATAAGTATATTCTTAATTATTTACCTCTAAATTAGTAGTGAAATTATGAAAATAATATTTAAGGTAGATAGCCTAATTAAGACCTTAATTATAGAGAATGTTAGTGTCGGGGAGATTATCTTGAAGGTGATTTATAATCGGTATGGGTACCACTACAAGTTGGTCAGTAATGACTTTCCCTTTGAAATTTTTTTGTGTTATGATTCAAAGGTCAAATTACATCAAGAGAACCATCCACTTGCCAATTCTATCTCCAGGTATAAATGCATTGGAGAAAAAATGACAAAGTGGATCAGAATGGATAATGACATAGGTGATTTGATAGAGCATATAGTGATGGAGATTTTCAATTGTGAAGTATATAGTGATGCAATCACATTCTACTTTATCATAATATTTTTCATAATCAATGAGGCCTCAAATAATATAGGAAATAGTGTATTCTCTTCAAGTATCATCTTGTTGGTAAAGCATTACCCCAACTGATACAGGTGTAGAAGAGGTGTATAAAATTAAAGGATAATCATTGGAAGGTGGATGAAGGGTAGGAAGATGGAGAAAATATTATTTCATGCTGTCAAATGTTTTTTGATAAAGATCAGTCCCTTCTAGATCATTACCTATTTTAAGAAAGGAATTAATAGAGTATTGCGATAAGCCATTTCTAAGACATATCATAAGATTTCCACAAGCTTGACAAGGTAAGTGCAAATGTCTAAAATGGATCAAGGAATGGGCATATTGACTATATAATTGATTTTAGTGGGATTTACATCAATACCATAAAGAGATAATAATAACCCTAGAAATTTATGAAATGTAATGCCAAAGACATATTTGTAAGGGTTGAGTCTAACTTTATACTTGATTAATCGATCAAAGATAATGGCTAGATCATAGAGATGTGTTGTTCAAATTTTCAATTTGGAAATGAGGTCATCCACATATGTTTCTATAATATCATGAAAATGTGAGTCATGGCATATTGATAGGTAGCTACAACATTTTTAAGGCTAAAAGGCATTTTAACATAGAAATAGGTGCCCCATTTTATAGTAAATGTTGTTTTGTGTTGGTATTTGGGGCTATGTGAATTTGATTATATCCTAAAAAACCATCCATGAGTAACAATATTTCATATCTAGTGGTGGAATCTATGATGGCATCTACTCAAGGTAATGTAAAATTATCTCTGGGATAGGTGAGGTTAATATTATAGAAGTTGATGTATATGTGAATAACCATGGTGACTTTTTATAAATGAGAACAATGTTTGACACCCATTTAAAATAGTCCATAGGTATAATAAACTTGGAATCTAATAGTTTGATAATTTCTTTATGGCAAGGGTGGAAACTTTGTGTAGAATTTGTCATTATTTTTCTCAGATAGGTTTAGAATTTGGGTATGTGAATATGTT
Source organism: Torreya grandis (assembly GCA_037957365.1). Classification (NCBI taxonomy): domain Eukaryota; kingdom Viridiplantae; phylum Streptophyta; class Pinopsida; order Cupressales; family Taxaceae; genus Torreya; species Torreya grandis. Next base: position 2,236,638 of record JARHVA010000552.1, read on the forward strand.
GTGTACAATTATACTAGGGTTGATACCTAGCATATCCTCATATGACCAAGCAAAAGTATCATGATATTTATTAAATAATCCCCTATATTTTATTCTCATAGTTTCTTTAATGAGCATAGAATTTCTATCTTGAAAATGATATGGAGCATTGAGAAGAGAAGAAATGGGATTTGTTTTGAGATCTACGCTAGCAATGAAGTTATTAAAATGAGGATCCTTTTATTTGAAATTATCAAGTTTGTGATGTTACCATAAAATTTGAGGTTGTCTAGCATGGGGTAACTTAAATATGGCTTCATCACTAGGAAATGTGGGTAAAGGTCTATAGTATTCCACGTCTACTTCAAAATCGATGATTTTATTACTATGATGATCATATTCAAAATGTATCTAGTGTACATTTATTGCTTTGGCATTAAGGGTAATCTTGAGTGTAGGTAGAACTATTGAGTAAGGTTGATTGTATTCAATTGGATTGATAATAGGCATATCTTTAGAATCATTGGTAGGGAGGAGATTTCGTAGAGTGACTAGTGATATAAAAGGTAGATAAGTTTCCATAAGTTTTGAATGTGCAAGAGGTAATATTTGTTTAACAACTCAAGAGGTATTGAGAAGTGGAGAATTAACTAGAGTTACATGACCTTCAAATTCTAACTCACTATTTATCGAAATAGCATAAACATCTTGGTTGAAGGCTTGTATTTTAACTAAGGTTTTCTAATAGTGTTGAATATCCAAGTCTCGTGACTAAGCTTGGGCCATGATGTAGTTATCATCATAGGTGAGAGAGATAGTACATACTTGTGTCTCTAGAGGAGCATCAGAAATAAATACACCTAGATCACTAAATTTGTGAGGTGACATGGTTAAAGGGTCTTGAAATAACTTGGCCACTCTATATTCATTGCATGTGAAGTCATCTTCTGTGTAAGATGCTTTATGTGCATTACATGGAGAAGGGAAGTTAGTGATCTCATTGATGAGAGGGATGGTGTGATCATGAGGTAATAAAGAAGGATAGAGCCACTCTGAAATGTAAGGAGGTATCTTGGTAGTATTTTAAGTGTTTTTCAAGTTTTTTGGCTCATCATCATCAAAATCGATAAGAGTGACCTATAAATGTGGATTCATATTGATGAATTTAGGTAAAGGTGCACTATTAATTCATGGAATAGTTGGAATCTAATACTATGATTTAGTGTTGGGAAGTTGAATACTCCATAGATTAGGATTGGACTCATATTTATAATGTTTTCCATTATTAATAAACTTGATACATTAGCTATTAGAAGAGGCAATAACCCTCATGTGATGTGTCCATGGGTGACCTAGGAGTATATTATAACTAATTTCAAGTCGAGAACCATGATCTTGGTACATATAGTTTTGGGTCAAATAGTGAGAGGGAGACAAATATAACCAAGTGGTTTTTGATTGGTCTTGTCAAATCCATAACATGTTAGATGAGTTTTCTTGAGATGATCTTTGTTATACTCAAGTTGTTGAATTAGCCAAAGAGATGTCACATTAATTCCTGACCCTTCATCTACTAAAACTTTTCAAATAAGGGTGGTATTAATGGAAATTTTAATGAAGAGAGGTGGGTCATCGAATTGAAAGAGAATTTTATCATCGATCATGTATTCTTTAAGGAACTCTATGGAAGGTTTAGAACAAGGACAAACAGTTTCAATAGTATGAACTTCTGTCAATGAAGGCTTGTGAGAAGGTTGTTCCACTTCTAGGGAAGATGGTTCTTTAATTTCTTATATTTATTGCATTAAGAATTTGTGATGATATGGAGACGTGTGAATTAAATCCATGAGAGGTATTTTACAAGGAATAGAGTTAAGTTCCTCTAATAAATTCTAATGTGTTTTTGAAGATGAAGAACCAACAAGAGCCTTGGAAGTTAAAATATTTTTGGTAGGAAGAGAGGTAGTTTGAGGATTTGAATGTGGAAGTGGTTCCTTATTCATTTCAAAAGGTATATTAGTGGTAGTGGTATATTTGAGAATTTATTCTTTGAGTGATGGCTTCTTTGTCTTTGTAACATGATTTTTTTGGGCTGGTTTACATTAATAATTGACTTTAGCTAAATTCATGTATTGAGAATTGGTATAGTATTGATCATAGTCAGCATCAATTGCATAAATATCCTTATTTGAATGTTGTGGATTGGAGGTAGAATTTGTTTTTGGGTTGTTAGAGGAAGAAGGCTTGAAAGCTTATTTCTTTTGAGAAGCATTAACATAATCATGATGATATATTTTGATCATAGCATCATGATTGAATGTATCTCCTAGCATGAAATAAATGGAAATTTTTGTAATCCCATGACATGTTTCATGGAAATGACCAATATCATCATGAAAACAAAAAAAATTATTATGGTCATACCATGTGGGTAGATTATTGGCATAGGTGAATGGTTTATAAGGTGTTAAAAGTTGTTTCATTTGTTGAATAGTTAGAGGTGTATGGGAAGCTTTGGGATTGTCCATTTTGGCTACTCTTAGTTTTATTGGAGGAGGATTACCAGTGATGGTATTGGTGGATTTTTGGAATATTCCTTGATGTTTTTAGTGTTAGGTTCAAACTGTTTCATTAGAAAGTCTTGTCAATTAGCTTGATTGATAGCATCATTTAAAGTTTGGGGAGAAAATTTTCAAAACTTGTATTGAAGGGAAGCTATTAAGGTAGTTATGAAGAGTTTGAACAAGTTATCATCAAAAAATTTATGATCATCTTTGTGATCTAAATATTTCCAATGTTTGATAAAATAATGCACTAATTTGGAAGAGGATTGTTTAATATTAATGAAATGGGTAAGACAGTTTTCATGAATATCATTGTGTTGAAATTCTTTAACTAAAAGATTGACTAAATCCTCAAGTTACCACATAGAATGTTGGGGAAGTTGGTTATACCATTATAATACATAAAATATGAAGGTTTTAATTAAAATTTTAGTATTTTCAAAGGTATTAATTTGAATCCACTCTTTATAAAGTTTATTGAATACTTTGAGAAAACATGTAGGGTCTTTAATCCCATCATATTTAATAATTGTAAATATTTTGTCAATGTCTATAGATATAATTAAGGAGGCTAAATGCTCATTTTGAATGTGTTGAATCACCTTGTTGTGCATAATAGGTTGGGGAATGATATTTCTCGTAACATATTTAAGAGGTGGAGGGATGAAATTTTGGTTATTTTAGGGAGAAGAATAAGAGGTTGATTAGCCATGTTTATCATATGATGTTATAGTTGCATCATTTGAGAGGTATTATATTTTTTCATGATGTTCATTTGTTGCACTATTTATATAATAATTTGAGTGGTATCAATTGGTGGATTGGTGTTGGCAGGAGTATTACTAGGATTGGTATTAGGGGAAGGGTTTCTAGGAGGTAGATTATTAGGAGTTAGATTGCTAAGAGGCAAGTTAGTGGTGTTGAGAAGGTTTCTTGTGGGGTTGTTTGTTAGGCTTGTGTCAATTTCCCCCATAGTTTAATAAGGTGCCTCAAAGAGAGAATTATATTGAGAAGTGTAGAATGGATCTGATCCATCAATCTTATCATTTGGAGTAATTTGGACCATATTGCAGTCCAAAGATAAGGGATGAGAAAAAGTGATCCAAGAGTGAAGATATTTTTGGGTAGAAAAGGTAGAAAAAACATACCATATAGCATCTAAATTGATTTAGGTCTTCCAAAAATATTTTGATAGGGGATTTCATGATGTTTGAAGTCAAAATCTGAGATCATAAAGCAAAGAGGAAAAATAGGGACAAATTCAACCAAATACATAATAGTATCAACCAAGAGGTAATGATTGGTTCAAAGAGTCTATAGGAAAGACAAATAAAATAAGATGCAAAAGACATATTTAAACTACTCGATTGTGTTCTATATATGGTAAAACTAAGGTATTCTAAAAAACACATGGTTAGATGGGTCAACTGTGTGCTAAAGATAAACTGGACAAGTAGCCTATAAGAGATTGAGTCAATAGGTTTGAATATGTTCTAAAGATAGGGAGAAATTTTGAAATATAAGAACTAATAAAATTTAATTGAACACACAAACAATTAGATCAATGTGTTTGATCTAATTATAGTACACAACACAAATTTTGTACCAACACTAGCTAGTACAAATTTGATAATACCAAATACAATTTACAAATAGGAAGTAACAAAACTAGAATGTAAATGTTAATCTAAGTGGTCATTTTTGAATTTTTTAAAGTTATTTTGAAATTAATGTGATAGGGTGTTGGCTATAAAAAAGAACTAGAAAATTAATTTATGGATAGTTTCAAGTAGTTTAGGTTGAAAGAGATTTGTATTGGTGATTGTACTAGCTTGGTATTTAAGCCTACCCCATCACTTCATAATCTCATAGAGATAAGGGTGTTGGATGATTTTATAATATATACCATCAAGAATATGTTATGCCTAGCCAAAAAAACAAGTCAAATTCCCTCTTGGTGATGAAATCCAAGTAGATAGACCTTGGGAAGAAAATGTTTAATGTTTTTTAGTGTTAAGTGATTTGGAAGTGTGTGTAAAATAAAAAATAATGTGACTAAATTAGTAAATTAAAAACCTATTATTTAGTCTATAATTACTAATCTAATCAAGCAAGCAACAAAAATGAAAAGTGAATTAATTACTTGGAAGATAAATTAATTTGTTTGTTCATGAAGAGTACATAGTTAGTGTAGGTGACACTATATGCAAACATTACAAAAAAAGTTGAAAAATTTGCTATTATTTGTGGAATCAAGATCCAAAAGAAAATAGTCAAATAGGTCAAATTAGTCTTCTAGAGAGAAATTAAACTACATAACTATGTCGATCTAGTCGACCCAGTTCATTATAGGGTTATAGTTTTATAGACTGCAAATTATGAAAAGTGAGACTAAAAATGAAAAATAGAAATGACTAAGAAGGTATGAATTAACCTTTATAATTTTGAATATTTTTGACTTTGTTGGTTTTATGATGTGTTTCTCAAATGCTAATTTTTATATTCTGCTAATAGAGTTTACTGGGTCGATGAAGTCTGTAAAACCTGTATGTTGAAACTAAGCTACAAATAAAGTTAATTGGGTTGACAAAGTCTACAAACCTATGGTTGAAAAAGATAATTGTGTCGAGATAATTGATATAGTTACATGTTGTTATAAAATACCTATATAGATAAAATAAAGTTGATTTGGAGTGACTATGTGTTAAACCTGTACACAAACTGTTAGCATGTATCGATTGGTTCGATATAGTACTACAAAAATAAAAAATATATATAAGATGATAATAAATGAATGCATTAAATAAAACCAACAAGGGTTAAATTCATGTCAGATTCACTAGGATATATATAATGGAAAGTGAATATCTATAAATCAATCCTAGCTTGAAGAAGATAAATCACACTTACCCTTCCACTTATTGGTACATTTAGACAATCGAGGTCATGACCAAAATGAATCCTCTATACCTAACCAAGGGTCCCTTACCATAATAATGTCATGAGAGAGGGTTAAAAATATTCTAGGCAAGCAACACCATGCAATAACCCTAGTTAGGTCCTATGTTTTTTATATTCACAAAGTATATACAAGGTAAAGTAAAATCTAACCTAGTGCTAACCAAAGCTTGTGGCACAAAATAGGGGTAATAAACATAAAAATAAACATGAATAGAAGATATATACTTAATCCAATGTAGAATAAATCCTAATTCATGGAGAGAGAAACATATAACCTAACAAATTCAAATTTATCTAATTTAACAAGGAGCAAGAGTTATGAATACTTACCTTTGAAAATAAACCTGCCAAGCCTCAATCTCTCCCTTGGCCAAGGTTCTTCACAAGAGGTTGTTTTGGTAATGATAACAAGGATAGGTCAGGTCTAAGCTATAGGAATTCTCTATGCATCCAAAATAATTATCCATAAGACAAGATTCGTATCTCCAAGTGTAGTATTAAAACCCTAAGCAATGCTCCTCAAGTAGAATGGTGAATAAGCAGATACACAATATATTATGTTTTTATTCTTTTCTAATAAATGGTGAAAAGGATGTGTATATATAGATATATATAACCCTAAACCCTTCTAAAATTTTAACCAATAGATTTGGTTGAATCAACCCTATATCATTAATTAATAAAAGTAATTAGCTCCTAGTATGAGTTGGTTAAGACTGATCTAGACCCATAACATGCTAATATATTTTAAGTATAGGGTAGGCCCATGATGAAATTATTTGATAAATGTCAAAAATAGTTTTTGGCTTAGGTAGGGGTTGTTTAAGGTGGTGAATTGCTTAGAGTAGTTTGTAAGGGAGATGTCAAAGCTTAAGGAATTGTATAGGAGAGGTTTGTGTTGATTGTAAGTGGTGGTATAGGATAAATCAATTTTGTGAAGCACCAATGGTCTTACCACCCCTTTATGCACCCTTTAAGGCATGCACTTAGAGATATTAGGTCTTGATGGGTTCCTATAAGAGAGAAAGCATCAGTAATTGATCAAGTTTAAAAATATTATATATACAAATTCTATGAGAAACTACAATCCATCAAATCACAAGAAAAACCATTTAGCAAGATATTCATTTGTTAAGTACAATTATTATTTCTCTCTTTCCTTACTCAATCTGATGTTATATTTGATTTAAAGTAAGAACTAGTTTGTTATTGTTTATTTCAAGCACTATGTTGCATGCATACATTTTATGGCATGACCGATGGGACTTCTTTTGTCCAGTAATATTTTTAGATTCTTAAGAGGTATAAATTATTGTTGTTACTACTAGGAGGGATTTGATTTATGTTTAGATCAATTTTTTTAACATTTCATCCCTCTATTCATCGTTTTTTTTTCATTTTATGTGTCAAATTTTCATTTTTATACACAACAACATTTTAGTTATGTGTGTTAGCATTTATGTACTCTCGAGTGGAATTGTTACATTTGATAGTGGTTTTTTTACTTTATATATGTGTTTAGATAGGTTTTGGCATTTTTTCAATATCTTGTGGCATTTATTCATCTCATAATGTTGTTTTTACCCAATGTGTGGCATTTTTGCACCCAAGAGTGGCATTTTTTCACTATCTAGAATTTATGTTCATTGTGTGGCATTTATGCACTCCAGAGTGACATTTTTTATCATGGCATTTCTTCCCTCTAGAGTGTCATTTTCCACTATGTGGCATTTATACTCATTGTGTGGCATTTCTACACTCCAAAGTGGTATTTTTGAATTAGTGGTGTTTCTAGTTCTAAAAATGGCATTTTTGATCTAGTAGTGGTATTTTTGCATCATGTTATGGAATTTTTATTTCTAAAGCACATTTTTCAAGTGTACTTATTTCAAATATTTTATTTTCTAATGTAAAATATTTATATTTTTTATTTTTCATCATACTCACCTTTATGTGCAATAAATATCATATGAATAAGCCCTAAAAATATAAAACTACTAATGATTTTATATGCAACTACGTTGAAATAAGACTTATAGAGAAAAAAATTATTAATTAAGTAATCATTTATTTTTATTTTTATTGTTTATTTGCATGTGCTCTAATCTGTGTATGTTCTTTTGAGCCATAGAGTAATATTGAGGATCAAAAATGCTTTAGATCATATGTGTATCCCTAGTTTAATATGTGTATGTTATTTCATCATTTTTTAAGGTGATCTTAGATATAATAACAATTTAAACTTTTTTCTTAGGGTCTAGTGACTTGGATTTCATCACCAAGCACTAGCCAAAGTTCATGTTCTAATGAACTATAAATATTCCTTAGAAGAGTTGTTGTTATTGGGTAAGTAAAAGTTTGGTTTTACCCAATTTCCATGTAATTAAGTGGGTAACCACAAATACCCTAGACAACACCCATATATCATGAATTTATACCTCACTTAATGCAAGGTATATAAATGAATCCCATAGAGATCCTAAATAAATCTGGCTTAAGATCCATCTAGATGCAATCATGTATTGATGCAAGGAAAACAAAATTACATAATATTACCAATATTATATCCTTGAGGTATATTTGTAGGCCACTATGTGATTGCACACTTGCTTGACTAGTAGAGGGTGTTATTGCTTTTGTGTGATTAATTTCCCTTTTGTGTAAAACCAGTCTAAAGGCAAATCCAAAATAAATCAAATAGAACCTAAAATAAGATACCAATATATACAAAACTAAGACACCAATGAACTTTTAAATCCAAATCCATTCATTATTGGTGGATCTTTAAACCAAGGCCAAACTCATGATGATGATAATGATATATTTGTCAACTAGAGTGAATATAATGATGACACCAATGATTTATTTAAAATAGAATAAAGTATATCCTAAGTAGATCAATTCATATTTAAAAATAGAGATGATGTCCTTATCAAAATTATAAAAATAGGAGCCAAACTTTAAGTGGATTTTATTTCTAACAAGCTATATAGCATTATAAGTTGAAATGATCAAATCCACCTAAACCAAGAACATGTTAATTTTAGTGATCCTATTGACCAAAACAAATCAAATCCAAAATCCACTAGTCAAAACCCCAATCTAATTTTTTATCATGTCAACACTAACAAGGGAAAACCAATTTTAACATAATAAAATTATCAAGACCAAAATCAAATTATGTTTGACCAACTTCAAAAACTAAGTCAATAATTAGAAAACTTAAACACCCATTGGGCATGCTAGAATCCTAGTATTTTGACCTTGTATATTTCCTAAAACCCATACATACCAAGTATATACAAGGGAAAGTGAAGTTGATCTATAAATCAATCCTAGCTTAGAGAAGATAGATTAAACTAGCAATTCTACTTGTTGGTACATTTAGACAATCGAGGTCATGACCAATATGGATTTGATAGACCTAACTAATGAGTCTTTTAACATACAATATCACTAGAGAGGGTTACAAATCCTCTAGTTGATTAATACCACATATTAACCCTAGATAGGTCATATGGTTTCTAACAAAGTAAAGTAAATATAATATAGTGCTCACCAAAGCTTGTAGCATAAATGGGGGGTAATAAACATAAATAATAAACATGCAAAGAAAAACTATACTCAAGTTAATGTAGAGGTAATCCTAAGCATGAAGAGATAAATACATTCATATGCCATTACTTATGTAATTCTATAAACCAGAATAGAGGAATAAGAGTTACAAATACTTACCTTGAGGATGAATCCACCAAGGTTCAATCTATTCCTTGGACAATGGTGCTTTGTAAGAGGTTGTTTTCGTTTGTAAGGATCAGAAATATAGATTATCTGTAGGCTATAAGACTTCTCTTATTTATCCAAGAGATTTCCAAAAGACAATATTATTCTCCAAGTATAAACCCTAAGTAATAACTCAAGTAGAATGGTGGAAGAGCAGATTGTAAAGAAACAAAAAATGAATGATTATCTTTATCTCTAATAAAAATTGGGTAAAAGATGTGTATATATAGTTAAATCTAACCCTAAACCCTTCTTTAATTTTAGAGGACATAGTCAGCCTAGTTGACCTAGTTGTTTAGGAAATAGAGAAATTAGGTCTTAGATAAATTTGACTGGGCTGACTTAATCCCATAACATGTTCAATTCCTAGGACATGATCGACCCATTTGACTATGTTCAGAGGATGATATAAATAGGTTTGGCTTAGGTAGGAGATATTTGAGGTGGTGAATTTATTAGAGGAACATGTAAGGTAGGTGTCAATTCTTAGGGAAACATATAAGAGGGTCTTATGTTTGTTATAAGTGGTGATATAGGGAACAACAATCTTGTGAATCATAAATGGTCTTCCTATCCCTTTCTTGGTGCACACTTTATGGCATGCACTCAGAGAGATTGAGACTCAACAGGTTCTTACAAGAGAGAAAGTACTAATAATTTATAAATTTTAAAAATATTGTGTGTATACATATGCCCCACTTGAATCTCATCACGTATAATGCAGTTACAACATGAGATGATACTTTGGGAAAATAACACACCAATACACAACATTGAGCTAAATAAATTTTAATATTTTAAAGTATAAAATAATTGAAATTAAATAACTAAAAAGAAATAACAAAAATAAATAAGTAATATATACATCCCTTGACTTACCTTTATCATCGAATGGTTATCTATAGTGTTTATAGTTTTGATCATGGAGGGCACAGAGACTGCTTTGAACAAACCCTAAGAATAAAAAACTTAAAAAATAAAAATAAACAAACACAAGAAAGTCAAGATAACTAAAATGTGTAGACATGACATACTTATAAATTTAGTAATCTATGGTGAAAAATGTTAAGTTGGGATCAAATAACCAAGCCAACTTTGATTAAATTAAGTAATTGAAAATCCAAGGTTGTTAAATGACTAAAAGACTCAAACAAAATGTACCTTAGGTAAGAAGGGAAACAAACTAAATCAAGCTAAGGATACATGAATTAAACAAATATGGGAAATCAACATAAACACAACAATGATGAGTGATATGTAACAATCCAAACTCATTAAATATTAAAAAAATTACATGGAATGAAAAATAACATTGGTGAGTGAGAAGTAACAATCCAAACTCACTCAATAATAATAAAAAGTACAAAAATATAAAAATGGATGCAGTTGTCCAAAAAAATGAATGATTATGATTTTTTTAAAATAGAACCAAAGTAAGTGTATAAATATAAAATAATGGTGTAAATAAAATAATATATAGTCACTCAAGCATACTATTTTGTACTAAAGATAGATAAAACCAAAACAAAGTAGTGCTATCATGTTGTAAGATGTGAAAAGAAGGAATATAAAAGAGGGGAAATGGATTTATATTTAGACTTACCTATAATGGGGGGAAAATAAATAGGTGGTATGGGAGATGTAGGAAAAATCAAGGTAGATAAACTCTTTATCAAAGTCAAGACACTAAAATTAAGTTTGTCAAAACAAGAGGACTTTCGACATTAAGGACTCTGGAGAACTTCTCCTAACCACAAAAATATTAGGTTATCAAATTAAGTATTAATATCATCCCATGAAAATTAAAATGTACCTACCTTCTCATAATGTGTTCCCCATTCCTCAGAACCCCTTACATATTTGTTGGTATACTATGAATATTGAGTACTTATGTGAGAAAATAGGTAGCACTATAGATAATTTTAAATTCTCCTATCCAAATCTACTAGCCTACTACACCCCAATGTACCTTGACTCTATTATGAGGCCAATTTTGGAGTTTTAGATTCAATTAGAAACAGGAGAGGTGTTATAAATCATGTCTTTTGGTGTGATGTTTCATTTTAGATTTTTATATTGCCTTTTAATCATTGCCTTTTATTTAGATGATTTGGATTTTAACTTTATAATAGATTTTTCTATTCCTCCTCCATACAGATCGAAGAACCAAACATAGGTGCTAAAAATGACTATCATTTAAAGATTTTGAACTTGGTTTCTAAGAGGGAGGACTTAGAGAGCATGTTGTCTAAGAGACTTGTTTATTCATGTTAAATAAAAGTGTTATCTTGACTTCAACCTTGTTTAATCCAAAGTGGAATGAAATGAAGGGAAATCAAGAACATGAAACTATTTGAATTATCTCAAATCACAAAAAATGTGACAATGTGAAAGGGATACAATAACAAGTATGATTCCTTATCATAAGAATGTATGTAAATGTAGGAAAACATTCTAACATAGTTTATTGTGAAATTTTTATCAACAAAAGAAATAAAGACTGAGGCTGAGAATATGGAATCAAAAAAATTTAACCATGTATTAACATTGTAAAAATAACACTTAGTTTTATAAAAATGTTTGAAATAATAATTATATTTTATGAGAAGAGCTTGGTCTTATCCATGGTCTTACACTACAACTCATAAAATAAAAAATTTAGTAGATGAAAAAATGTGAAAAATGGTATTTGTGAGGAATGTTTGGTCCTATCCATAGTCTTACACTGTAACTCAAAAAATAAAGAAGAGAGTGAAAATGGTTTTTATAAATAATAAACTTATGATCAAAGAGAAAAGGCATGAAAAATGGATGTATGAAATAAAAAGGTATTCATGAGGAAAACCAGGTCCTACCCATGGTATCAAATTGCAACTCATAAATTAAATAAAAATAAAAACCAAAGACCAAACAAGGAGACTAAGGTTCGTGTATAGAATAGACTACTAAAAAGGTGAGATCATTAGAGAAGTCCTGCAAGAAGTGTTAGTAGGACATTATATCGAATTATTGAAAATAAAGAAGATATTTAAGCAAAATATTTCTTTAAAAATTGTCCATTGGTGGGTTCTTTGAAAATATGTCCTTTATTAGTTTTTAGATGATAAGTACTAGGACCAAAAATGTCTTTTACTAAGTAAGGGCCATGTATACACATAATATTTTCAAATTATACCAATCATTGATGTTTTCTCTCTTGAAATAACCCATCACATCTCAATCTCTCTAAGTGCATGCCTTAAAAGGTGTACCAGGAAAGGGGTGGGTCGACCATTGGTGCTTCACATGATTGTTGTCCCCTATACTACCACTTGCTATCTACACAACTTTCTCCTATGTACTTTCCTAAGCCTTGAATCTTCTCTTACATAATACTCCAATCATTTCACTACCTTCTTTAGAACCTACTTAAGCATAAAACCCTTTTTGATAGTTTACATTAGATTATCAGCTAGGGTTGACCCTATATTTTAAATTTTTAATATCACATTACAGGTCTAAGCCAGCTCTGGCTAACCTAGACTATAACCTAACTTATTTTTTATCAATTAATGATATAGAGTTGAGTGGGCTAACACTATTGAATAGACTTTTAAAAAGTATTAGGATTAGATTCATCTATATATACACATTCATTTCACAATTTATTAGAGAGAGACAAGAGTTAATTATACATTTACACTTCTTTACAATTTGTTCTTCCACCATTATCTTTGAGGAGTTATTGCTTAGGGTTTATACTTGGAGAAGAATATTATCTTGTGGAAAAGTCTTAGATACTTATAACTTTCTTAGTGATCCTTAAAAATCACAACAACCTATTGCAAAGCACCTTTGGCTAAGGGAGAGATTGGGTCTCGATAGGTTCATCTTCAAGGTAAGTATCTCTAACTTTACTCCTTGATTTTAGTATATAGAAGTATCATAAGTAATAGCTTTTGAATATATTACTCTCTCCATGCATTAGGGATTTACCTATACATAGCTTAATTAGGATTATCCTATGCATGTTTACTTTATATGTTTATTATCCCTACTTTGTGCCACAAGCTTTGGTGAGCACTAGATTAGACTTTACTTTCTTTTGCATATGCTTTATGAATATGAAAACATAGGACCTATCTAGGGTTATTGCATAGTGTTGCTTGAATAAAAGATTTGGAACCCTCTCTAGTGATATTATTGTGGTAAGATATCCCTTGGCTAGGTCTAGTGGATCCATTTTGTACTTGACCCTGAATATCTAATATATCAACAATCAAAAGCGTAAGTAGGATTTATCTTTTCTGAGTTATGATTGATTAATGGATTGGTTGCATTTACCTTTGTATACATTCTAGTGAACTTGACATGAATCAAACCCTTTTAAGTTTTTTTCAATATTTCATTTTATCATTATATTATCTATTTATATTTTTTAAGTATTGTATCGAACTTGTTAGTATAGTTCTAATAGTTTGTGTGAAGGTTTAACACATAGTCACTCCAAAATGACTATGTTTTATCTATGTAATTTTTCTCCAAATATAGGTGATTGGATTGATTATCTCGGCATAGTCTTCTTCTTTAGTTATATATTTGCATACATAGTCAAACCATTTGAGTCTATTCATAATTCTCCTCTTTAAGCATTATAGTCTACAAACATAGTTGAGCTAGTCGACTCTATTCGTAACTTTTTTTTAGCACATAGGTTTTGCAAACTCTATCAATCCAGTCAACTCTATTAGTATAATTTTTAAATCAATACTTAAGCATCACAACATAAAATTTTAAAATATAAGTATCTTCAAACCCACCAAGGTTCATTCTTACCTTCTTTATCATTTCAATTTTTCTTTCTTAGTACTATTTTCACAAGTTTGTAGTCTATAAAATTGTAAACCTACATCAAACTGGGTCGACTAGCTCGACATGGTTCTATAGCCTATTTTCTATCTATAAGACATATTTAACATGTTTGATTGTGTTTTTATAGATCTTACATCCACATAATAGTAGAGACCTGATCAACTATGTTATACATTGTTTGCATACTGTATTTTCTGAACCAATTTTGTACTCTTTACAATCAAAGAATTAATTTTTTTTGTTAGTAATTAATTCACCTTTATTTTTAGTTGATCATATGCTTAGAGTAACAAACATAGATTAATTAGGTGGGTTTTTATAATTATCAATTTAGTCACACTATTTTTATTTTTTGAACACACTTCTAAATCACTTTACACAAAAAAAAATATTAAACATTTATCTCCCTAATATCTACATAATTGGATTTCATCACCAAGGAAGAAGCCAACTTGGTTTTTTGGCCAAGTATAAACACATGGTTGATGGTATACATTAGTAAAGCACCTGACTCCCTTATCATTGTGTGATTGTCAAGTGAGGGGATAAACCCCAATACCAAGCCTGTATTATTGACAATACAGATCTCTTTTAGCCTAAACTTCTTGTAACCATCCTTAGATTTATTTTTAGGTACTTCTTATAGCCAAATTCCTATCACATTAATTTCAACATTTATTTATATTAAAAAACTTGCATTATCCAACATTGGTACAAGGTTTGTGTTATGTGTTCCAATTAGATCGGTCACATTGATCCAATTGCCTGTGTGATTAATTTCATCTAATTAGATATTATCTTGAAAAATCCTTTTATATTTATATAAAATTTTCATCCATGTTGATATAGTCTCTTCCCAACTATCAATCTTGATTACCTTTAATACACAGTTACTCCACATAATTGTGTATCTTTTTAGCCCAGTCAATTTTATATTTTCAAGTGTACTATCAACCCATATGACTATGTATCTCTCTAACATATTTCAATTATATCCCTTACATCACATAATTGACCATCTTGATTGTGTTATTTTATTTATTATTATGTGAAATTTCTTCACATAATCTATCAATCTGATTGACTATGTACTTATTAGTCGACACTATTCTCTATCTGGCTAACTGTGTCTTTGTTTTTCCTTCTTGTTTATTGATCCCAAATTATTTATTAAAGCATCATCAAATACCCTATCAAAATATTTTTGGACAACCTAAATCCATTTAGATGTTATATGAGATGTTTTTTTCTTCCTACCTTCACTACCCAATAAAATCCTCACTCTTGGAACACCTCTTATTCTCCCTTCTCTTTCGATTAAAACATGTTTCAAATCACTCTAACTGATAATATTTTTGGTTTATATCCTTTTCATACTTATAAATACAATTCCCATCTTAAATCATATCATCGTAATGTGGGGGCAATTGATACAAGCTTATCCAATAACCCCACAGGGAATCTACCACCTAGCAACCCTCCCCCTAATACCACTTTAGGGAATCCTCCTAAAAACACTAACCCACCAATTGATTCAAATCATATTATTGCATAAATAGTGAAACAAAAGAACATCATGCAAACATCTAACACCTCTCAAATGATGCAATTACAACATCATTTGATCAACATGGCTAATCAACCTAACATTCTTCTCCCTCAAAATAATCAATACTTTATTCTTCCACCTCTTAGAGATGTTGTAGGTAATGTCATTCCCCAAGCTATCATACAAGATAATATGTTCAACACATCCAAAATGATCCTTTATCCCCTTTCATTATTTCTATTGATATTGGTAATATATCTCCAACTATTAAATATGGTGGGACTAAAGAACCAACATCTTTTCTTAAAGCATTCGATAATATTTATAAAGAGTGGATCCAAATTAATAATTTAACCACAACCAAAATTTTAGTTAAAACTTTCATCGATGATGTATTATAATGGTATAACCAACTTCCCCAACATTCTATATGGTAACTAGAGGATTTAATCAATCCTCTTGTCAAAGAATTCTAACACAATGATCTTCCCAAAAATTAACTTAGTCATTTAATCAATGACAAGAAATCCCCTATAAAATTAGCTCATGATTTTATAAAATTATGGAGATATTTGGCTCACAAGGTTTATCACAGTATGATTGATGACAACTTGTTCAAACTGTTTATAACAACATTAACACCTTCACTTCAATACAAGTTTAAAATTTTGCTCCCCAAAATTTAACTGAGGTTATTGACCAAGCTAAGTTTCAAGACTTATTAATGAAATTTTTTGAACCTAATATAAAATCATCAAGGGATATTTTCAACATTCAACCAATTTGATAACGACAATCCTCATCAACCCAAACTAGGAGTAGCCAAAGTAGAAAATCCTCAACCTTCTCATATGCCATTAACCATGTAATAATTGAAACAATTTTTAGTTCCCTCTAAACCATTCAAATACCCTAATAATCCCTCTAAATTCTATGATCCTGATCAATTTTTTTGGTTCCACACTGATATAGGTCATTCCCATGAAACATGTTGAGGGATTACAAAATTTTCCATTTATTTTATGCTTGGAGATTACATTAGTGCTTCTCAAAAGAAACAAAATTTCAAAGATTCTTATTAAAATAATCTAAAATCTTTCTCTACATCTAACCCTCAATAATATAACAATGATATTATGATTATGATTGATACCACACCAATTACCAATACATAAATATAGTTAAGGTCAATTATCGATGTAAAATAGCCCACAAAGATCCTATCATCAAACTAAAGAAATGGTATTTAGAAGAGAAACTTCTCAAAGATAATACTACTACTCACTTATCATCAAAAACTAATGAGGAACCACCTCCTCACTCCATATGTCTAACCATTTTCATTCCTCCTAAACATATTTTACCTTCCAAGCCTCAAGTGATTTCTTCTTCTGAAACTCGTTGGAACTTCTTAGAAGAAATCAACTCTATGCCTTGAAAAATTCCTCTCATAGATTTAGTTCATACCTCTCCCTAACATATAAGTTCCTAATGCAAAAACTCTAATAAATCAAAGAACCATCTCCCTTGGAAGAGGAACCATATTCTTATGATCCTCAACTAGTAGAAGTTCATATCATTAAATCTATTTGTCCTTATTCAAAACCTTCCATAGAGTTCCTCAAAGAAGAAATGATCAATGATGAAATATTCTTTTGATTTGACAATCCACCTCTCTTTATTAAAATAGATATTAATACCACCTTCATTCACAAAGTATTAGTAGATGAGGGATAAAGCATTAATGTGAACTTTTTGGCTCAATCAACAACTCAAATATAGTAAAGCTCATCTCAATTAAACTCATTTGATATGTTGTGGATTTGATAAGACTAATCAAAATCCAATCTTTTGTATTTGGATCCATCTTAATATTAGACCCAAAACTATACATACTAAGCTTATGGTCCTTAATTTACCATTAGCTTACAATATACTCCTAGGATGCCCATGGACTCATCACATGGGGTCTATCACCTCTTCCAGAAGCTAATGTATCAAGTTCATTCATAATGGAAAATGATATAAACATGAGACTGATCCTAACCTATGGAGTATTCAACTTCCTAATCCTAAATCTCAATATCGGATTCCCACTATTCTAAATATTAATAGTTCCCCTTTACCCAAATTCATCAATATGAATCTTGGTTTACATGTCAATCTTATTAATTCTAAAGATGAAGATTCTAATGATTTGAAAACTACATGAAATAATACCAAGCTACCTCCTTACATCTCAGAGTGGCTATCTCATTCCTTGTTACTTTGTGATCATACCATCCCTCTTATCAATGAGATCACCAATTTCCATCCTCCATGTAATGCACATAAAGCATCTTATACAAAAAATGATTTCACATGTAATGAATTTGGAATGGCCAAATTATTTTAAGATCCTTTATATGTCACCACATAAATTTAGTGATTTAGGCATCTTACCTTATGAAGTTCCTTCTAAGTCATAATCATGTATTATTTGTCCAACTTATGATGACAACTACATTATGGCCCAAGCTCAATCAAGAGATTTAGATGTTCAACATTATCAGAAAACTTTAACTCAAAAACATGATTTTAAACATGATGTTCATAATATTTTCATGGATTTTGATTTATAACTTGAAGATCATGTACTTCTAATCAATTTTCCTCTTCTTGATACTCCTTGGGTGGTTGAATGAATATTACCTCTTACATCTTCAAAACTTATAGAAAATTCTAAACCTCCTATCACACTGAACATTATACCTGATCCTCTTCTCATCAATAATGCTAAAGATACACCAATTAAATCTAATCAACCTTATTCTATAGTTTCACCTACTCCTGATATCACTCTTAATGCCAAGGCCATATATGTACATTAGATAAATTCTAAATGCAATCACCATGGTAAAAAAATTATTGATCTTGAAGTAGATGTGGAATATCATGGACCTTTACCTACGTTACCTAGAAATGAAGCCATCCTTGAATTACTTCATGTTTGATAACCTCAACTTCCTCGATAACATCACAAACTTTGGAATTTCAAATAGAATTCCCCTTGTTTTAACAACTTCATTGTTAGCATTGATCCTAAAACCAATCCCATTTCCTCTTTTCCTAATGCACCATATCATTTTCAAGATGCAAATTCTATGCTTGTCAAGGAAACTACAAGAATGGAATATGACATCCCCTCATGCCCTTGACCTATAATAATTTATAGAGAACTCACATAAAATAAAAATTATAACTTTCACTTATTCTGTGTTAAATATCATGAGACTTTATCTTGGTCATATGAGGACATTCTTGGCATCAATCCTAGTATTGTGGTGCACAACATCATCACATATCTCAATGCCAAATCTGTTTGGAAAAAATAAAAAAAAATTCCCCCCAAAATTTCTAACTTAGTCCATAAATAAATTATTAAACTTTTAGATGCCAAATTTATCAGACTTGTGGACTATTCCAAATGGGTCTCCAACATTGTCCCTCTTCACAAAAAGGTCACCATGGTCATTCACATTTACATCAATTTTTATAATCTCAATCTTGCTTGTCCTAAGGACAACTTTACATTACCTTTGATATATACCATTATTAAATCCACTATTGGATATGAAATTTTGTCCCTCATTGATGGTTTTTTAGGTTACAATCAGATTTATATCACCCCTGAGGACTAACACAAGACAAATTTCAGCATAGAATGGGGCACCTATTGCTATGTTAAAATGCCCTTCGGAATTAAAAATGTTAGATCTACCTATTAGTGGGCTATGACCCACATTTTTCATGACCTTATCTATAAAATTGTGTAAATATATGTGGATGATCTCATTGCCAAATCTAAAAGTTGTAAAACTCATATTTATGATCTTGCCATCATCTTTAATGGACTCAACAAATATAAAGTTAAACTCAAGCCCTACAAATGTGTGTTTGTAATTACATCTATTAAAATGATAGGTTTTTTAGTCTCTCTTTGTGGTATTTATGTCAATACCACTAAAATCAATGATATAGTCAACATGCTTATTCCTCACTCCATTCCATAAATTTATACTTACCTTGGTAAACTTGGGGTAATCTAGCAATTTATCCCTGAAATGGCTTATCATATTTATTATTTTAATTCTATTCTTAAGAAAGGTAATGCTCTAGAATGGATTGATCCTTGTTATAATGCATTTTCTAACATGAAATAACCATTACTCTATATGCCCACCCTTCATCCACCTTCTAATGATTGTCCTTTAATTTTTTACACTTTTACACACCTATATCAGTTGGGGCATTTCTTACCCAAGAAGATGATACTAAAAGAGAGTATGTTATCTACTATATCAGTCAAGGTCTCATATATTATGAAATTTTTTATGCCAAAGTATAACGTGATTGCCTTGCTATCTATTTCAAAATAGAAAATCTTCATCATTACATGCTTTATCAAACAACTTATGTTATAGTTCATTCTGACCCACTTTGTCACTTTTTCTATAAACCTTTATCCTTGGAGATAGAATTATCAAGTGGATGATTCTTTTAATGGAATTTTATCTCTACATCATCATGTAAAATGTTTTCAAAGGATAAGTCATTGTTTACCAACTCACAATGGCACCCATACCCACTACCAATCATCTTCAAGATAGTTTCCCTAATGATAACATCCTCTTTATTGAAGGTATTAATCATAATATTTCTCTTAAATATTACTTCTATAACATCACTACTAATTTAATATTAAGTAATCAAGAAGATTCCTACATCATTACTGACACTACTAAATCTAAATTAGTCAACAAAGAATGATTCCTACATCATTAATGATCTACTAAATCTAAATTAGTCATCAAAGAACTTTTGAATATCAATGTCAATCTATATGAAGACACTTGGACCCTTCTTTTTGATGGTGCCAAATGTCTCCAAGGAGATGGGGTAGGTTGTATACTCACTAGTACTCATGGTAAAATTATCCCTTTGGAATCTTAACTTATCTTGGATGTCACTAATAACATGGCAAAATATGAAGCATTAATCCTAGGCTTGACAGTGGTAGTTGACTTAGATATTACATATTTGTATGCTTTGGGTGAATCCCAACTCATTTATAAATAGGTTAATGGTGATTATCAATATAAAAGTGAAAATATTATTGATTATCATCAAATTTCCACTAACCTTTCCAAATAATTTGCCTCTTTTACCATTGATCCCATTCCAAGAGATCAAAACTTTATCACTCATTTACTTACTTCATCAGCATCTTTATTTCATCTACACCAAACTCTCACTAATTCTAAATTTCTTATTTAAATAAGAAAGTCTCCATCTTCCATCCAACCACAAGATTCACTTATCTATCATATTGAGGTTGTCATTATTTGATAGAGCTTGTGGTATAAAGACATTATCCAATTCCTTGAGCATAAAACTTATCCTCCCAATATGGATTCCTATAAAAAGACTCAAATTCACAAACAAGCTTTCAAACATGTTTTTTGATATAACACCATTTATTATCACAATATTGAAAGTACCCTACTCTTATGTGTAATGAAATAATAGGTTCCTCCTATCCTTGAACAAGTATAGGGGGGAGTTTGTGGTGGTCACTGTAAGGACATGCTACAACATGCAAATGCCTATTATGGGATACTTTTAGCCTACTCTTAAAAAGGATGCTATTGAGTTCACTAAAAAGTGTAGTCATTTCCAACTTCATGATGATCTAATCCATTCACCACTAGCCAAAATTCAAATTATGGAATCTCCTTGGTCATTCTCCATGTGGGGATTAGATCTCATAGGCAAACTACCTAGATCACAAGATGGGCATGTTTTTATCATCATGACTACTAAATATTTTGCCAAATGGGTAGAATCCATGCCTCTCATCAATTTCTTAGAGACTAATATTTTAAAATTCATCCTCAAACAAATAATTTATCATTTTAGAGTTCCCCATACTAATATTTTTTATAATGTTAGCAATTTCAAAAACAAGGATGTGAAACAACTATGCACTAAATTCAAAATATCCCATAAATTTCCCACACCCTATCATCCACAATGCAATGGCTAAGCTAAGGCTACTAAAAAAATTCTCAATAAAATCCTCCAAAATATAATCCATGAAACCTCCATGGATTGGCATCTTCATTTATATCTTTTACTTTAAGTCTATCACACTATCATACACACTGCTACTGGGGCATATCCCATTCTTGCTAGTCTATGGTTCTTAGTTTATCCTACCATTAGAAGTTAAGATTACCTCCTTGTGTATATCTCTCCATGGTATTATACCTAATGAATAATTACATGAAGTTAAACTTCATGCTCTCTATCTTCTTAATGAACACTATTTAGCCATTTTATAATATAATCACCAATACAAGGCTTGTATCGACAAGTAACATAACAAAAAGGTTAAAGTCTACAATTCCAATATTGGTGATCTAATCCTTAAATTAGAATATACCCATGATAAAGAAGGAAAATACACCCAAAAATTATGGGGCCCTTATTTAGTGAAAGATATTCTTGGTCTTAGCACCTATCACCTCCAAACTAATGAAGGCCATGCTTTCAAAGAACCCACCAATGCATAATTCTTGAAAAAATATTTTGCTTAGAACTTTCCCTTCTAATCATACTTCTATATGTTATCCTACTGATATCTTTTGTAGTATTTATTCATGGGTCTCACCCTTTGTAGTATTTTCTATTTCCACAAACCTTAATTCCTTCTCTTAGTCCTTTGGTTTTTATTTCTCATAAGTTGCATTGTAGAACTGTGGATAGGACCTGATCTTTCTCATGATTTCCTTTTACATTCATATCAAATTTGTTATTCCCCAATGCATTTTACACACTCTTGGGTTTTTATTTTGTGAGTTACAGTTTAAGACCATGGATAGGACCAGACCTTCCTCATAAATACCATCTTTTTTATTTTTATTTTTCACTTGCTTTGTTTACCCTCTTGGGTTTCTCTTTTATGATTTGAAGTATAAGACCATGGATAAGACTAGGCCCTCATAAAATCACCATCTTTAATTAATTCAGTGTTCTTTTTATATAATGTCAAGAAATGGTTACAAGGTTGTGACCCCTTGTTCTTAGCTTTGACTTTTTCTTCTTTTATAAACAAAACTTACATAACAAACTTGTTAGCATGCTTTCCCACATTTTTAACATTTTTATGATAAGGAATCTTACTTACCTATCATTATATCCCTTTTCACCTTTGCCATATTTCTTACGAATTGAATTAATTCAAATTGTTTCATGTTCATCCCCCTTGATTTATTTTCTTTCCATTCCACTTTGAATAAACCAAGGTCGAACTCAAGATAACACTTTTATTTCACATCAATAAACAAGACTCTTAGACACCATGCTCTCTAAGTTCTCTTTCTTAACTACCAAGTCTAAAGTTTTTAAATGATATTCATCTTTAGAACCCATGTTTGGTTCTCTAAATCTGTATAGAGGAGGAATAGAAAAATCCTTCAAAATTTAAAATCCAAAAGACTTGAAACAAAAAGAAATGATCAAAAGGCAACATACAAAGTCAAAAGTCAAAATCATACTAACAGACATGATTAATAGCACATATCATATCTCCAATTTAAGATCAAAATCCAAAGTTGGCCTCATGATAGATCTAAGGTCCATTAGGGTGTGGTAGGCTAATAGATTGGGATAGGATAATTCAAAATAATATATGGTGCTACCTATATTTTCACACAAGTACCCAATCTTTGCAGTAAATTGATGACTCTATAAGGGGTCCTGAGGAACAAGAAACATGTTATGGGAAGGTAGGTTCATTTTACTTTTCATGCATATAGCCTTCATGGGATGATATTCATATTTTATTTGGTGATCCAATATTTGTGTGGTTAGGATAAATTCTTCATAGTCCTTAATGTCGAGAGCCCTCTTATTTTGACAAACTTAATTTTAGTGTCTTGAATTCGATAAAGAGTTTTTCTACCTTTATTTTTGCCTTCATTTTCCCCTCCACCCATTTCATTTCCCCCCTTAATAGGTAATTTATATTTTCTAAATCTATTTTCCCCTTTCTATATTCCCTCTTCTTCACATCTTCAAACATGTTAGCACTACTTTTTTCAATTTTATCTATCTTTATAATAAAATAATATACTTGAGTCACTATGGATTATTTTCTTTACACCATTGCTTTACATTTCTAGAAATTGCTTTGTTTCATTTGAAAAATTTCCATTGTTGTACTCATTTTTTTAGATAATTGCATTCATTTTTAATTTCATGTACTTTTTCCATTATTGAGTGAGATTGGATTTTTACTTCTCACCCACCAATGTTGTTTTCCCTTTTCATGTCCTTTTTCCATTGATGATTGAGTAAGGATTTTTATTGCTCACTCATCAATGTTGTATTTCCATTTGCTTATCCATCTTTGTCTAAGTAAGGGTTGTTATTACTTTTACGTTGATGCTTGATTACCATTTTTTGACTTGTATCCTTAGTTTCACTTGATTTATTTTCCTCTCTTACTCAAGGTTTACTTGTCTATTTTTTTCAATATTTAGTAGCCTTGGTTTTTTAGTTACCAATTTACTCTAAAAATTTAATGTGGTAATTTGGTCCTAACTTAGCATTTTTAACCCCACCTTACCAAATTTATAAGTATGTCATGCCTACACCACATTAGTTATCTTGGCTTTCATGTGCATTTGTTTGTTTTTTATCTTTAGTTTTGTATCCTTGGATTTGTCCAAAGCAATCTCTTCACCCTCGATGATCAAAAATATAAACACAATAGAAAACCATTGAGTGATAAAGGTAAGTTAAGGTATGCATACACTAATTTTATTTTTAATTATTTCCCTTTTAATCATTTCCTTTCAGTTATTTTATGCATTAAAATATTACAAATTATTCAACTTCAGCATTGTGTCTTACCATGTTCTTTTCTTGAAGTACCATTCCATGTTGCACTTGAGTGACATGTGATAAGATTTGAGTGGTGCATATGTATACACATAATACTTTGAAACTTTATTTATTACTGATGATTTATCTCTTGAAGGAACTCATCGATTCTCTATCTCTTTGAGTACAGACCCTATAAGGTACACCAAGAAAGGGGTGGGCAAACCATAGGTGCTTTGCAGGATTATTTTCCCTTATACTACCACTTGATATCTACATAACCCTATCCTATGTACTTACATAATCCTTGCCTTATCTCTTGCACACTCCTCCAAGTATTTCACTACCTTCCTTAGCCCTACTAAAGCCTAAAACCCTTTTTGGTAGTTTACATTACAATATCATCCTGGGCTAACCCTATATTCAAATTGTTAAAAGCATGTTGTGGGTACTTATTTTTTATCAATTAATGATACATAGTCAATTGAGATGACCCTATCAGCTAAATTTTTGGAAAGGTTTAGGGTTAGATACAACTATACACATTTATTTTGCCATTTCTTAGAGAGAGATAAGATTTAATTATTCATTTGTGCTTCTTTACAATTTGCTCTTCCACTATTATACTTGAGGATTTATTGCTTAGGGTTTATACTTGGATAAGAATCTTATCTTATGGAAAATTCTTGGATGCTTAGGCCTTTCTTAGTGATCCTTATAAACCATAACAACATATTGTGAAGTGCCTTTGGTTAAGGGAGAGATTGAGTTTCGATGGGTTCATCTTCAAGTTAAGTATCTCTAAATTTACTCCTCTATTTTAGTAGATAGAAGTAGTATAAGTAATGGCTTTTGAATATATTACTCTCTATTCATTAGGTATTTACCTATACATAGTTTAACTAGGATTCTTCTATGCATATTTATTTTTTATGTTTATTATCCCCACTTTATGCTACAAGCTTTGGTGAGCACTAGATTAGAATTTACTTTTATTTGCATATACTTTGTGAATATGAAAACATAAGACCTAGCTAGGGTTATTATATAGTGTTTTTTGACTAGAGACTTTAGAACCCTCTCTAGTGATGTTGTTATAGTAAGATATCCCTTGATTACGTCTACTGGATCCATTTTGGTCATGACCTCAAATATATAATGTATCAACAATCAAAAGTGCAAGTAAGATTTATCTTCTCTGAGTTAGGATTGATTAATAGATCAGTTGCATTTCTTTTTGTATATAGGCCCCACCAGTTTTGTGCATATTTTCCTTCTTTGTCATATATATAATCTAGTTTGAAGACTAATTCATAAACATTAAATGTGTGGACTTTGACCTTTTTATTATGTTGTTTAGTAATTTGAGTCTTGTATTGGTGGTTATGTTGTAAAATAGTCAAATGGTGTTCATCAAAAAAGTATAAGGCATGAAGATGAGTTCACATAATTATTCATCAATAATTATGCC
This sequence comes from Torreya grandis, assembly GCA_037957365.1. NCBI lineage: Eukaryota > Viridiplantae > Streptophyta > Pinopsida > Cupressales > Taxaceae > Torreya > Torreya grandis. The sequence continues at coordinate 2,262,724 of JARHVA010000552.1, forward strand.
TTAAAGAGATATACATACAGATGTGAGTTTGACTTCTAATGATAAAACTGATTCAAAACCATATACTAGTGAAAGTGGTGCTGCCCCAGTGGTATTATATACACTAATATGGTATGCCAAAAGTGCATGATATAAGTGAATGTGCCAATCAGTATGATTTTATCAAATAGTATTTTTTCATATTTTGTTTATAATTTTATTGGTAGCCTCTTCTTGGACATTACATTAAGGATGTAATGTATGGAAAATTTGTGGAAAATTTTAAATTTAGAACATAATTATTTCATGTCTTTGTTTCTGAAATTGCCACCATTGTTAGAGATGATGGTATGGGGAACCTCAAAATAATAAATTATTTAGTTAAGGATAAATTTTGAAATACTAGTTCCCATGACATTGACAAGAAGCATGGCTTCTACCAATTTGGTAAAATATTCAGTAGCAGTAGTGATAAAGACATGGCCATCTTATGACTGAGTTAATTTACCAATGAGGCCTATCCCCACATAGAGAATGGCTAAGGAGACTCCACTATTTAGATCTCAACTGATGGTAAGTGGATTATATCATCACAGAGTTGACAAGGATTACACTTTTTATCAAAATTAATAACATATTTTCTTATAGTATGCCTAAAGTAACCCATACAAGGCATATATAGGTTGTAGCATGTCCACTACATTAACCACCACAAATGCCCCCATGTGCTTATTCTAGAAGAGTACGAACATCTTCTTACATTATACAATGAATTAGGGTACCTTATGCGTTATGGTAGTAAAGGGTTTTATATCTAAAGACATACTTGAAAGATTGTCTATGTATTCAAAACTTTTCATGAGAATCTGTGTGTGGAAGGTAAGTTTTATGTTCAATAAATTGGATTATGTTTTTATACCAATGGCTTTGTCAATAGTGATAACCTCACTATGACATATGAGAAAACTATTTGGTTTGATAGAAGAAGTTTATTTTCTTATTTGGATAATAAATTGGGAATCATTAAGTACTTGATGAGGATGAAATAGAGATGTTGATGAATTAAGAGAATCAACTATGGTATTTTGATCTCTTGGAATTGGTTCAATGGTAAAAGAGGCAAATTATTTGGCAAGTGTTGTATCCATTTGATGATATGCAATTATATTTTTACTTTTACATTAATAATCACCAGTAACTTAGTGACATATAAGTTTTGAGTCACCCAAATCATGTAGATATGGGATATCTAAGTTGAGTGATGATTTTATGCCTAATATTAGAGCTTTATATTCAACCATGTTATTAATGACATCAAAATGTTAAAGGTATGATCTTACCATGTGGGTTTGTTAGAATACATCCTAACACATCTCTTTGGAGGAATTTAGCACCATCAAATTGGAGTGTCCAAGTTCATTCATACAAATCAATGATAACTTTAGGTAGTTATTTGATAACTACTTTGGATTTAGTAGTATCAAGAGTGATATTGGTATCTTATTGATTATTTACTTCTAGATCAATAGTTAAATTATGAAAATAATCTTTTAGGGAGATAGATTGGTTAAGCCATTCAATATAAATAATGTTGTTGTCAGGGAGATTATCTTGAAGGTGATTTATAGCTAGTAAAGGTGTTGTTGCAAGATGGTTAGCAATGACTTGTCCTTAGACATATTTTTTTGTAACAATTTGAAATTCAAATTATATTAATAGGATCACCCATTTGCCAATTTTATCTCTAGGTAGGAATTATTTAAAGAAGAAATAATGAAGTGGATCAGAATAAATAGTGACATAAGTGGTCTAGTAATGCATATAATGATAGTGCTTTTTAGCTGTAAAGTAGATAGCAAAAAAATCATGTTATACTTTGGTATAGCATTTTTCATAGTAAATGGGTCATTTAATGATGTAATAAATAACTTACTCTACCAGTATCATCTTTTTGGGAAAGAATTACCCCAACTAATATGGGGGTAGAGGAGTATATATTACTAATGGATGGTTGTTTGAAGGTGGTTGAAGAGTATGAGTATGGAACAAAGATATTTTCATATTATCAAAAGGATTTTGGCATGAATCTATTCATTATATATAATTACCTTTTTTGAAAAGGGAATTGACTGAGTATATAAAATAATCCATTTCTAGGATGAGCCATCGAATTACCCCAAGTTTTTTATGGTAAGTGTGTATGTTAGGAATGGAGAAAGAAATAGGCATGTTGTTGATAGCATTTATTTTGGCTAGATCGACATCAATGCCTCAAGGAGAGAATAATAACCCTAAAAGTTTGCTAGATGTAATTCTAAATACACATTTGTATGGGTTAAGTCTAAAATGATAGCTAAATCAATGAGGTACATTATATGATTTTTAGATTTGGCAATGAGATCATTGACATAGGTTTCTAATATCTTGTGTATAAGATCATGAAAAATGTGGGTCAATGCACATTGATAGGTTGCTCTAGTATTTTTGAGAGTGAAAGACATTTTGACACAAAAATAGGTACCCCATTTTGTAGTAAATGTTGTTTTATGTTAGTTTTCAAGAGCTATGTCAATTTGGTTATAGTCTGAGAAACTAACCATAAATGATAACATTTCATATCCAGTGGTGGAAGATACTATAGCATCTATTAAAGATAATGGTAAGTTATCATTAGGACTTGTTACATTAAAATTATGAAAATAAATGCATATACAAATAACCATGGTGACTTTTTTATAAATAAGTATGATTTTTAATACCGATTTTGAGTAGTTAACAGACTTGATGAATTTGGCATCCAAAAATTTAATGATTTTTTCACGACATAAGGTATAAATTTTAGGTGCAAATTTTCATTATTTTTGTCTAAAAGGTTTTGCATCTAATTAAGTGATGATATTATGCATGATGATACAAGGATTAATACCCAACATATCTTCATATAAACATTCAAATGTTTCATCATATAAATAATCTAAAGTTATCATGCTATGTTGGCATGAGTTCTTTAGAGATAGTGATAAATCAAGGACTTGTTGTTGTACCATATTCTATTATTGTGGTCTCTTTAATGAATATAACATTTATGTCTTGGAAATGATATGGAGCATGAGTAAGATAATAAATAGGATTTGTTTTAGGTTCCACACTAGCAATGAAATTATTAAAACAATGAGCTTTTCATGTGAAGTTTCCAAGTTTATGATGTTTTCAGGGATGGTGAGGTTCTCAAGCATGGATTAGTTTAAGTATAACTTCATCACTAGGGAGTATGTTTAATGGTCTGTAGTATTTGTCATCTACTGCTAGATCAATGATTTTATCACCATTATAATCATATTTAGAATGTATTTATCATACATGTATGGCTTTAGCATCTAAGGTATTATTAGGTGTAGGTTTGATTTTAGGTTGAGGTTGAGTAGAGTCAACTGTATTGGTGATAGGTGTGTTAGATTATGTTGAATATGGAGGTTAAATTAAATTTAAGTGGGTAGCCTTAGTGGTATCTATAGGATCATGAGAAGAAAGTAAAGTTGGAGTATTGTTTGGTTGTGTAGAAAGTGTATAAAGGTCAGAAGTTTCTAGATTTTCTAGAGTTGATATTTTTTCAAGTATTGATGGGGTGTCTAATAGTGGAGAATTAATGAGAGATACATGATATTCAAGTCATGATTCAATATCAGTTGATATGTGAATTATATGGACATCACTATTGAAGGCATTTATTTTAGCTAATGTCTATTGATAGTGTCATACATCTAAGTCTCATGATTGAGCTTGAACCATGATATAATTATCAACATATGTGGTGTAAATAGAGCATGCATTTGTTTCTAAGGGAGAATAAGAAGTTGATGCATATAAATCACTAAATTTGTGGGGAGACATTGTTAAATGATCTTAAAATAATTTGGCCACTCCATAATCATCACATGTGAAATCATATTCAGTGTAATAAGCTTCATGTGCATTACATGGAGGAGGAATTTTAATGATATCATCAACTAGAGGTACGATATGATCATGTGGAAGTAAATAAGGAGGAATCCACTCCAAAATGTAATGAGGTAGTTTAGTAGTATTACAAGTATTTTCTAAGTCATTAGTTTCATCATCATTAGAATAAGTAAGAGTGACTTGTAAATATGGATGCATGTTAATAAATTTAGGTAAAGGTGTACTATTAATGAATGGAATGGTTGGAAACCAATATAGAGATTTGGGGTTTGGTAGTTGTATACTCCATGGATTAGGATAAACTTCATGTTTATAAAATTTTCCATTATGGATGAATTTAATATATTGACTACCTGAGGAGGTAATATCCCTCATATGATGTGTCCATGGGTGACCCAGGAGTATGTTGTAAGATAATGGTAAATCAAGGACCATGAGCTTGGTATGTATGGTTTTGGGTCTAATATTGAGGGGGAAACAAATATAATCAAGTGGTTTTTGATTTGTCTAATCAAATCCATGACATGTGAGATGAGTTTGTTTAAGGTGATCTTTGGTATATCCAAGTTGATGAATTAACCAAAGGGAGGTGACATTGATTCTTGACCCTTAATCTACTAAGAGTTTGTGAATAAGGGTGGTATTAATTACAATTTTAATGAAGAGAGGTGGATCGTTAGCCTGAAAAATAATTTAATCATTAATCATGTCTTCTTTAAGAAATTCTATGGAAGGTCTGGAATAGTTACAAATAATTCAATATTATGTACTTTTATCGATGAAGGGTCTTGAGGAGGTTTTTACACATCAAGGGATGGTGGTTATTTAATGTCTTATAATTTTTAATTTATAAATTTATAATGATATGGATAAGTATGAACTAAATCCATGAGGGGTGTTTTACAAGTCATTGAATTGAGATCTTCCAAGAAATTCTAATGAGATTTAGAAGAAGAACCAACATGAGATTTGGGAGGTATAATTTATTTTGTATTAATAAGATAAGTAGATTGAGGTTCTAGCTATGGGAGTGATTCCTCATTCTTTTAGAGGGTATGGTAGTGGTGGTTGTGGTGTCTTTAATTAGTTGTTCTTCAATGGATGGTTTTTTAGGCTTAGTGACAGGATCTTTGTGGGTAGGTTTACATCTATAATTGAGTTTAATTACATTCACATGTTAAGAATTGGTATAATATTGGTCATAATCAATGTCCATTGCACATATATCTATGCAAAATGTGATAAAGTAGATCAAAATTTAATTTTCATATTTTTTCATCTATCATTTCATAAGTGTTTTCATCATCACTATCATAGTATTCTAAAACATGGTCATTTATCTATTCTATGTTTACCAATAATGAAATCTCAAATCTAGGGTGATTGATCTTTCTCTTGATGTATATTTATGTTTACCTTAGTGGTTAGTACCTTATTTGCTTTTGGATTTGGAGGAGTCATTGTACTTGACTCACCCATTTCAAAAGTATGTATATGATCAAGAAGAATGCATTGTTTAGGTGGTGCCACTGTAGGGATGCCCTATATTTTAGAATATATCATTTTAAAGAATTATAAAGGTGTATCATCAACAAACATGGTCAATAAAGTCCCATTATGTGTGTATTTTACACATCTATGAAGTTTAGAAGGGACCACTTATATTGAATGTATCCAAGGTCTACCCAAAAGTAAATTATAATGTAATGACTACGACATCACTTAAATTGTATCTGGGACCATTTTTGGCCCCAATGTCACATCCAAAGTTATTTTTCCAACTAGTGGGCTATGTGAATCATCAAACCCTTTTATATACATGATGTAAGGGCATCTCTAAAAGGCATTTAATTTTGGTTTTCATAGTCATTATTAGCCTTAGGAAGTGTGTTTATCATAGGTAAGAGGCAAAGAAGTCATTAGAATTAGAATTTTGGTTGGAAAGGGATTTTCTTGCCATTTTGGTAAGTTTGAAAATTTGAAATTATTATGCCAAATTTGGATCCTTATCCTTTGTAAAAGAGTTCCCACTTTAGTCTAGTTAATTGGGAATATTGAAAGGGTCTATGTCATCTCAAGCTTATGTTTAGGTCATCCATTAGTCATTATGACAATGTGTTAATGGTGGTGTTAGTAATACTCTTCTCAACGTACTTGAGAGAGTAAGTACTTGGTTAAGGTAGTTATAGGGTTTAGAATGTAGGTTAATGTATATATTATTTTTATGTAAGGAAGGAGATGCATATGGTTTGAGGAGGATAGAAAGATTCAAGAATACACCTCCTCTTAAATGGCAAAAAAATGTAGACTCTACCTCTTTTGTAAAAGGAAGAATTCAAACCTCTATTGAAGGTCTTTACAAATCTTGATGACTGTATTATTTTTTGATGAATGCATATTTAGAAAAATGAAAGAATGAGATTGATATTTGTTCCCAAATTTGGTTGGTGAATTTGATACTCAGGTATGTTTTTAGAAGCAAACTTTGAATAGAAAAGGATATAAGGAACCAATGTGTTTTTGTAGGTACAGACCTCTAGTAGGTTGGAAAAGAATGATGTTTGCAATAATATGTATCTTTGTTGATTAAAGCATAACCCTGGTAATGGTGTTATCAATTGTTTGGATGATAAAATATGGTTATGTGAATGTTTACTTGTTTATGCAATGATGAGGAGTGATAGAGGAAATTTTTTAATACTATCATTAAGTCTATAATCTTTGATAACCCCTATTGCAGAACGTTCAGGTAGATTGAGTGTTATTTTAGACTATGAAATCCATGAATGGAGCTTATTTAAGAGAAATAAAGTATATTTTAACCTTTTTGAATGTGTTGGTATACTAGATAGACCTTACACAAGTCATTGAAACATTTTAAAGTATTAAGGAAACCCTATTAAAGGTGGTGACAATATAAAACCATGTTACTATATAAGTTGATTGATTTCAGACTGTATTTATCTTGATTGGTATATGAATAACTTTGGTGATTTTTTACTCAAAGTGTTTAGAGAGAAGCATTCATTTTTTTAGAGTTTATTTATTCCAAGATAAAATATAAATATAGAATCATGTTCAAAGAATTGTAAATAGTCCCTTATTTGTGTAAGTTTTCCTATTTGTTAGACTAAGTATTAGAATGCTTGTAAGACAAGATCAAATATTTGAATCTCAAAAGTTGTATATAGTTATGGTAAGTGTATTTGAGCCTATTGAATTTTTTTAGAGTCTTATCTTGGAGCAAGAATTAAGTTTGAGTCATCAAACCTAAACACACCTATATTTAGACCTTTTTTGACACAGTCAAGGGGATTTCGGTGTGAAAAAGTGTAACAATGGATGAATATGTGATATCCAAGGATTGGGTAATGTGCCTAAGGTCCATATAGACCTTTCAAGCATATTTTGGATATTTTAAACATAATAAAATGTTCCTAGTGGAATTAAGTGTGTTCTCAGCCTGTGACAAGCTCCAAAAAACCCTAAATTAGGGTTTAGGCCATATCTTTAGTTTTAACTAGTCAAAACTCATAAGTTTTTGTAATCTAGTCCTTTTATATGTGCTTGAAGTGATTAATATGTTGTATAATGTTTCATTAGGTTTTTGTATTGATATGGAGGTCTGATTGTGTTAGATAGTGATAAAGACTTAGGAAACCTAATACAAGACAATAGTGAGCAATTTGAGATTAGAAAAGGGGATTAAAAGATGAATGAAGGAATAAAAACATGAGAACAAGTTGATCTTGGTAAATTATTATTAAAACCATAGTTATTTTTTAATATTGTATAGTACATGTCTATATATAGGGGATTTTGAGTAAAACAAGGCTAAAAGGACTAAAAGAAAAGTATGTAGGGTTATGTAAAGGGAAAAGTTGAGGTTTAAATGATGTTGGTAAGTTATTAAAAGATTAAAGAGGGATAAAGATATATGTACAAATAAGATTCAATATATGGAAACCATAAAATTATTAATTAAACCTAGAATCATTGCATGAATATTGAGCCAAGAGGTCATTGCTAAGGAATAGTGCATTGAATAAAGACAAAGTGAGACAGATTGTGTGTATGCTCTACATCAATACATGACTAATTTTGAATAAGATTGGTGATAATTCCCATGGTGGTTAGGAAATTTATGCCACAAATGTTTAGGCCCGATCCATTGTCAACACTCACCCATTTGATACCCTTATTTTGCATGGTTACTTAAATGAATAATGATAACTCTTAGTTCATAATATCTTTAGATGGTAAATCTATTAGATCAAAGGTAATGAAATTGGCATTATTATTGAAATAATTTATGATTTCTAAAAAATAATCAAGCTCAATATCACTTGGAACTTGTGTCATATAATGCCTCGTATAGGATATCCTTATAAACATTAGATTACTTTAGGAGCTCAAGGACTGAAATCTTAGATGTGTATTACTCAATTAGTCAATAATGTCATATCCCTTAGATTTTATTATAATATTAAGTTTAGGATGCACTTATTATATATTAATAGGTGGCTGAATGGGTTGAGCAACCTTACCTCTTACAGTAGTGTATAAGTGTAAATTTTGGATATGGATTCAATATACTATAAATAGTAACTTAACCCAAAAAATATAAAAACATCAAAGGGATAGAAATTAGAATGTTATATCTTGATTTCTCACTAATCAAACTTACTATATTATCCATGGATATTTATAGTTAGTGATTTGATTTGATTACTATTTGATTAAGCTATAATTCATTTGCTATTATGGGACAATTGTATGTTGCTTTGATTTCATTATGACATTATTTTGAGTTAGCTTTAGTGTATATTCTTTTCATTGTGACCATGTTGATTTGTTATTTTAATAGTATTTAATGATATATGTCATGATGTTATGGACTAACTACTTGTTTGTCATGAGTTTGACATGGGAGAGATTCATCCCTCAGATCATGATAGAGGGATAGCATCATCATAGAGGGTGACATAGATGGAGGTGTTGGGAGACATCAGAGAATAACTAGAACCCTGTACACACCACATTAGATAGTGAATTTTATATGCATTGTTGAATTATTATAGTTATTACATTCTTTATGTTATCTATACTTAGATAATTACATATGTGTGTGTTAGCCTAGATTTATGTTTAGGTGAATTAATCTTCTGTGATTGCCTATATGTTGTGTCATTATATTCATGATTGTTAATGTTGTGAAAAATGTAAATTACATGAATAGTGTTTGGTACTCCTGTATGTAAAATAACCCAACATATCTTAGTAATGTTTAGAACATAAGCTAGTTATCTTACTGATATTCAATAATATCATTATAGGGCTTAATGCCTCAATGTAGATAGATAATGCTACCAATAAATAATGGATTAATATAAATAGTTATCATTATTAGAATGGTATTATAATTATTAATTGTGTTATAATTAGCTATTGGATTTATAAAAATATTATTGACTTCATATTGGACATGTTATCATTAAGCCAAGATGATTGTTTACCTATGCTAAGTTTTTTTTATTGAGGTTAAAGGGGAGGATTTTTTTGAGCTAGGGTCCCCAAACCCTAGGAGAACATAAAAATAGAGATGAACTAAAAAAGAAGAAGCATCCCAAAAGGGAAACATAGTCAACATCATAAAAACATCCAAAAAATAGCTGAAAAAATATTCTCGCATAGCTAGACAACTTAGTTGAAACCATACTTCCTGAGATGCCTTCCCAACAATCCTTCATGTTGCTAAGATTTGTGTCTATTTTATTGATGATTTTTTCATAGTCTAAGTTTGAATTGTGTATTTCACTACTACATTGGCCCTTTGTTTCCTTTCCCTTACCTATATAGCTACAATCAAATAGCTCTTTGAGGTGCTTATGAAGGTTTTCCATGTTCTGTAGACCTTCATTCATAATAGTTTTACTATATATAGTTTATAATGAAATTGAGTTTGTTCTAGAGATCCTCATTGGCATGCTTGAGTAGATCAACTCTGAAACTAAGTCTTTGGATCTGCAAATCCTCTTCTTTACCTATGTTAAGTTGGTAACTAATAAATAAAGCAATTGTTTTATAATTAGGAAAAACATATAATTGAAAAAAAAAGATAAAACATAAAAAAGGGGGTAAGCTTTAAAGGAAAAGGATATTCCTAAGAAAGGAAGAAAGAAAAGAAAGCATGGAAAAAATAAAAGTTTTAGGAAAAAAAAAAAGAAAAAGGTAAAAAGGGGCACAACATAATAAAAGAAAGGGAAGAGTCATTGAGGGAGGAGGAAACCAGGTGTAGAGAACAAAGTGGAGGAAGATTAGATCGAATGGAGAATCCCTGGATCGTACCATTTCAATTTAGAAGATTTTTCTAGGTCAGTGAAGCTATTAGAATTTTGTGTGGAAATTATTGAATTTATGTCTGTAATATAGTAAAAAACCATTGATATTTAGAATAGTTTTTTACTGAGCTTTGATACATAAGAAAATAAATGTATTTAGATAAACTATCTGAGTATGATTTTACATATATAATTTATTCTCTTGATACGACTATATCTGATCCATGTATTTTATCATGTATGATAAACTACAAGATAAACTATACTTAGAATAGCTCATATCAAAATATAGTTGTGCAAGTTTACTCTTTGGGGAATGTGTAAAGAAATCTATATAGTCAATTATGCTTTAGGAGTTGAAGTATAGAACTTTGGTAATGAATATGATAATTAAGAGAGAATGGTAGGGATATTGTGTTGTATTTTTTTTTGCTATTCATTTCTTTCATCTAGTAAATCACCCTTTTATTGATCAGTATCCCAATGAAGCAATCATCATATGAAACACTCTAGTTTATATTTACATGTCATCAATTTTTATATCAATTATTTATGAATAATATTGTCATACATAGTGATTTGTATATAAGGTGAATACATTTATAATGATCTAGCGTAAAGTTTATATGTAATCTATTCTTGATAATATTCCTCTTTATAGACTTTTCAATAAATGGATTTGATGGAATAATATAAGGGGGACATTCTTTGCCATCTGTTAAGTCTTGATTCCTGATGCAATAGCGATATTAGATCAAAAGAATATGATAACAGGTATAAATTTATAGACTTAAATCAAGAATAAATTACTTATAACCAATTTATTATTTATTCCTAAATCAACAATTTACTTATTTATATTTATAATAAAGATTTACTTATTTATATCAGTTCATTATGTGATTTGGTATTCATCAGTTTGGTATACTCAACTCTATGCTAGACTCATACTCATACTCAATCCATTATATAAAAGTGCAGCAATATAATTATAACAAGGAGATTTACTTAGTTATATTAGTGATTTGTTATATAGTGAACTACATTGAAATATATATACAGTGAACGTGCATCATAGTATATTATTATTGACTTAGCGATTATAAATTAAGTTTAGAGTTTCTAACTTTCAAACTGATACCATTTGGTAAACATTGAGGTATAGTAACCTAAATTTTATACAATGATCTAGTAACAAATTGATTAGTTCAAGAGTTTAGCAAACTAATTTGTGATGATATATACACATCAATCTATATAGCTAAGTGTACTTGTAGTTGACTAAAAACATATGGCTGAATATATATAGTGATTTACATGTAATATATATTAGGCAGATCATATGATCATGAAGTTAAAACAATGTATGAAGTCTAACAAGAAACATATAGGTGCTTCATTAAGATAATATCAAGCAAAAGCTTTAAAAATTATGTTTTATACTTTAGAAACATGCTTCATGTAATATTCAATAATATTAACATAGGATAAGTTAATATACTTATCCTGTATATTTCTTATTCTATAGGAAACATATAGGCACTTCATTATCCTGTATATTTTACCGCATGTTTATATATTCCATATATTTGTAATATTCAGTGAGTGCGCTTCATAAACTTGTTCTTGCTAACTGATATATTCCTGTTATATATTCTTGTTTTATATTCATACGATATATTTTTGGCTTCATATAACTATAATGTGATATTTATGTATCCAGTGATATATCTATTAGTGGTGTGATCATATGGATAGATGCAATATATGGATAATTATTTTACAAATGGTGAATATGATTAGGTTCACGGGATAGGAATACAAGAGGACATAACATCTAATGAACTGCGTAATGTTAGTGATAATCATCGTATATTATTAATAGTAACTATTATATGGATAGTTATTACTATTATATGGATAACTATTATATATACCCAAAACAATGATTTATTATATTGTATTTTAGTTTTTATACCATATTTTGAGGAAAATATGATAGAAATATACCGTATAGATCTATTTAATTATTGTTTCAAAGAAATACTTATCACCTAAATTGAGGAAAACTTAGTCTAAAAGTATTGGCTCCCAACAAAAACAATAAACATGTGGTTACTCAAGACTATGTGAATTTGCCAATCAAAACCATGGATTATATAAATCTAAATGGTGTAAGTGTTTTATGTTAAAATTGGAGGCCGATTTGACTCAAGAAGAGTAGAATATGGTTAAAAATAATTTGTTGAATATAATATTTAGGGAATATTAATAGTTTAATATAAATTATCAACAGGGAAATTATAACAGTTGTTGAAATCATATGAAGTCATTGATTAAAATTTTAGATGATTGTTATTGTCGAGTACATGTATGCAATACATAGTATGAGAATAGCTCATATGTATAAATGCATATGTATGAGAAATATATCTATATATGGACATAAGTATTTATATAATATATAACATAAACTGGGGTGTTGGGTCATGTACCTATAACTATAGTTTTATTGACTATTAAAAATAAGTCAAAGGATCTTATGGGTCATGAAAATATAAACCATATGAATTCAGTCTCCTAGAAATGTAATAAATGTTTAAATGAAAGATTATGTTCACACAAGATATAACTTGGTTTATGAGTTATTTGATTCTATGAAAGTATTATGACTGGCTCTTTTGAAATTGAGTAGTGTGAACATAGAATAGTGGACTGTGATATTAGTGTTTGTCATGGAATATACTACATTTGTATTCACTTATGCAAATTTAATTATGCAGTCTAATCATATGTTATACTTGATTGATATAAACTATAATTGTTTAATTATTATTTATGTGATAAATAATATTATGGAGATTATAAACTAGGAATTTGAATCAAGAGAGGATGCTTAGTTTGGTGTTAGTTCCAAAAATGAAATCAAAATTGAAATAAGCACACTAGCATAACATCTCTAGGCCTAGTCACTAGGGAGAACTTAGTTAACAAAAAAAAATGGAAACAAAAATAAAACATGAAATAAACCTTCCTTCACCTTCCTTAGATGCTCCAAAATGCTTGTTGTAGTGGCTTGCTTGGCTTTGAGCTCATGAAGTCTGCATCAATGGAAGCTTGGCTATCCTCCATCTCTCCTTGGCACTTTGTGTGGCTTTGGCTTGGCTTGGCTAAATATTCTAGCATTATAACACTAATTTTCATGAATTTTTAGAATCAATTCAGTATTATAACTTTGGCATGTGAGAGCTTCAAAATCAATAGGCAAGGCCTCTTATTTATAGATTTTTGCAAACGGCTAGAATTAACCTAAATCATCCATCTCAAGATGGAGATGTGTGGTTAAGGATTAATCTAAATTTTTAATTAAATTTCATAAATAGGCTCATTAATAATTGAGATAGATGGGTATTGAATAGGCATGGAGAGCATTAATGAGGCATGAGAGAGGTTAACCTTTATATTTTATGCATTTATGGCCTAGGGATGTATTTCCAAGTAATGATGTCACTTTGATGATGCAAATATTCAATATTCATTTCTAAAAACAAGTATTCAAAAATTTCTAAGGAATTCTTAATTAGGCTCATAATTTAGTTTAATTAGCCTTAAACATGACTAAGCACTTTGATGCAAACCTTGGCTCTTTGGTGCACAAATTAATCAAATTGGTCAAAATGTCATATTATTGGCTCAAAATTTTATTGGATTGGAATTAGAATGCGATGTCAGATGCATTGGATCTACCATCTCATTTAGGATGCCATCAAAATAAAATAACAAAGGCAAATGTCTTGTGTAAAAGATTTAATAGAAAAGAGCAATCTAGAGTATCCAATTACAAAATTAGAATTTTGACTCAAAATGATCTGATCAAAGTTCACTGGCCCATAAATTGCATTTCCCCATTTAGTAACACCTTGGCCAAAATCAGCACTTAAATATATCAATTTTAACTCTTTTAATGTGTTTTAGTGTTTTTAGGCCAAATCGTCGCTTTTGGTAAAAATTGATCAAAAACCTAATGATGGCCATTGGTGGCCAGATTTAGGTGTCTATAGTTTACCCCTGTTTGGGAAGATGTTGCAAACCATAGGCAAAGTAATGTTTTTTCAAATAATGGGTCTGTATGCCAAAAAGAAGATGATGATTGAAGAAAAATCTCCAAATGGTGTTTTGGAAGTCTAGGGTAATGCCCCCTCGAGGGAGTGGCCAACACATATGTGGATGGACTGTCCTTAAAAAAGAATAAAGAAGAAAGGTGGGATTAACCTATGGTTAAGAGTAATCCAAATGAGAAAATGCTTGCATGCATTGATTTAAAAAGTAGTGATTTGCCCAAAAGCAGTTATAATCAAGAATAAAATTCAAAATAATGATTTGCCCATAGGTGATTATAATCATTAAGAGGACCTGGATTGTTTTATAAATATGATTGTGCCCCAATTAGGGTTTATTAACAAGTATAACTCAAGGATATAACCTGAAATATAGATTAAAGATGAGCAAGCATAAAGTGATGAAAGAGATGAATAGAAGAATACGATTGATCAATAGAAATGATTCAGTTATACTTGCCAATGAGGATATGCTCATCTTTATTATCAATAATAAAACTAGAATGGTCAATGGGTTGGTTTGATCAAGGGTGGGAGGATTTGCCAAGCTGCAAAGGATAAACTTTTATGGCTCCATTTCTTGTAGATTTTTTTGAAGCTGATTTTTGTTGTGTCACGTGATGGTATGCATCATGATAAAACACCATGAATACTATCCTAAAATATGCATAAGGACTAACTCCCGATCCAATAAACAATTGAAAATAATGCACCAATGATAAAAACCATGATGACAATGTTCACATATGAATATGGATGGACTCAAAAATAATGTGTGCAAGGAATCACCTAATGCATACGTATACACTGAGTCGAGGCAACAGTGTTAAAATCAAACAAACAAGCAAGAAAATAAATAAACAAATAAATACATAGAAATCACACAAATAGGCAAAAAACTTTGAAATAAACAAACAAACAAAAATCTCAAAAACAAAATCAAAAGAAATCATCCTAATAATGACATGCCCTAGTAGGGCAAACCACGGATAACTAACTAAGATTAGATAGGATAAATTTTTTTGGTATTTTTAAATATTTTGAATGTTTTTGGAGTTTTGAGGTATCTTAAGTCGATCGATAATGACAAGATACCTACTCATTAAATTGTGAGAGTGTTTGGCTTAGGTTTCTCACAAAATAGTGAGAGCATGTCTTAAGGGGACTGAGGTGACCTCAACATAAATTGAGCATGACCTACATAGTCTTAAAATGATGTTAATTCATAGGAATTCCATCCACACAAAAAGTAGAGAGAAATTAACAAGGTTTCAACAAGTTCTCAAATCTAGCAAATGGCCAGTCAAATGAAAACAACAATAGCAAGGTGATGTAGCAATGCATGATAAATAAATGTTGCCCTTAGTTTTCCCATAGGTGGTTATAATTAAGATAAAAAGTATTAAATTGATTATACTAATTTTCCCATAGGTGGTTATAATTAGTAGTAAGACCAATAAACACTAATTTGCCCATAGGTGGTTAGAATGAGGCTCACATAAACAAACTTGATATAGAATGGAAAATGAAAGATATCTTGCCAGATCAACTATCACATTACTTTTATAGACTATCATTTAAACACAGATTGGATTGATTATTGAAAGTTGATTGAAATCCCCTTGCAAAATGTGTAGGAAGAACCAAAGTAACCAAGGTCAAAATAAGATTGGATAGGATGACTAAAAATAGGCTTTGGTCTAGATAGGAATGGTATGATAGTTGTTATCAATCAGACCTGCACCCTTATGAAGGTAGTTTTAAGCCTTCATAGTCTGCTAAAACATGGAAAGAATCTTAGGTTGTGGGTGACCTAATTATTGGAATGAGTCTTTAGATCTAAGGGCTAGATCCCTTTGGTGTATCAATTAGGACCTTGCTACTCTACGCTACGAACTGCCTAGGAAAAGAAAAAATAAAATTTGAAAAAAAATCCTACCTAATGATGGTGATACACCTAGATGATTAGTTGATCCACTCAATTAGAGCTTCTAAAACACTGATTTAGATAAGAAGGTTGAACTTTCAACTCCTATTGACCAATATGCATAAGTATTTCATGAAAAGGTTTGATCTAGTAACTAAAACCTGAGGGAAATGAAAGAGTAGGCTTGATTGAAGGCACTAATTATTCACTTGCATCCACTAAAATTCTAGCCAAAATACACTTAAACATAGAGCATGACCTGCATAAATTGACTAACTAGCAACTAAGTAAGAATCAAGACTTGGCAAGGAAGAAAAATCTATCACTTATGTAAATCAATGATAAGATACACTATACTAGCTTGTTGGAAATTGAAATAATAGTCCTATTAATCTAAAAAAGGTTACAACTCATTCTTTAGCAAAATTTTGTCTTGCTAAAAGAGGAATGGAAATCAAGGCTGAAAAGCCAACTTATATAGAAAACAATACTTTAGCCAAGAGGTGGTGTTGAAAATAGAAGAGGAAGATCAAATTTTACATTAAACAAGTCCAACTTTTGTTATGCCAAGATAACTTAGCCTTCTAAATTTATCTTTTCCTATCTTTGTCTTACATGAAAAATCCTTTGGCACTAAAAATAGCTGGTGGGCTCATCTTGGACTATTCTTCCAACATGCATGAAATCTACGCCCACCTCCAAATATGGAACTCCACCTAAGGTGCTAGAACATTTGAAAGGCCTCTTTTTGCATGAAATCAATGCCAAAATCAAATTTATAATTATGCTTGAACTGATAGAATGTTTCAAGCTTGAAACAAATGAGAGTGCATGCATGAATTTTTTTTTAATTCATTTTTGTGCATGTCCACTGTCTATATTTTTCTTTTCCATGAACCTTCCCTTTATTTTCCCTTTGCATGAAATCCACAGATTTATTCTTCTGGGCTTGACTTGGTCTTTGGATTTTCTTTCCCAAAGGAATTCCTTCGAACAATCCCATAGACAAATTGTCCACAGGAATTATTATTCCTTCATTGCTCAAGCCCTTCCTTTGGATCTTCCTCTTGGACATTCCCTTAGACAAAAAACCTGAAGGAAATGTCCTTCAAATTTTTTATGAAATTGAACTTTCTTGAAGGGCACATACCCTTTGAGATTTTTTGTAATGTCCTTCAGCCTCTTGAAAATAGTCCTTTAGCTCTCAAAAATAGTACACTTACCCTTATAATTTCTTGTAAAGGACTTTCTCAAAGGGCACATACCCTTTGAGAATCTTGTAAAGGACCCATGTTGCTCCAAATGACCCTTCAAAAATCTTTGACTACCCCTCATATTTTTTGAAATTGACTTTCTTGAAGGGGAAAGTGCCCTTTGAGCTTTTCAAAATGGTCCCTCAGATTTTTTATTTAGAACCTTCTCGAAGGGTAGATACCCTTCAATATTTCTATAAAGGACCTTCTCGAAGGGCACATACTCTTTGGGATTTCATGTAAAGGACCTCTTCATGCTTGGCAAACCCTCCAAAGCAAATCCTTTAGATAAATTAGCTGAAGGAAATCCTTTGGAATTTTGTAAAGTCCTTTTCCATTTTCCCATGGACAAAAAGTTCAAAGGAATTCTCTTAGAACTTTTGTGTGTCAACTCAGCTTTGTGAAAAGGACCCTTCACCTTCTTTTAAGTGCCCCTCAAAAATTTCCAAGTGAAATCTTCTTTTAAAAGTGCCCTTCAGACTTCCTCAATGAACCTTCCCAAAGGGGGCATACCCTTTGGGTTTCTATGAATGGTCATCTTTTTTTTTGAAAATGCCCCTTTCTAAAAAGTAGGTACCCTTCAGATTATCTCAAAACTTCCCTTTGAAGAGTGAAATAGACCTTCAAATTTTGAAAATAGACTCCTCTTCTTTGATTTTGGAAAATTCCTTCAAATAAAAAGTCTGAAGGAATTTTTTCTTTTCTTCCCTCTACTTATGAAAGCCCAAATTTTTTTTTTGTCCTCTTTTGAACTACTCTATTACAATAAACCTTCCTATGGGGCAAAATTTTCAACATTTTGGTGACTCAACTGGGAAGCATGCCTGCTATGCTTGAGAACTTAGACCATAAACCTAATATTTAACTCACAAAACAATGGTAAATCTAATCCATGACTGCAAATAGCCTTCATCCTTCAAAAGGAAGGGAAACACATGAAAAAAAGAAAACCTAACTAAGAAGTAAATGTGCACACAAGCATTTATTTGAACAAAATAGAACAAAACTACTATGCATAAACAACACTTGGAGGAAAGTAAAAATAACTAATTGTGTACAAAGAGCTTTTCTCTTCAATAACAATGTTTTAGATGTATCCCATTGACTAGGATTGGAAGCTCCTAACCATCCAACTTTTCAAGTTGGAAAGCATTGTGGGATTTGCAGCTAGAAATTATGTATGGGCCACTCTAAAGAGAATCAAACTTGGTGTGCCTTCCTAGTTTAGCTCTATACTCATCCCACTTGAGGACCAAATCTCCTTCCTTGAAACTCCATGAAGAAGCTCCTTTGTCAAATGTTCTCTTCACTTGTGCTTGATGAATTTCCATGGCTAGCATGGACTAATTTCTTATCTCTTCTAGCTCTATAAGTTTAGCATACCTGATCTCCATAGGCTCATTCTCAAATAACTCTAGCTAATGCATTAGTTTCAAAGCTATAAATTCAAGAGAAATAGGTAACCTTACTTCCTTGCCATATACTAGCTTGTATGGAGAGTTGGCTATTAACCTCTTATAGGTGATCTTATCAACCCATAGAGCTGATTTCAACTTGAGATGCTACAACCTCTAATTGCCTTTAATAGTCCTTCTTATGATCCTTAAAAGGTTCTTGTTTGTAGATTCAGTAAGGCCATTACCTTGTGGATAATAGTTTGATGATGTGCTAGGATAAACTCCATGTTGGACAGCCCATTGGCTGATCCTAGATCCCACAAAACCCATTGCATTATCAAAAATAATAGTTAAAGGAACTCCAAACCTAGTAAGCAAACCTTCATAAAAATCAAGAACATTAGTTTCATTTTCTTCTTTCAATGCCACTACTTCTATCCAACATGTGAAGTAATCTATAGTGGTGAGAATCCACTTATGCCTTGAACTTGAAGGAGGATTAATGAGGCTAATAAATTCCAATCCCCATTGGAGAAATATTTGATCCACCACAATTGGTTGAAGAGGTAAGGCTGCAAGCTTGACTTTTCCTACAAACATAGCACATTGTTTGCACTTTCTAACCCATGCATGGTAATCACCAACTATATTAGGCCAATAGTACCCACCTCTCATGATTTTAAGTGTCATAGTTATTGAAAAAAAGTGTCCACCACCATGTCCATCATGGAATTCTTCAAGCAATCTCTGATTTTGGTTTGGTTCTACACATCTTAGTAACATTCCATTGATATCTTTCTCAAATAAAACACCATCAATAAGAAAAACTGGAATTGATTGCAATCTGAAATATCTTCTCTTTAAAGCACTTAGATGGGAGGGGTAAAAACCATGTTAGAGATAGCTTACCAAGTCATGACACTAGCTAGAAGGTAAGGCATGAATAGCCACAACCTCTTCATCATGTGACACCAAAACAAGCTCATTAGCCTCTTGCAAGTCTTGAGCTAGATGCTCACACAATCTTTTGCTTCTAACCAGCTTTGTGACCTTAATTTCCATGTCATATTTCATTAATTTGGTTATCCAACTAGCTCTCTTCTCATTTATATCTTTGTTCAAGAGAAACTCTTTGATGCTTGGATGGGCAACCATTAGATGTATTTTATTATTAGACAATAAGTGCCTAAACTTCTTAAGAGATCTCATGACTAAAAGTACATGTTTTTAAACAAAAGAATACCTTGTTTCATACTCATCCAAGCCTTGAATATAAAATTTATTGGTTGCTCCAAGGACTCATGATTTTGTTGCATAAGAATTCCTGAAATGGTGTCCATGTTAGCATAAGTGTACAAAATGAAATCTTTTATGAAATCTAGATTTAGAAGCATAAGAGCACTAGCTATGGCCTTCTTAATATTCTAAAAACCTTTTATTCCTTCTTTGGACTAGTTCACGTTATTATTTTTCTTTAGTATGGCTGTAAGTGGCTTGACTAAAATGGCAAAATCTAAAATATATCTCCTTATAAAATTGATTTTTCCAAAGAAAATTTACAAAGTCTTTTTGTGCTTAGGAAAGGAGAGTGCAAGAGTGGATTGAATCCTTTCAGCATCTATGCTTAAACCATGCTTTTAAATAACATGTCTAATAAGCATACCTTCATGGATTGAGAAGACACGCTTTTTGGGATTTAGAGATATCCCAAATTGCCTACACCTTTTGAACACTTTCTTGAGATGAACCATGTGATCTTTTGTATTCTTTGAAACACTATTATATAATCCAAATAAATAAGTACAAACTTATTAAGAAGGCCTTGGAATGCCATATCCATGGCTCTCTGAAAGGTTATTCCAATATTAGACAAACTGAATGGCATATTTTTGTATGCAAATGTTCCCCACTTGGTTGTGAAGGTTATCTTAAATTGATCCTCTTCTTTAACCAAAATATAATTGTAACCACTATATTCATCCAACAAAGAAAACCTCTTTGAACCTACAACAAGCTATAATATTTGTTCCATTGATGACAATGGATAGTGATCTTTAAGTGAAGACCTATTCAAATCATTGAAATCAACACACAAATGAATCTCGCCATTCTTCTTTCTTATCGAAACAAGATTAGCCACCCAAGTTGAGTGCTTAATTGAAAATATAATAGTTAATTCTATGAGCTTATGAAGCTCAAATCTCATCAAAAGCTCAAGCTTTGGATTGATTGGCCTTTGTCTTTGTTTCACTAGTTTAGTTTCCTCTTCTAAATCAATGGGGTGTTGAGAAAAACTTGGATCAAAATCTTTGAGATCACTATATTGCCATGCAAATATATCAGCAAAACTTGTGCATAACTCAATGAAGCCTTCCTTTTAGTAAGGAGTGCATACCTTAGCTAATTTAAAAATCTTACTAGTTGCAATCTCTACATTGGCATAGTGTTATTCCTTTGTTGACAAGGATGACTTCTCTTTCCTTAGCTCATCATCTCTACTAAAAATATTCTCAAGAGTGACCAATCCTTTGGGTTGCTTATTCATTTTTAGTTGCACAATCTGATCACCATACTGCTACAAGTGTTTTGAATTGGTTTCTTGAAGAAAACTCAACCTCTTCTTGCAAGAATCTCACAATTTGATTGTCATCTTCGAACAAATACCAATTCTCATGATTATCTAGAACATAAGGCCTTACAACCACCTTTACATGTAACTAAATTTTTTCACTTTTTACATCAGCTGGGATATTAAATTGTGCCCTTATAGTAGCCAACTAATCAACATGTTTATTCTTATCTCTTGGTATTACCTAAATGTTAAAATCTTGAAAATATTCAAGTAAATAACAAATTCTATGCTTATAAGATTTAAGAAACAAATTTTTGCACACATTCAAACCTCTTACTTGGTGGACTATAAGCTCACTATCTCCAAACACTTGCAAAGAATTGACTTTCATCTTCCTAGCCCACTGCAAACCATGAACTAGTGCTTCATACTCAACAACATTACTTCAACAGCTGAACTAAAATTTAATAGAGGAGAAATACCTTTATTTTATTGGAAAAATTAACATCATTCCATCTTTGATTCCATGTTTATTTCTTGATCCATCAAAGTACAATTACCACAAACTATCATTAGACTCATCTTATTTGACTATGGTTGGAATTGGTGCATCATTCTCATGAAGGCAATACACACCAAGTCCTTCTTCAATTAGCTTATAAGGATCATGATCATGTAAGGTGGAAGCCCACCCATCAAAAAAAAATTTGAAACTCCATCCAAAGGTGATTCCTTTCCATATCATTAATTTCTAGCACATCATCTGAGATGATACAATTAGTATTCACAACACTTGGCATATAAAGCTCTATATGAAAATGTGTAATAGGCTCATAATGAATTGTTACCTTGGTACCATACCTAGTTATAAAAATCAAATAGGTCTAATCAGCTCATAGATATCCCCCAATATCTGAGGTGAAATCTCTTGAAAGGCACATAGCAAAGTAGGGAGACAAATCTACCACAACAACATCCTACTGAATAGTAATATTATGACATGCATTTAATGTCAATTTCAAACCCTTGATGATACTTATCATCTTTTCTAGTGACCCATCCAATTTTAACACTCCTTTAGTTTTTGGCTCATAAACAAGTCTAAGCTTGTCTGTAATCTGTTTAGGCATGATTGTACTACTAGCTCCACTATCCACCATATAGTTATGAACCAAAGTATCACCTACTATCAAATAAAGGTAGAAAATAAGATTTTTATTTGATTTTACCTCTATTTTTTTCACATTTTCCATCTTATCTACTTGTTGTATATGTTTCTTAGTTGGTTGATCCGAATTAGTCAAGACAACACCTTCTTTCTCAACTAGTTTTAGAGATAATTCAATAACTGAAAGCTCTTAAATGAGCTTATCCTTTTGTCTTAGAATTTAAATATAATACCACATGCTAATGATGATATTATATTTCTTCATTTTATCTACTATACTGAAATGAGATGAACTAACCTTTGGCTATACTTTTTGCAACGCTGGTTGTTCACGAACTAGAGGTAGTTGATGGACTCTAATAACCTCTGTATTCTAATTTTTTTGATTTATAGGGGCAGAAAGTTATTCTTTTCTACTTTTAGAAACAACATGAGGAGTACATGAAGCATTTGTCATCTCTTGGGCCTCTTCAATGGCTTTTCTTTTATCTCTAGTTACAGTTGCAACTTAACCACTTGAATTATTAGTTTCAACACCTTGAGTAAAAGCAACATGATAATCTACTTGCCAATTTAAATTAATGGCATTAGGATACCCTTGAACTTGATGAGTCTCTCCTTGTGATGCCAAAATTGTATCTTAATACTAACCTCGTTGAAAAGAAAACTCTTCTTGTGTCATTTGTGGCATGGTGATGTTCTTTGAGACCAAGGCTTGGTTTTGAGCATCATTGAGATTTGAGGGCTGCCAAACTGAATCCTACACCAAGTTATTTTGAGATGGGGTTTGTAACAATGGATTTAAAATTAGAAGGATTATTAGGATCAAAAGTAGCATATGGCTTAGCTAGAGTTATGGCTCCTTGTGCTTGATATGGTGGTCTATTCTTTTTGAAAACCTAATAAGGAGGCCTTTGATCTTTAAAAGACTGATAGGAGTTCTAATTTTATTGTTGATAAGGCTTATTTGACTAAAATTACTACCTTTTGAGTTTTAATATTTCATTCTCAAAGGATTGTAGCAAACTTTTTAACTCTCTTATCTCACTAGCTTGACTAGTAGGGGCTACATTTTGAGCTTGAAGTGTTGGAATAGGAGCCAAGGATGGAATTTGAGTAACTTGAGGGGATAATATAGAACTTATTTTTGGAAATATAGGCATTATAGGTCTTGGAAAAAGCTTATCATCTTGTATCAAACTATTTTTTTCCCTTATTGCAACCTCATAAGCATCCAGCAAAGAAGTACCATCCATTGACTATATCATCACACTAATGTCAGAATTAAGAGATTTTAAATAGTACATAAATGCATATTGAGAGGATGGCCTAATAAACATAGGTATCCAAGTCCATGTTTTTTGGAATCTAAGGTTAAAATTAGACATGAACTCATGAGGATCCCTTGTTATGGTGGTCAACTATTCTACCAAAGAGAGATGATCAAATTTATCCTTAAATTGCTTTACCAATGTTGCACCCAATTCATCCCAAGTGGAAATTGGATTAAGTGGTAGATTTTTATACCATTACAATGCTTTTCCTTTGAAGGAGGTAGCCAATAATCTAATAGCAACATTATTTTTAGCAACATTATGGATTGAACAAAGATTAGTAACATCTTGGAATTCTTAATACATGTTTGATTTTCTCCTGAGAAGAATGGGATGCTCTTGAGGATAGACACTATAATATCATCAAAATGGGCTAAATTTAGTGGGATAGCTCTATTGAATGGAACAAACACCTAATTTTTTATGGCCATTTAGATAGTGGGGATTGTAGTGCTTAAAAAAATGGGCTAACCAAGAAGCAAATATTGCTTTTGAGGATATGGTTTTGCCCTCTTAAAACTTTGTCTCTTATATGATAAAAATTCAAAAGGATTACCTTTAGTTACTAACCTTGTGATAACCTTTGGCATGTAATAGTTGATTGAATGATGTTATGAGCTCTAGAATTGGATGATATCTTCTTCTACTACAAAATTTCTTTAAATATGCAAAGAATTTATTTGTGGTCCCATCAGACATGCCAAAAACTATTATCAATCAGACTTGCACCCTTGTGAAGGTAATTTTAAGCCTTCATATTCTACTAAAACATGGAAACAATCTAAGGTTGTGGGTGACCTAATTAGTGTATTGAGTCTCTAGATCTAAGGGATAGCTCCCTTTGGTGTATCAATTAGGACCTTGCTACCCTACACTATGAACTGCCTGGGAAAAGACAAAGCAGAACTTGAAAGAAAATCCTACCTAATGACGGTGATACACTTGGATGATTAGTTGATGCACTCAATTAGAGCTTCTAAAACATTTATTTAGATAAGAAGGCTAAACTTTCAACTCTAATTGACTAATATGCATAAGTATTTCATGAAAAGGTTTGATATAGTAACTAAAACCTAAGGGAAATGAAAGAGTAGACTTGATTAAAGGCACTAATCAGTCACTTGCATCCACTAAAATTCTAGCTAAAAGACACGTAAACATAGAGCATGACCTGCATAAATTGACCAGCTAGAAACTAGGTAAGAATCAAGACTTGGCAAGGAAGAAAACTCTATCACTTATGTAAATCAATGACAAGATACACTATACCAGATTATTGGAAATTGAAAACAACAGTCCTTATATTAATCTAAAAAAGGTTACAACTTAGTCTTTGGTAGAATTTTGTCTTGCCAAAAGAGGGATGGAAATCAAGGCTAAAAATCCAACTTATATAGAAAAGAATATTTTAGCCAAGAGGTGGCATTTAAAATAGAAGAGGAATACCAACTTTTACATTAAACAAGTCCAACATTTTTTTTGACAAGATAACAAATCCTTCTAAATTTATCTTTTCTTATCTTTGTCTTATATGAAAAATCCATTGGTGTTGAAAATAGATGGTGGGCTCATCTTGGACTATTCTTCAACATGCATGAAATCTATGCCCACCTCCAAATATGGAACTCCACCTAAGGTGTTGGAAAGTTTGAAAGGCCTCTCTTTGCATGAAATCAATGCTAAAATCAAATTTAGAATTATGCTTGAATTGCTGGAATGTTGCAAGCTTGAGATAAATGAGAGTGCATGCATGGAATTTCTTGTTTATTCATCTCTATGCATGTCTACTGTCTGTATTTGTCTTTTCTATGAACCTTCCCTTTATTTTCCCTTTGCATGAAATCCACAAGTTTATTCTTCTAGTCTTGACTTGGTCTTTGGCTTTTCTTTCCCAAAGGAATTCCTTCAAATAATCTCATGGATAAATTATCCATGGGAATTGTCTTTCCTTCATTGCTTGAGCCCTTCCTTTGGATTTTCCTCTTGGACATTCCCTTAGACAAAAAATCTGAAGGAAATGTCCCTCAGATTTTTTTTGAAATTTAACTTTCTCGAAGGGCACATACCCTTCAAGATTTTTTGTAATGTCCTTTGGCCTCCCAAAAATAGTCCTTCAGCTCTCAAAAATAATACACTTACCCTTTGGATTTCTTGTAAAGGAATTTCCTGAAGGGCATATACCCTTTGAGAATCTTGTAAATGAACCTTGTTGCTCCAAATGACCCTTTGGAAATATTTTATTTCCCCTCAAATTTTTTGAAATTGAGTTTCCCAAAGGAGAAAGTGCCCTTCAGGCTTTTCAAAATGGTCCCTCAGATTTTTTGTTTGGAACCTTCTCGAAGGGCAGATACCCTTCAAGATTTCTATAAAAGACTTTCCCAAAGGGCACATACCATTTGAGATTTAATGTAAAGGACCCCTTCATGCTTAGTAAACCCTCAAAATAAAATCCTTTGAACTTTTGTAAACTCCTTTTCCATTTTCCCATGGACAAAAAGTTTGCAAGAATTCTCTTAGAACTTTTATGTGTCAACTCAAATTTGTGAAAAGGACCCTTTGCCTTCTTCCAAGTGCCCCTCAAAAATTTGCAAGTGGACTCTTTTTTTAAAAGTGACCTTCAGGCTTCCTCAATGAACCTTCCCAAAGGGCACATACCCTTTGGGTTTTTATGAATGGTCCTTTCCTTTTTTGAAAATGCCCCTTTCTGAAAAGTAGGTACTCTTTAGATTATCTCAAAACTACCCTTTGAAGAGTGAAATAGACCTTTAGACTTTTAAAATAGACTCCTCTTCTTTGCTTTTAGACAATTCCTTGGAACAAAAAGTTTGAATGAAATTGTTCCTTTCTGCCCTCTACTTGTGAAAGCCCAAAATTTTCTATTTGTCCTCTTTTGAACTGATCTATAACAATAAACATTCTTATGGAGCAAAATTATCAATAGTAGGATGGTATGGTTTTTAATAGATTATATTAAATGGTAAGAGTTTTTCCCCCAAGTGAGAAGGTGATTGGCTAAGATATGTGACAATGGCAAATGGATATGGCACAATGGCATTAACATGGTAATTAAATGGTATGGTACATGTTTTTGGCATGGGTATGATAAATGGCATATGATTCTATTATTCTTGATAAAGTAGAGATGCATATCCTGATCAGTAAATGATATAAATATAATAATCAATCATGTTAATTTCTAGCCCACACCTCATCTGAATAGCTACTCTGTCAAGAACTAGCTACAAATCTAGATGTTGAGATTGTTATTGTGATCTTCATTGGTCATTGATTCTGATTCCTTCAAACATCGAGACAAGGTATTTTTTTAGCCTCTACAAATGAAAGTATGGTCATGGATGGTAAATAGGGTCAAATAATGGATGGTAGGTTTGATTGTGAAATAGAATGGTAAATGATAATGGAATGGGTAATAATTGGGAAGTAGATGAAGATCGAGACATTCAATCACATGTAATGTTTTTGATGATGGATTTGACATAAATTTGGATGTGGTAAGGCCAAAGACCTCTAAAGATGCTCTCAATAAGACTACCAAGTTTTTCTATTATTTGATTTTCAGAGTAGCTACCATCTAATTAGACTATAATTAGAAGTTATTTTGATTTAATTTTGAATAATGTCTTCATTAAACAGTGAAAAAATTTTGTACTCAACTATTAGTGCCTCAATGAGGTTTTCACTAATGAAGTTGTCTTGATTGTCCCATACTGTCTCTAAGAAGGTTTCACTAATAAACATTGGCTTTTAACTTTGATTATCTTCTATCACTTTTGAAAAAGTTTCACTAGAAGATACTGAGTTTGAATTTTGTGTGTCCCCTAACACCTCCAAAAAGGTTTCACTAGGAGAGTGTTCTTCCACTACATGAATGTGGTCTTGGCCTCCTTGCTCTTCTTTAACTACTATGTCACCATGGATGTAGTTCAAAAAAGTGTGATTCTATCAGTCCTAATTGACACTTGTGGGAGATGGAATGTCAATAATATGGCTATTTCGGTTGATGGTAATGGCTTATGGAATGGTAATGGAATGGGGAGAGGCTATACAATCCTCATAAAAGATACTAGGATAACTCATATCGATGTTGAAGTACTCATCCTCAAAAACCATAGAAAGATCACAAATGTATTCAAACTGATCTGAGGCATGAATAACCAATATTGTAACAACCATGAACATATTCTTCTTCTAAATTGGATTTTAACTCAAAGGACTTTGAATCTAATGTTGAGATTGAGGTTGATTCCACTGTTGATGCTAAATTGTATGTTAGTTCAAGTATAAAACCTAACTCTAAATCTAATTCTTCATCTGATGGGTAGTCTATTATAATGATGTCTTATTGAATGTTTGATTTTAGACAAGTAACATCTTGTGATAGTAGGGTGGGCTTCATGAAAACTAGTTTGTCAAAGTGGGACTCCATAATGGGAAAAAGGGAAAAAGATAAATCCTCAGAGACTAACTTGGCAATAGGAGGCTCTCAAAAAATAGGCATATTGTTGAGGTAATGATTTACCCAAAGGCATTTATAATCATTAAGAAGTGACTCAGCAAAGACTGGCTCATTAGAGTGAGACTCCTTGATAATAGGTGTAGGTTTTAAAATTGATTCATCATAGGTTGACTTATCACAAGTGGTTGGTTCAACAAGAACATCTCAAATTAGTTGGTTCTCTTGGACTTAGTTTCTAATGAGTTGGAAAATACCAATTTTGAACATAGCTTAGTCATTGAATGATTGGATGGGTTAAGGATTTGATTGGATTGGTATCAAATGAGGAATGGCTTATAGTTAGATAATAGTAGGGCATTGGGGAGCATGATTCTCACATGAGCCAAAGGATGAAGTCCTAAAATTATAATGATAGGGTGGTGTAGATCTTGGTTACTCACATAAGCTAAAGGATGAGGTCCTAAAATGATGAAGGAGAATTTTGGAGCTTGATTTCTCATACAAGCCAAAGCATATAATTTTGCCTCATAAACAATATCATTCCAATCTTGAGTTGGATCATAAGTTGGTTCTTGAATATGTTTTGTGTACTGATTATTTTAAAGAGGGTATGGATCCATATCCCAAAAAACATTATCTATAGTTGGGTCTTTAAAGTCCTCCTCATAAACCATATCATCCCAATTGGTAATTTGATTTATATTTTGTGGATTTTGACTATGATCCCCATATGGAGTATTGTAGGGAGAATAATAAAACTCCTTAGAAAATATTTCTCTATAGGGGTTCCTAGTGGGATTTTGTGCAGTCATTTTATCATAAGTTATATTGTATGTGACTCTACTATAAGTTTAGCTAGACATATCTTCATAAATGATGAAAGCTTCAAAATAAAAGGCTTAGAGCTTTCCAAACTCTAAAAAACTATGTCCAAAGGATAAATGGTTCAAACTAGGTCTAACTTGGTCAAAAGTGGAGATGTATCTCCAAACAATGATTTGATCATGGAGGTGTATCTCCAAAATGGTTTGTGTTAAGACTTGTCATAAAAAAATTTAATGTTAAATGTCGTACACATAAAATGTCAACCATCTGAATAAAAATTGTCATGTCAAAAGTCTAGGTCAAAGTGTTCCAAACAAGGTGTAAACTAGGAAAGGGAAAAGAGTCACTAGGTCTTTTGTTCAAATGCAATTTCAAAATCTATGCTCAAATAAGGCATGTTATATGACTTTTAGCCAAACAACATCAAAATATAGATGTGAAACAAAGGATGATGTGATTTAATTTAATCTAACAAGTTTTGAAATAACTTTGACATAGACCCAACACATGAAATCAAACATCAACATGATCAGTTAGCATAAGGCATGAGGCAAAATGAACCTATAGAAAGGTTGTATTCTCCTAAATAAAGACACAAACAATGGTGAGAATAAGCTTTGAAAAAAAAAACAAACAAACAATCAATAGTCTTCAAGTTTGGGTAATCAATTAACTGAAGTTATGTAACCCAAAAGAGAAATATTTGTTTATCAACCTTATGAATTGAGGCCTAAATAGAAATAATTCAATATCTAAATCTAAACTTTAACAAATTCAATTAAAAAATCAACATTTAAAACTAGGATTTGACCAAATAATCTAGACAAGATTAGACAACATGACTAATCATAAACTAGGTCCAAATGGCTAATGTGACATCATTTGAAACAAATAATTTTTGGTACAATGGTAAATAAGTCTTGAAACAAATTGAGTAGCCTAACAACATAAATATGCTTAAATGATGTGATCAATGTTATGTTTCAAATAATTAAACGCAAAAATGGTTTGACATGTTTTAGGTAGCATAATGCTAGCACCCTCAAACAAGTAACACACACATAAACATGTTTAAAAAAAAATCAAGGCACAAGTGTGGTGTAAAATGGATAGCATAATGCCTCTTTAGACAAAAGAGTGACATATAAACAAATTGGTTTTGACATGATTTACAAACAAATAAACAATTTTTAGTCTCAAAACATACCAAGAAAAAATGACCAAAATACACTAAGTATAATCATCCAAATCTTAGCAAGGGTATGGTAATGTGAGGTTGACTAAACTAGAAAGTTTTTGAATGTTTCTAGGGGTATAAATTACACAATTACTTTCACATCATGATGCAAAAAAAAAACACGTAATTGAGTTTTTGTAGCACTTGGCTTGTTGTAAAAAGGTCTTGTCCTTTTTGTAACCACTAAATCTATTGTTTGCTCAGTGTAATGTGATGTCCAAAGTATAGATACGTCCCATGTGCTACTCCAACACTAGAAGGTGGTTTAACCACTCAAACCTTTGGTCCTAGTGGGAGTGGTTGAAGTCAGTGTCAAGAGATGAAATCTTGGGTCAAAGATTCCCTAAATAACTTATGGAAGGTGATGAAATTCCCCTCATAAGCTAAGTTTTCATAAAAATAAAAGACTTTAAGATCATTTCCAGATCACCTAAACTATTTTGAGTTGTTGGGGAGTGCTTTAGATGGTATTATTTCTATGCCTTGGACTAGGCATGTTTAAAAATAAGGAGGTGCTTTTGATTCCAAAAGTTCTCTAAAGGGGATGGATGGAAGAGCATACACACAACATCCTCCTATTTTTCCAATCAAATTTTAATTAAACAACTATTGAATACAAAATTTTACAAGTGTGTTTAATTTTAAGCCCCAAATGAAAGATTAGGTAGTGTTCTTTTAACCCTTGGTCTTAAGTTGTAACTTTGAAAGGAAAATTTATCAAAGCATTTATCTAAGCATCTAAATTTTTCATTAAGCATCAAAACAAGGTTCCTAATCCATTTTAAACTTGCAAAAAAGGTCTAAAAAGCACATTTTATCAAATTCCAAGCTTGATCGTGCAATGAAAAAGTTATAGTGTCCTTTAGCTTTGAAGCTAATTTGCAAATGGAAGAAGCAACTTCTCAAATTGAGCTCTATATTTTGAAATCAAAATTACACAATCAATCCCATTGTTTCCTTAAAAAATCAGAATTACAGACAATAATATCATAGTTATGGGTTAGACTAGACAGATAACACAATATCATTATTTACCTATAAAATCACCGCATGGATTAACAATATTGTTGTTACTAGATTAAAAAAAACAAAAAACACAATCATTATTTTGATGACAAAATCATTGCACAAATAAACAATATCACTGATATCAAATAAAATCATTATTTACCAGTTAGAAAACATAAAAACACAAAAATTTTGTTCAGATGATAAAATCATTGTTATGTGAAATCACTACCTAAAATGATGAAATCGCTACCCAACAAAACAAAATCATTGCCCAAAAGAATTATATCACTACCCAAAAGGATGATATCACTATTATGTATGATGATATCACTGGTTAAGTCTACAAAATTGTTGTTTTCCAAACAATGATTTTGTTTACAAAAAATTGCTACTGTGTGAGCCATGATATCATAACAGAGAACAAAAATGAGTTTTATAAGAACAAAAATGCTGCAAGAAAAATAAAAAATTAACTTAAATTTTCACTCCTTTGGCCCTCTCACTCCAAGATCCTACATCAAAAAGATTATTGAGTTTCTTAAAAGAGTTTTGTGATCAAATTTGTGGAGTTAGCATCTCACCAGGCATGCCATTATGTGAACTAAGAATTGACTCAAGAGAGGATGGTTAGTTTGGTGTTAGTTCCAAAAATAAAATTGAAATTGAAATAAACACACTAGCATAACATCTCTAGGCCTAGTTACTAGGGAGAGATTAGTTAACAAAACAAAATGAAAACATAACTAAAACATGAAATAAACCTTCCTTGACCTTTCTTAGATGCTCCAAAATGCTTGTTGTAGTGGCTTACTTGGCTTTGTGCTCATGGAGTCTGCATCAATAAAAGCTTTGTTACCTCCATCTCTCCTTGGCACCTTGTGTGGCTTTGGCTTAGCTTAGCTTGGCTCAATATTTTATTATTATAAAACTAATTTGCATGAATTTTTAGAATCAATTGATCATTATAACCTTGGCATGTGAGAGCTTCAAAATCAATAGACAAGGCCTCCTATTATATATTTTTGCAAATGGCTAGGATTAACTTAAACCATCCATCTCAAGATGGAGAAGTGTGGCTAAGGATTAATCTAATTTTGAAATTAAAATTCATAAATAAGCTCATAAATATTTGTGATAGAGGGGTATTGAATAGGCATGGAGGGAATTGATGAGGCATGGGAGGGGTTAACCTTGATATTTTATGCATTTATGGCCTAGGGATGTCTTCCCAAGAAATGATGTCACTTTGATGATGTAGATATTCAATATATATTTATAAAAACAAATATTCAAAAATTTCTATAGAATTCTTAATTAGGCTCATGATTTGATTTAATTAGCCTTAAACATGATTAGATACTTTGATGCAAACCTTGGCTCTTTGGTGCATAAATTAATCAAATTAGTCAAAATGTCATATTATTGACTTGAAATTTGATTAGATTAAAATTAGGATGCAATGTCAGATGCATTGGATCTGCCAGCCCATTTAGGTTGTTGTCAACATAAAATAATAAATACATGTGTATCGTGCAAGAGATTTGATAAAAAATAGAAATCCACAGCACCCAATTACAAAATTGGCATTTTGACTCATAATGATCTGATCAAAGTTAGCTAGACCATAAATTGCATTGCCCCATTTAGTGACACCCTAGTAAAAATCAGCACTTGAATATACTGATTTCAACTCTTTTAATATGTTTTAGTGTATTTAGGCCAAATTATGCATTTTGGTGAAAATTGGTGAAAAGCCTAATTGATAGTCATTGGTGGCCAAATTTAGGTGTCTATAGAGATTTAGTCATATGTTTTATAGGTTAAATGTATGCATTTTGATTATTCTTATGTTTAACATGTTTTATGACTACTAATAGGAATTAATCTATATGAATCTGTTGGTTATGTTTATAGTAACCCAATCTCACATTGTTGGTACTGAGTAAGTAGTGAGACAGACTTGACTAGCTTATTAGCATCACTAATGCTAGATGAAGGTAATACGATCAAGTGGTGTGTATGAATTTAATTTATCCTAGAGATTAATAACTATTAAAAACTTTGGCCAAAGTAATGTTAGTTAGACATTCTCATTTCATGTGTATGGTTTACATGTTTTTATGATATCATGTTAGAATGGATTTTTTTATGGTACACTACATGTTCTTATAAATAATACAACACATGGGTACTAGCTTATCCCTTTGGATTCCTGTACCATCACTATCTACTCATCTATGAAAGGAGGGTCATTCCCTAATGGGGGATTGTGCAGGGATTGATAGTCCATGGTTGGTGTGGAAAAGAACTCGGATGATGCTCTCCCTCCCCACAACAATATTTATTTAGAGATGACACTTGAGATTGTAATAGATACTGGAGTTTGAGGGACTCATGCTCTATGGAGCTTTGTATCTTATACATTATATTGTATTTATTATTATTGAGACATTATTTTGATGAGATGTAATTATTTTCTTAATGTACCATAATAGCAGTAGCTGCATATTTGTACAAGCTATGGCTGGAAATCTATAATTACTTTTTATATTTAGTTATGTTGTGATTCATCTGAAGATAGTGATCAATGACAGATAGATGTCACATGCTTATTTCATAGTTAATATACTTAGAGTGTTTTATCTAGATCACTAATTAGATTCTCATGGTGAAATCTAATGAAATAATACATTGGTTAATTATTATTTTTTAAATCATGTTATTCTAGGTAAATCCCAGTGGGGTTGTTACATGTGGTATCAAAGTTGTGGCTTGAACTCTAGGAACTAATGAGTCTAATAGAATTTTCATGTCCTTTTATTTACTAGAAAGGAGAAAGGTGAAAGCTAGAGTATCTAGAGAGGATCCTTTAAATTACAATGATAACCCTCCATTTAATCCTAACCAATTTGTCATTGAGCATTTTACAAAGGTAGATCAGATTTTCACAACCATTAACAAACTTCGGATTAAATTTCAGCCTTGAAGTAGAAATTTCATGGCCATGAAGAAGAAGAACATCAAGATGAACCTGAAGAGCATCTTGTTGAGTAGCTCAGGATGCAAGAGCATAGGTAGCTACTGAGTTGGCAAGAAATATGAAAAATTTGAATCCATCTAAGTTTGATGAAACTATTTGGGTGATGAAGATGAAGCATGGTTAGGACATGTTAAACCCATGTATGGAGAACCTAGTGGCATGCAATTTTTTACTAGTTAAGTGAAGTTATTTTGGACTTGTAGTGCCTCAAAGCAAAATCATGCTATACCATGATTGGAGTTGTGATATTTATTAGATCCTCATGTATGGCTTGATGACTATTGTAAGTAATAGACATCCATGAATCTTGGAATTATGTTTGCCTCTGTGGATTAATGTTGTGCAGTATATTGAGTGTATACCCTAAGGAGTACTCATACCCTCTTAGAGTTGTTAAAGGGATTAGTTTATCAAGTATCTCAATGGTGATGGTTGTATATTATGTTTGGGTAGGTAAGTGCATAGCATAGTTCATGAGTCATGAACATGAGATTCCTATAATATTTTTTGATCACTTAGATCAAACACCTCAGGAATGTTTACATCCTTATTTGGTAATCAAGTCACCTCTGCCACTTGTGTTTTATATTGTGAGTGTTCAAAAATTATGGGGTGATTCTCAATTAATAATATGTATATTTTAGATAGAGTTATGTATCTTATGTATAGTAATCCTAGGGGATAGAATCCTAAAAGACCGTTTATGGATTGGCACTCTCTAGTTCAGTGGGAATTCTCCTTGTAGTGGAGTGTAGTTATCTTTGTTGAGGATTCTTATGTGTTAAAATTTTGTTCATGGATTGGCACCCTATACATTTATGTGGATTAGGAAGAGATGTCATCTCACATAGTTAGCTTAGAGGTGAGTTGTTACTCTCTCTCCCTCCTTTGACATCATTATAAGCCCACTAAGTGGATTCATATTTTCATGATGTTGATTAAATGTTCCCTTAATCAGAAAATTGTTTTTAAAATGTTGTATTGACAATATTTCTTGGAGTTCATGGGATAGTGTATTATACTTCTTATTGAGAGAGAAAATTTAGGAATGGAATGGATTAATGCATATATGTGGTTAATATTTTTTTCTTATGGTTGTGGAAACATGTTATGATACTACACTTACAAGTTTGGTAAGTGTCTAGTGATTTCGGTAACTTGGGTTACAGTGTTTTCTTCATACCCTGTGAGGTTATTTAAGATTTTTTTGTTGAGATGTTAGTTCACTACCTTCTACTTGTGGATTTTTAGAGTCACACCTTCCAATGCTACTTTATCTAAACTTGTGAACTTTGACCATGTGGAGTGGTGAACCTCAAATATATATTAGTTCTAAATTAAGATTTATAAGTTGATTATAATCATTATGTTATGATTCACCCTTGATTAGATTAGTATTATTCTCATCTTGTTAAAAACATGTTTTTATGAGTAATTTATGTAAATTTAACCTATAAAGAGTATGGAATAAGATGTGTGTAACATATTGTTAGCCTAAGGGTTTGAGATAATCCTTTAACTTCTTGTGTAACAAGTCAAGTAAGCAGGAAGGCATTATCTTACTTGTTCCCTATATAAGGTTTTAAAGATGGTGTGATCCTTGGCCTTTGTTATTATGTTAATTTTAACATTATTTCTTCTAAACTATGAATATATCAGAGATGGGATAAGTTGTGAAATTTGATAATAGTTATGGTATATCATTGCACTCTAGAATTTGTTAGTATGGATTTATGATTCAATGAACTATGTGCATGTTTTAGATATCATTAGGTTCTAGAGACCTAAGGGATGAGTGTTGAATTAATAATATGAGTATTAAGAGATGGAAATGGATCCTAGTTAGTCTCATATTGACTCAATAGTTACTAAGTTTGGATCTGACAAGGGGAGCTTATTGAATCTAATATTTGGCAAGGGGGACTTGTCAAATTTAGTCATATGGTCATACGCATGTAAACTAGGGAATGTTTATTCCCTAATTTTGTATACATTGGAAATGTATTATTTCCAATTCCTATTCATCATCATACTCATCAGAAGATACATGGAGTAGAAACAATATTGGCATGTCATACTTATCAAGAGCTATGTGGAGTAGTGGTGATATTGATTTATACACATCATTCTTACCAGGTTCTCTAAACACTTTTCTCAAGAATGATAAAAACACTCTCTAGGTTAGAGAGGTGTACAGAGGGGCTAGGAGGCATTGTGTAACTCTCCCTAACCATTTTTTTGGGATTTTGTGATGATTTCATGTGTTTATGTTTGAAAATTAAATTTGGGAAATCAATAAAACTTTAACTGAGATATATGGGACGTTTTGGGGTGCTGGAAGTGGTCAATCTTATAGCACATAGGCTTGGATTGCCACCAAGACTAGCTCTATTACATAATATCTTCTATGTTTCTTATCTTAAAAATTATATATTTGATCCTTCACATA
The DNA here is from genome assembly GCA_037957365.1 of Torreya grandis. Lineage (NCBI taxonomy): Eukaryota > Viridiplantae > Streptophyta > Pinopsida > Cupressales > Taxaceae > Torreya > Torreya grandis. Next base: position 2,299,812 of record JARHVA010000552.1, read on the forward strand.
TGTTGGATTAGAATACTTTGCACATTTTGGACCCCGTGGTGGTCATGGTAGAACCAATCAGAGTAATCAACACTCACAAACTTTGTTTGCATAATAAGGAGATGTCACAGTACAAAGTTTTATGGGACCAATACTCTAAGGATAATGCTACTTAGGAGGACTACGATGAGTTATACAAGATATTTTGATATTTATTTGCTTGATTTGATACTTCATACTATGTTATTTTTCTATTAAATAATGTTTTTAATTCATAAATGATGTTTAAATAAGTGTCATGATGATGATGATGATCAGATTCAGGGGAGAAGGATGTTATATCCTAATTTCTCACTAAGCAAACTTACTAGAATATTCATGGACATTTAAAGTTGGTGATTTGATTTGATTTGATTAAGATATAAATCATATGTTGTTATGAGATAGTCGTATGTTGTTTTGATTTCATGATGACATTATTGTGAGTTAGTTGTAGTGTATATTCTTTACATTTTGATCATGTTGATTTGTTATTTTAGTAGTATTTTATGAGATATGTCATAATGTTATGGACTAACTACCTACTTGTTGTGAGTTTGATGCAAGAGATGTCCATACCTCAGAGCATGATGGAGGGAAAGCATCATCAAAGAGGGTGGCATAGATGGAGGTGTTTGGGAACATCAGAGAATGGTTAGAACCTTACACACACCACTTTAGATAATACATGTTATATGGATTATTGAATTGTTAGATTTAATATATTCTTTATTTTATTTGTTCTTAGATGATTGCATATGTGTGTGGTAGATTATATTTATGCTTGGGTGAATTAATATTGTGTGATTACATATATGTCATGTCATTGTGTTCATGATTTTTAATGTTGTTAAAAATGTACATTATGTGAATAGTGTTTGGTACTGCCATAAATAGAATAACCAACATATCTTAGTAATGTTTAGAATATAAGCTAGTTATCATAATGATATTTAGGAATATCATTATAGGGATTAATGCCTCAATATAGATAGATAACACTACCAATAAATAATGACTAAATATAAATAGTTATCATTATTAGAATGGTATTATAATTATTAATTGTGTTATATTAGCTATTGGATTTAGAAAAATATTATTGACTTTATATTAGACATGTTACCATTAATTCATGATAATTTTTTACCTATGCAAAATTAGTAACTAATAAATAAATCAATTATTTCATAATTAGAAAAAAAAAAAGATAAAACACAAAAAATGGGGGGCAAGATTTAAAGGAAAAGGATATTCATAAGAAAATAAGAAAGAAAAGAAAGCATGGAAAAATTAGAAGTTTTAGGAAAAACAAAAAAAAGAAAACAAGGAAAGAAAAAGGTAAAGAGGGGTGCAACATAAGAAAAGAAAGGGAAGAGTCATTGAAGGAGGAAAAAAAGGAGCAGAGAATGAAGTGGAGGAAGATAAGACCGAGTGGAGAATCCCTAGATCATACCATTCCAACTTAGAAGATTTTTCCAGGTAAGTGAAGCTATTAGAATTTTGTGTGGAAATTATTGAATTTATGTCTGTAATATAGTTAAAAACTATTGATATCGAGAATAGTCTTTTACCAAGATTTGATACACAAGATAATAAGTGTATTTTGATAAACTATCCGAGTATGATTTTACATATATATATTTTATTCTCTTGATACAACTATATTTGATCGATGTATTTTAGCATGTATGATAAACTATACTTAGAATAGCTCATATCAAAATATAGCTATGTAAATATACTCTTTGGGGAATGTGAAAATAAATCTATATATTCAATTATGCTTTAGGAGTTGAAGTATAGCACTGTGGTAATGACTTTGATAATTAAGAGAGAATGGTAAGGATATTGTGTTGTATTTTGTTCTGCTATTCATTTCTTTCATCTAGTAAAGCACCTTTATAGTGATCATTATCCCAATGAAGCGATCATCATATGAAACACTCTAGTTTATATTTACATGTCATCAGTTTTTATATCAATTATTTATCAATACTATCATCATACATAATGATTTTTATATAAGGTGAATACATTTATAGTGATCTAGCATAAAGTTTATATGTAAACTATTCTTGAGAATATTCCTCTTTATAGACTTTTCAATATGAGAAATAAATGGATTTGATGGTGTAATACAAGGGGCAACATACTTTTCCATCTGTTGAGTCCTAATTCTTGATACTATAGCGATATTAGATCATAATAATATGGTAACAGGTATAAATTTATAGATTCAAATCAGGAATAAATTACTTATAATTGATCTGCTATTTATTCCTAAATAGGGAATTTACTTATTTATATTTATAATAGTGATTTACTTATTTATATCAGTTCATAATGTGATTTATATTCATCAATTTGGTATGCTCAACTCTATGTTAGATTCATACTCATACTCAATCTATTATATAAAATTGAAATGATATAATTATAAAAAGAAATAGATTTACTTAATTATAATAGCAATTTGGTATACAAGAAACTACATTGAAATATATATATATATATATAGTGAACGTGCATCATAGTATATTGTTACTGACTTAGAGATTATAAACCAAGTTTAGAGTTTCTAACTTTCAAAATTATATTGTCTGGTAAATATTGAGGTATAGCGACCTAAATTTTATATAGTGATCTGGTAACAAACTGATTAGTGTAAGAGTGTAACAAACTGATTTGTGATGATATATACACATCGATCTATATAGCTGAGTGCACTTGTAGTTGAATAAAAATATATGGTTGAATATGTACAATGATTTACATGTAATATCTATTAGGTAGATCATATGGTTAGGAGTTAAAATAATGTATGAAGTCTAATAGGAAACATATAGGCACTTCATTAAGATAATATCAAGTGGAAGCTTTACAAAAATATGTTATATACTTTAAAAATATGCTTCATGTAATATTCAAAAAATATTACCATAGGATAAGTTAATATACTTATCTTGTATATTTCATGTTTTATAGGAAACATATAAGTGCTTCATTATCCTATATATTTTACCACATGTTTATCTATTTGATATATTTGTAATATTCGGTAAGTGCACTTCATAAACTTGTTCTTGTTAACTGATATATTCCTATTATATATTATTGTTTTATATTCATGTGATATATTTTTGGCTTCGTATAACTAGAATGTGATATATATGTATCTAGTGATATATCTATCAGTGGTTTGATCATATGGATAGATGCATTATATGGCTAATTATTTTACAAATGGTGAATATGATTAGGTTCACGAGATAGGAATACAACTGGACGTAACATCTAATGAACTTCCTAATGTTGGTGATAATCATCACATATTATTAATAGTAACTATTATATGGATAGTTATTACCATTATATGGATACCTATTAAATAAACCCAAAACAACGATTCATTATATTGTATTTTATTTTTAGGTCATATTATGTGGAAAATATGGTAGAAATATACCTTATAGATATATTTAATTATTGTTTTAGAGAAATATTTATTGCCTAAATTGAGGAAAATGTAGTCTAAAAGTATTAGCTCCCAACAAAAATAATAAATAGGTGGTTACTCAAGACTATGTGAATTATCCAATCAAAACCATGGATTATATAAGTCTAAATGGTATAAGTGTTGTATGTTAAAATTGGAGACTGATTTGACTCAATAAGAGTAGAATATGGATAAAAATAGTCTATTGACTATAACATTTGGTTCATTAATATTTCAAGAATATTAATATTTTAATATATATTATCAATAGGGAAATTATAATGGTTGTTGAAATCATATGAAGTTATCGATTAGAATTTTAGATGATTGTTATTGTTGAGTACATGTATGCGATATATAGTATGAGAATAAATAATATGTGCAAATGCATATGTATGGGAAATATATCTATATATGGACTTAAGTATTCATATAAATATATAACATAAACTAGGGTATTGGGTTGTGCACCTATAAATATATTTTTATTGACTATTAAAAATAATTCAAAGGATCATGTGTGTCATGAAACTATAAACCATATGAATTTAGTCCTAGAAATGTAATAAATGATTAAATGAAAGATTATGTTCACATGAGATATAATTTGGTTTATGATTTATTTGATTCTCTAAAACTATTATGATCAAATGTTTTGAAATTGAGTAGTGTGAACATATAATGGTGGACTGTGATATTAGTTCTTATCATGGAATATATTGCATTTTTATTTACTTATGGAAATTATATTATGTAGTATAATCATAGATTATACTCGATTGATATAAATTATTTTTTTTTACCTATTATTTATGTGATAAATAATATTGTGGAGATTTATTCATATGTTTGATGGACTAAATGTATGCATTTTGATTATTTCTATGTTTAGCATGTTTTATGACTGTTAGTAGGAAGTAATCTAGATGAATCTATTGATTATATTTATAGAAACCCAATCTCACATTGTTGGTATTAAGTAAGTAGTGATATGAACTTCACTAGCTTACTAGCATCACCAATACCAAATAAAGGTAATCCAATCAAGTAATGTGTATGAATTTGATTGATCCTAGAGTCAATAACTATTGAAAACTTTGGCCAAAAATATGTTAGTTAGAAATTGTCATTTCATGTGTATGGTTTACATGTTTGTGTGATATCATGTTAAAATGGATTTTTTTATGGTACACTACATAATCTTAAAAATCATACATCACACAGGTACTAGCTTGTCTCTCTGGATTTCCAAAACATCACTATCTACTCATCTATGAAGGGAGGGTCATTTCTTGATGGGGAATTGTGTAGGAGATTGATGGGCTATATTTGGTGTGGAAAATCACTCAAATGATGCTCTCCCTCCCCACAATAGTACTTATTTAGAGATGACACTTGAGATTGTCACATATATCAGAGTTTAGGGAACTCATGCTCTGTGGAGCTTTGTATCTTATACATTATATTGTATTTATTACTATTGAGACATTATTATGATGAGATGTAATTATTTACTTAATGTACCATGATATTAGTGGTTTCATTATTTTACTAGCCATGACTATAAATCTATAATTACTTTCTATATCCAGTTATGTTGTGATTCATCTAAAGATAGTGATCAGTGATAGATAGATATGACATGCTTATTTTATATTTAATATACTTAGAGTGTTTTATCTAGATCACTAATAAGATTCTCATGGTGAAATCTAATGAAAGAATACATTGATTAAATTTTTAAAAAATCACGTTATTCTAGGTAAATCCTAGTGGGGTTGTTACATAGAATTATAAATGGATTCTTACATTACCTTACTCCTCTTGTCTTATCTCCAATATATTCAAGTGGATTTTCTAATGGTTATTGATAATGGTGGCTTCAATATGGATGGTTTAATGTCTTCTTGGATGCAAGGATAGTGCTGATGCAATGGGAGTATGAAAACTTAAGAGAGCCAGTGTATGAATGCAAGAATGGCTTTCGAGATTTTTAATTAGTATAACCAAGCTCCATGATTGGTTATTTATAGGGTGATGGAGGAGGATTAAAATGAATTTTAAATTCATTATAGCTTCTTAGTTTAGAGAATTCTATAAAGTTAGAGAATGTTCTAGATTTTAGAGGCTTCTAGATTTGATTAGTAGTTAATAGGGATTAGTTATGGGTTTTAGGGAGGTTTACAGTACTAGGTGTGTATAAAAGGATAGGGATAGGTTAAATAGTTGGGTATGTAGAATGTATTTAAATTTTAAATTGGCAAGTGTGTAAGTGGTTGGTAAATGAGGTAGGATTCACAGTTAAATGGAATGTTAGCGGGATAATTAAGGGGTTAATATGTCTTGGGGGTGTAAAAAGGTTAGTATGATGTAGGAAATATATGATAGGGAATAGGATTTAATTATGTAATTAGGGTTATGATTATGGTATTACTTAAGATAACTAGCAAGATTAGTGGGATAGTTAGGTCAAGTAGATTTAGGTGTATACATTTTTCCCCTCTTTGAAAGGGCATTATGGGTAATAAATTAAGGAGTAATGGTATTTTAAATAAAAACCATTAAATGGATGAGTTAGTAAAAATGAGGTTGTATAATTCCCCCTTAAGGGGACATGTAGGGAAGTACAAGCTAGATGGCCACTCAAAAATAGATCCATGGGGTAGGTATAAAATCAAGATGATGAGGGGTTGGGATGCCTAGATGCTAGTTGAGCTACGAATGATAAGATGCCCCAAGTAGAAATGTAAGGGAATAAGGTTATAGGTGTAAGACTAGTCCCAATGGGAAACACACCTTAGAAACAATGATTAACCTCTTAGGATGAGTCTTAGGCAATGACCAATGCCAAGGAGAGATGTGAGTGGATTCAAGTAATGAGATAAATATTCTTGAAACAATGACACACATTTGGGAAATGGATAGATAAATAATGCCATGAGTTAGTAACATTTATTAGGCAAGGATTCATGTAAAGAAGAGCTACAGACTGATAAAAGGATGTAAAATAAGTGATTTGTGATGATATGATGATCATAACTCAATAGCATTTAATATATTTAAGTGACTAAGAGAGGATAGGATGAGAATTGGTGAGCAGTGGTTGAGCTATAGTTGGGCATGAAAAAGTGGCCAAGTGTTTCCTACATAGTCTAAAGAGACCTCAGGACAATATAGTTATGACTCATGTTAGATGATGAATGGGGAGATGAAAGACCATTCCCCAAAAAATAATTAAAATGACTAGTGGGATATAGAATAATGAATAGAAACCTAATTAAATGTGATAACAAGATGGATAAATGGATATAGGAGTCAAAATTAGGTGGGTAGGGGAAAGGAAGGGTTAATCATGGACTAGACAGAGCCAGGGAGGAAAGAATAGGTTTATTAAGGGGTAAAATAGAAAATTGGGGGGTACAAGAGGTCATTTTCACTCTTTAACTCATATAATTTTGTGTTTAAGAGCTAAGGATGATGAATCACATCCCACGAGCTTCCCACCATGGAGAGAGAGTCTGGGAGTTTCAAAGACCATCAAAGGTGGGACTGGTGGTGAGTACCCCATCTAAGCTTTGTCATTTGAGTCCTTTTTTGCATTTATGATTGCATTTATTAGGGGTAGGAATGAACAATACAAAATAGCAATTGGGGGCATTGCCCCAAGTTATGGTTTTATGCATGCAAGTTGTAGGAATGCATTCATGAGTTAAGGTTTTATAAAATTACATGTGGGTGATCTATAGTATTGTGATACCATATGGGGGATATGTAATTTTGAAAAACTATAGGTGGTGACTTGCAGTGTTGCAAAACCACAATAGTTGAGATGTAATTTTGATAAAATCATGAATTAAGGTTAGGGGCTAAAGGTGGTTTTGAAGAAGGTTGATGTTGGGACTTAGTTAGCTAATGGGATGGAAAGGAAATGGGTATATGGATAAGTAGGATAGGTGGATGGGTAATTATGATAGGTAGATGGATAGGTAGGATAGGTATGGATAGGAAAAAGTTAGTTTAGTATGGATAGGTTGGATCAGTATGGATAGATATGATAATCAGGATGGATAGGTTTGATCGGGTAGATAGGATAGATAGATTTGTAGTGAGTAAGGGATAATATATTTTTGTGGTGTAGGAAAATTTATGTGTGTTAATATCTAGATTATAATGGCCACTAGCTTTACATGAGATGCATAGGTTGAGTCTAGAAGATTATGGAGTGTTGAAGATGACCAGATTGTTATACATTACCATAATTCCATTCATTAGGATAGATCAGGCACTTATCATGGAGTTAGTGGAGTGATGGAATTATAAGATGAGCATGTTCCACTTCATCATTGGTAAGATGACCATCACTTTGGAGGACGTTTGGTGCATATTTTGGTTACTAATGAGAGGATACACAATCGAATAAAGGTCATGAACATTGAGCATGATTGTGTAGTGATTATGCATAATTTTTTAGGTTGGAGTTCAAGATTCACAAATAGATACTGACAAGTCCTTTAGGGATGATTTGATTGACATATTGATGTTGGTATTTATGTCTCTTGTGACTAGCACACTATTTCCAGACAAGAGTGGGCGATGGTTCTATCTAGGGTTGGGGGATGTAGTCATAGATATGGTATAAGATTACCAAGTATTTTATTGGGGTCTTATAGTATTAGGCCACTTATATATGGAGTTACATATGGGGGCTTATAGAGGATTAGAGAGCTTTAGTCCTTTATTACTACTTCAGATCTGGTGCTAGAGCATGTTTCTATCAAGAGGCCACTAGATATGCATGTGAACCAGGAGCCTGATCAGCATTTAGTATTTGGATGGTACATTATTTTGGGAGTGTAAAGAGAACATACAAGGGATAAGAGGTATTATAGATAGGTGTTATATATCTTGAGAGAGGGCCACATTACTTGGATGCCATATGGGTAAGTATAGTAGGGGTGGGTGAAGGATGCCAACTACACTAGATACATACTGACAAAGTGCTACTTGATAGGATGCAAATATAATATCATTGAAAGACATCATCCTGATAGGGTAAAAAGGTAGCTCAAATAGTAAAAGGATGTCCCAGGTGAGGAGCATCTATTTGTAAGGAGTGATAAGGAGAGGCCTCAGTGGGGGTAGACAGATGATATAAATTTGGCACATGTTGACTATGGTAGCATTATTCCTATGGTTTGGGATTACCAAACACTAATAGTAGATCCTAGAATCACTATAGCTTATACAAGATGGTAGCATTAGAGACATCTATAGAGACTATTGAAACCACGTTAGGGAGCTTGGAGGAGAGTAGTGGTATAAAGGCCAGTATAGGTACAAGCATGTTTAGGGAGATGAAGGGTGTAGAGGCCATAGCTAGAGGCTGGGAGAGATGGTAGAGATGGTGGGTATGATTAGGATGATTAGGTAGTGATTATTATTGATGGGGATAATCAAGGGGTTATTGGTGGAGATTAAGGAGTGAGGGGGATAGGTCTAGATGGTGTAAGGTCCTCTAGACCACCTATTAGTGCAACTAATCCACTACAAATTGATAGTTTGAACAAGAGGTGAGGGATAGGGTGGTATAGGTGGTTAGGATTATTTTGGAGCAAGATAGGTACCATGCATAGGTTACACATTTATTGTGCCAGATTATATAGAGAGATATTTAGATGGGGTTGATATTAGCTTATCTTACAAGTTTATTATGTCATATTAGGAATAAGGATGCATAGATATCATCTTTATAGGGTCAATTAGGCTAGGGATAGATAGATAGATAGATAGATAGATAGATAGATAGTGACCCTACAAAGGTAGATTTAGGTATGAGATGCACAAATAGTGGCCTTATAGTGGTAAATTAGTAAGATTCATACTAGGTTGAGTTAGAGGGAGGTGGAGCTACAAGTTGATGAGAGGGTCAGGGATGAGGGAGACACCCTATTATAGATATAGGGATAGTGATGTGACTTGATAGATATCTTTCTTGACTCAAGAGGCACAATGTTATAGGAGTCTATATGAGAGTGTGGTGCTAGCAGATTAACATGCACCATATTATAATACTAACACTTATTTACATTCAGTACATCAGCCATTGAAGAGACCAATGAGATATTTGTGATCTAGTTTGAGACATTATTTAAATTTTAGACATGTATTTGATACTTAACACATGGGTGCCCATGAGGCCCACATTGTATTATATATATAGGACTTTATGGTAATTTATGTGATTATGGGATTTTTATTATGGTATATGACATGTGGTTATGTTTTGGTTATGTGATTCTGATATTGGTTAGATTAGATATTGGATATTTTGATTACATGAGATGATTAGATGTGGATGTTAGAATTGATGTATGATTATGGATTTTGTGGATGTTTCTTTAATGATGATGTAAATAGTGTTTAATTTGATGTATATGATTGATGTGGATGACATGGTTTATAAATTGATATGATGTTATATTTTTAATTTCATGTTAAATTATATGGATAAAATGATATAATGTGATAATATAATGAAATGGAATGTGTGATAATTTTTGACATGTTCTAAGATGTAAATAGGTAGTCCTTTAGTAATCATATGTCTCACAAAGTGATAATGGCTAAACCCTCTTACACCAAGGATGTGGATGGCTCAGTTATTAGGTTAGGGTGGTCAAATGGGATAGTATACTGATTAGGGAATACGGGTTTATGGGGTGTCTTGAAGCCACTTGAAATGTCAGTAATCCAATTTTTCTATTACACTTACATTAAAAGTGTACCTATGACATTTAGATAGTTGAGGTCATATTAAATTATAGTGTGTATGGGATTGAAGAGGGAACTTCATCAATGGCATTCCCAACTTACAATGGGTATTCATTTGTGGCCATCCTTGTTCCAACTAATAAAAAGATAGATATTTACAAAAAGACAACAATTAAAATAAAAATAGCTTGACACAAAAAATATTTACACACTTTATTTAATATAAGACAAATTTATTCTAACGAAGGAAATGGATTATGACAACTTAACATTAAAATATGACAACAAATGTTTACATGACATAGCGATTGACCAAACAATTTAATTATGCTATCCTAAAAATATATAAAAGACTTAGACAAGATAGCATAAAAAGTATATACAAATTTAATAAATTAAAATGGATTTACAAAAAGATAAATAATGAAAACCACATGTTAACCTAATCACATAGAAAAAAAAATTAAACTATATAAGTAAAAGGGACAATGATGATGATTATTTATAAGATGGACATATAAGGATAATGATGACCTAAAAATTTATTAAATATTTTTTTGTGAAATTATTTATAGTATGACTTAAGACATTGATAATATTTATAGGAGAAATCTAGATATATGATAATGATTGGTGGTGATCCAGACTAGATCAGACTAGGTAGATTGTAATCCCAAGAACTAGATAAAATTTTCAAGATCTAGTTTTTTACAAAATGTATTATATATCATGGAGGAGAAATATTTTATGACCCTTATTTAGTAATGAATTTAGTGGGACAAGTGGATGTATGTGTAGGGTAATGAATGGGGATGAGCAAAGTTTGGTGTGATTGAGGTTGATAGGGAGAAGAGTTATATGGGAGAATCAATTACATGTGGATTAGGATTTCAAAAGGAAATATTGGTTTTATAATGGATTAAACGTTCTAGATCACTCTTTAATAGGTATCACCTTTTCTCTTTCAGCATGAATCTACTATTCAATAGGTATCACCTTTGCTCATCAATCTCATCACCATATAGAGTGGCCAATTTGTATGCCCTTGATCCAAATTTGGAAATAATAACATATGTCCCAAGCCAATTTACTTCAAATTTCCCCTTCTTTTCATGCTCAGTATTGGTGTTTTTCTAATTTTCTTTAAGGACTAGGTCAACAATTGCAAATTCTCAAGATTGGATTTTCTTATGATATTGGCCCTTGAGCTTATTTTGATATGCCCTGAGGTGATCAAGAGAATTTTGATACTTCTCATCCAATAACTCTAGTTTTTATAGGCACTCTTGTCTATATTCATTATCTGTTATCATGCCTTGCAAGGATATTCTTAAAGAAGGGAGCTCAACTTCAACTAGCAAGATTACTTCTACACCATATACCAAAGAGTATGGGTAGACCTAGTTGGCATTCAAACACTAGTTCTATATGAACAAATTTCTAGATATAGTTGTAGATGTTAGTTTCTTCTAGCATCATTGATAATCTTCTTGAATATTTTGATAAACATTTTATTTTCCGCTTCTACTTATCCATTTCCTTTTGGGTAATAGGGCATGGAGAAATGTTGCTTAATATGATATCGATTGCATAGGTCTTCCACTTCCTAATTCTTAAAAGATTTTCCATTATTTGATATGATTTTGGATGGGATTTAAAGTTGAAAATGATTTGATTCAAAATAAACTTAGATATATATATACCTATGGTGTATATACAAGGCATTAATTCTATCCATTTAGTGAAATACTCTATGGCTATGATAATGAACTTGTGCCCATCCAATGGGGTAGGATTAATCTTGCCAATAAGATCTGATCCCCATACTAAAAAGGGCCATGGGTTCATTATAGGTTGAACCTCTTGAGTGAGGGCATATATGATAATCCCATTTTTTTGGTAGGCCACACACTTGTGCACATACTAAAAAGCATCATGATCCATTATTAGCCAATACTATCCAGTCTGAAGTAACTTCCTGGCTAGGGCCATCCCACTAACATGACCTCCATAAATAGCATCATGAACTTCCTTGATTGTGAAAATAGCCTCTTATGATGTTAGGCATCTTGACAAGATCTTGTCATAGCCTCACTAATAGAGTGTGATGCCAATGATGGTGTAACATGGTGTGCATTGTATGAAGGCTTTGCATTGATAACATGTGAGATCTAGTGGAAGGGTATTGTTATGGAAGTAGGTGTATATGTCATGGTACTATGGTTAATTGGGATCAGGGATTGCATAAATTTAATAATGATCCAACCTTTGGTGTGTAGTCAATAATAAGTGTTTAACCAAAAAATTGCCTTTAAAGACATCTTCTAAGAGATTTATTAAAGACCTAATAGTAACCATTGCATTTGTAGCTTTGGTACTTCCTCTAGGCACTTGTTCAAAAGTTACAAACTAGAAAATTTTCTTTAACTGATCAACCATTTGCTTATAAGGAAGTAACTTCTCATCCTTAATCTAGAACTCTTCATTCACTTGTTTGATGATTAATCTAGAATCCTTGAAGAATTGAAGATGTTGAATATTCCACTGGATGGCAAGTTGTAACCCATTAATTAATGCCTCATATTCAATAATATTATCAGTACACAAGAAAGAGATCCAAAAGGCTCTAGGAATTATGTATCCTTATGGTGTGACTAAAATAATTCTCTCTCCTAACCCATGCATGGTAAATGATCTATCAAAATATAATTTCCATCTGGGTGATTCCTCAATTGTCAATATAGATTCATCAAAGAAGGTCATTATCAATGGTTTAGTATCCACTAAAAATGTTGTTATTGGTTGATCTGCGATAATTTTCCCTTGATAGCTTTTTGATTCACATTCTTGATATCAAATTTACTTAACAACATGAACCATTTGGCCATTCTTCCTATTAGGGATGAATTATATAACATGCATTTAAGTAGATCAATTTTTTTTATTAGTTTGACTTATTTATTTAACATATAATTCCTAAGTTTTTTGTGAATCAAAGACCATAGCCAATCAAATTTTCTTTATAGGGGTATAATTAAGCTCATATGAAATAAGTGTTCTACTTAAATAATAAATAACTCTTTCCTTTCCTTCATCATTATGTTGAGCTAAGATAGCCCCTATAATACATGGTATAGTAGAAGATATATAAGAGCAAAGGCATTATTGATATAAGTGGTGAGAGGATTGGAGGCTTCACTAAGCCTTGCTTTAGATTATCAAATGACTTTTGACATTCTAGGTTCCAGTTAAAATAAGATCCTTTATTTAAGAGATAAGTTAAGGGATGACACTTATCTACCAATTGAGAAATGAATCAATGAATGGCCTATAATTTCCCTTGAATTTCCTTAGTTTTTTCAAGTTCTTAGGTGGAGGCATTTCAATAATGGCTTTTACTTTAGCAGAATCTACCTTAATGCATTTTTGAGAGACTATGAATCCAAAGAGTTTGCCTAAAGTAACCCTAAACACACATTTCTTAGGGTTCAATCTGACCTTATATTCTCTAAGCCTCTCAAAAATTCATTTGAGGGCCACTGAATGTTTTGATCTAAGCCTGGACTTTCCTAAGATGTCATCTACATAGTATTCCATAATATTGTGTATCATGTCATGGATATGACTATCATATCTCTTTGGTAGGTTACTCCAAGAATTTTCAATCCAAATGGCATTAATTGATAGAATAAAGTCCCCCATTGAGTGATGAATGCAATTTAGGTTGATATTTAGGAGCGATTTTGATTTAATTATAACTAAAAAAATCATCCATGAGGGAAAGCATTTTATATCCCATTGTAGAGTCCATGATCATTTTTATATTTGTTAAAGGAAATTCATCTTTAGGACATGCCTTATTTATGTCTCAAAATTCAATCCAAATTTGTATCCCTCTTTGTGGTTTTATGATAGGGATGATATTAGAGATCTACTCAGAATAATCAATTGGCCAAATGAATCATGCTTCCAATAATTTTTATAGTTCTTCTATAATCACCTAAAAGTGGTAATTGGATGCTAAGAGTGTCACTTGAGTTACCCTATTCCTAACTTATCCTTAGACCCATTATAGAGTCTTAGACACACTTTTCCATTCATTCAATAGAACACAGTCACCTATAGCCAATCAAAACATAGTCCTAGAACTATCTTCTTACATCCCAACTCAACTTGTTCAGTAGTCTACCAAGTGGACATTAGCACCACATTTGGGACACTACTACCATATGGTACTAGTGTCCACAACTGGGCACTATTATCCTTAGCCTTAGCTCTTCCCAATGGATACATTTTTCAAATGTGTGCTCCTCATAAAGTTAGCCTAAGTATATTTTATTATCTGCATAAGAAACAAAACCCTATAAATACAAGTCTAATTGACCTCTATTTACTAGATGAGAAATAGATGCAAAAGCGCATTCAAACCAAAGACAAGTTGAGAAAAATTAAGGTATTTTATCCTACTTCTGCATACTTCCATATACAACATCTTTAATCCTAGTTTTAAAATATTTCAAATCTCAAGAACATTCAAGGCATCCAAGTCCACTCTCATTCTAATATTCACTTGAACTTATATCAAACATTAGGTAGGACAACTACATGGGGCTTGATCCCTGTTCAGAGTATTGGTATGTAGGCAACTCTATACATAATGGGGTATTGAGGATGTCCATCTTATCCTGATAATGAACACATAAATATTACTCATACCATACTTGCAAGGAATATTAGGGGGTTTAAACTAATTAATTTTTATAAACACAACACAGAGCTCCAGGTTTTGTGCACATAAGAATATGACATAAAAACATAGGCGTAGGTACTCCCAAAAAATAAAAACAAACCTATAAAGGGGATACTACCACCACCTGAAAGACACTACACAAACATGGTGCTACTGTCCATGATGGTTGTTATTATCCAGTGAGTAAATGAACACCATAATCCTATTTCCAACACTCAGCACTACCCAAAACTCAAATTCTAAAACCCAAATCATCTATAACAGTTAGTTTTTAGATAAGTCTAAATTTATGCCTATTTAATTCTATTTTTACAAATTCAAAGGTCAAATACTATAAAAAATTAGTGCTTAATTTTTGCATTTTATTTAACTAGTTTATACATCTAAGGGATTTAATTTAAACATAATATTTACATATTAAAACCCTAAAAGGTTAAATCATTTGTTGAACCCAACTTACTTTTAATATTACTTCAAACCCTAGCTTGCATTCATCCAGATTTTGTGAAATAAATTAGGGTTGTATACTTACAATTTTTCTATTTTTTTTAGATAACCTAGCTAAATTAAATCAATTTCACATTAGCGTTTCAATTTATTTTACATATAATTTAAATTATTGCAAACAAACCCTAGGTTCTAAAACCCTGTATATTTTGTTTTCCTATTTTAATTATCTGTCATTAACTTTTCAAAATTCATATATTCTCTTGTAGTATCTCTATTTCAATTTGTTCACTATATTCTATCTAAAAAAGTTATCTCTCTTCCATTGAGAAGAAGTGCTAAACTAGGTGGTAATCATATAGAGTATATTCAGATTCCTACTATCCAAACCTATAACAAGGACAAGGAACCTATTACAACTCTAATTATGAATCTTTCACACCCTGATTATGTAGAATTCAATGGCAATGAATCTAAAGATGAATAATATAACCAAGAGCAATACCAGGTCTACGTAGAGGATCAACACACACTACCTCCTCTTAATGATAATGACATAATTATGAATAAAGATGAGGTATTACAAGGCTTTAGAGATAGAATTTTGGAACAACCCTTGATCATGCACAAATTCTAGAAGACATATTAGAAATAAAGAATAAGACAAATAATGGTCAATCTTCAACCCCTTCAATTAAAAATGTTGTTACACCTTCAGTGGTTCCCACTCAACCAACTTAGATAGCACAACCCAAGATTGTTATTTAACCATCAAAGATAGCTACACCACTTATGGATAGTTATTCTACTCCAAATGTACAATCCCTTATGTAAGAATTTTTAATCTATAGTCTAAGGTGTTCCATCTCGAGAAGGGAACAACTAGACCATCACATGCCTTAGATTCCAACATTCTCATGTATACACCTTTAACACATCACATAGTGGCAACTCCTTTGCCATCTAGTTTCATGGAACCCAATCTCACATTATATGATGGCAAGGGTGACCCACAGCATCACCTCAGAGTCTTTCATGTAACATGTTTGGACTATGTGTCTAATGATTGGCTTCTTATGAAGTTATTTCCACACGTTCTCAAGGATTATGCCCTATGGTGGTTCTATGATTTGCCAAATCAATCTATGACAACATTTAATCCTTTAGCCTATATATTCTTATCACACTTCTCTATCAACATCAGTGATAATATATCATATACACAAGTGGCATAATTAAAGGAAAAAGTCAAATGAGCTTATTATCGATTATGTCTTATGATACAAGAAAATATTATCCAAATTGACTAGCTCCATGGCCAACAAAGAGCTTAAAGATATATTTAAACAAAGTATATTACCAGTACTGCATGAAGTTATCTTATTCAAAAAGTTTATCACATTTACTGATATGTGCCACACGGTTAAGGAAAGAGTGGTTAATCTCTTAACAATGGGCAAACTCAAGTACACAAATGGATCAGAATCAACTATTAAGAGTAAAAAAAACCTTCATACAATTTTAGGGCTAAAAAAACAAAAGTGATCAAAAGGCCATAGTCAATGCAGCTTCAGAGCCTTCTCCTAGATTGGTTTTATCTATTTGTTAGCACAGAGTCTTTACTAATATTATAGAGTCACTAGCACGAGTTCTAAAACAACTATTGGAATGCAATGTCATATCTCTCCCTCCCATTAAAGAGGTTGATATGAAATGGCTTCTTCCAAAGAGTTATGATTCAAATGCATTCTATGAGTATCACAAGGCACCAAGCCACATGACAAATAAATGCATTAGCTTGAAGTAAAAGATACAAGATCTCATTAAGGCTAACATTATTCATATGGGCACACCTACAGAGGCACCAAAACAATAATAAATAGAGGCTAAGGCACTAAATATATTTTTGTATCCTTTCCCAAAGCATACAATGAATGAGGCAAGGGGCACATCAGGTATTCACTATACATACCAAGCACATCCAACACCAGCTTCCTATCACATAGTTACCAAGGAGACAGATCCACTACATAACATTATTGGCATGTATCACGCTACAGTGCCACTTACAACACTAATCACATTTTTAAAGCAAAATATTGTGGATGATGACATAGATTTGCATGTGCTCTTCATATAAGCATTTATAGACCACCATTTTATTCACTATGTTATAGTTGATAATGGGTCAAGCATAAGCATGTGAATCATAAAATTCTTATAACACTTGGGATATACAAAGAGAGAGATATTCCCTATAGATACAATCATTAGAGATTTCATCGGGCACGTTCAAAGTTCCATCAGGGAGAATGTGCTTCCATTATAGGTCAGACTAGCACACATAGCCACTCGGTTCCTAGTAGAACCCAGTGCAGGTGTATTCGATATATTATTGGGTAGGCCATGGTTCTATTAGCTCTAAGCCATCCCATCTATAGTACATCGATGCCTAATGTATATACATGCTATCAAAGTGGTTAAGATTGAGGGTGTCCCATAAGAGTATCCTCTTCCCATCCCATAGGAAGTTTTAGCATAGTTTATAGCTACAATTCTAGCATAAACACCAATTATAATACCAACACCATTGATAGATATTACACATTTATTAGTTATAGAAAAGAGTACAACTCCTATGCATGCATCACAGCATTCAACAAAGTCATTAGAGCAATCTAGGTCTACTCCTATAGTATCTGTATGCATGCATACTCTCCCTTAAAGACCATTACTAGAGATACAATTGCATCAGAGATATGTTTTAGATTCTATAGAATCTTCCTCTACTTATTTTACATTGAGATAAGTTATACTGGGGTCTAGGGGTTCTCAACATAGGGCACCTACATCACCTATAACTTTTACTACTACCATATGGGTCCCTAAGACCCATTCAATTTATAGGGCATCACATTCAGTGCCATAACATCATAACATCACTACTCAGGCATCTTCAAACTCGTATTATACAACACATCAGATCATGGGCTCATAGTTTCCCTTGCACACCACACACATGATCACAAATCCCTTATTTGACATAGGTCAGAGTGATGGTGAGTGTCCCATGAAATTCATTGGTTAGTATGGTTCTTACCCTTGTACATATTTCCTTCTCTCCCTCACTCCTTATTCATAGTTTATTTTCATGTGCTTGTACATATATTATACTCTAAAAACACAAAAATAATATAACATGCTAAAATACAAAAATATTTAAATATTTAAAAAACACAAACTTTATAGAATGTATGCATTTCTATGTTTACATTTATACTACTTTCTAGATATTTCATATTGTTAGTTATCCTAGTATAGTCAATTTTATCATACACATATGTTTCACTTGTTCTTATCAAGTGCTTGAAGATTCAAGATAGAACTCTGGTCCACTACACTAATCCAAACTAATTATCATCTACCCATTGGGGGAATTTACACTAATCTAGGTTTATACATTTGATGCATTCACCCCATTGGAGGCATCTCCTACATAATTACTATAACCAAGTTTTATCTTTACATACTATACATTTTAGTTACACATTAATTTATCTTGATATTGATCATTTCTCCCCATTACATAGATCTTTCATTGACCATCACTAGTTAGACTCAGTATATATGCATCTTAACATCTACATATATTTGTACTACATAGTTATACATGCTTTAATTTCTAGTTTTCCTATATTATATTTGATTATGTTTCATATGCTTCTTTTATCTTTGAGGGAATTTGAATATGTCATTGTTCTTTGGATCCACATCACTTCTTTGTTTGTATGCCTTGGACATGTGCCCATGTCCCTTATGTGTGTTTTCATGCTTCTACATTTAGACATTTGAACATGTCTTTCTATGTGTCTCTATGCCAAATTACTTGTTGCTTTTCTATGTGGACATGTGAACATGTCTTTTTATGTCTTCATCCTTATATTTAGTGACATGTGCCCATGTCCCTTATATTGTGACCCTTTGGCCTATCTTTTGTGTGCCTCATGTGTTTGTATGTTTGCTTCCTTGTATGATTCTACACCATGACACTTGTATTTACTTATTACACACACACCATGTTTTGATTCAATGAGAGACCTTATGCATCTACCCTTCCTACTTCGGAACTGTGATGTAAGTCATGCCCCATCCCCTAGGTAGTTACTCAATTTTTTTGCTATGCACGATAATTACATCTATCTTGACACCCATGTGCAATGCTAAATTATAACATACATCTTGCATTACCTACTTATGATCATATACATTAATATTCTGATGTTATGTTTATACATTATATTTAAATATCATGCACATGCTCTGATTAACACATTTTATAGAGCTACTTCTTTAGAGGGTAGTTCTTACACAGGTTTCACAACTACCCTAAAAAGGGGGGCATTCACAAGGGTTTCTTATAGAGATTAAGATCCTACATTTCTATTCATAGATACATCTTAGTACATAGGCTCAATTTCAGACATCAGACTCAGGGTACACACAAAATAGAATAGAGACTTAGAATTCAATTCAGATCACTCAAAAATTAGACCAAGTAGACATTATCACCTAGATTGGGACACTAGCACCACAGGGTGATATTGTCCACTATGGGGCACTAATATCAGGTAGCCCCAACTTCATGATAGTCTAGATTATTTAGACCTGTACACTATGTACAATACAAATTTACATAAATACAATCATAGGTTTGATAGTTATGTTTATATTTAGCTCAGATACATTCATTTTAGCTCATATTCATACCAATTACTCAGTTTTAGGGGCATTATGCATGGCATGATCACTCCCACATTTAGTTTAGTTACATGGATTTAGCTATTACATACTCAAATGAGATTCAGTATACTTAGATACTAGCTTGGGGGCATGTTCATAGCACATTAGTTTCTATATATTCAGTTACACACAAGCTGATCATATGGAATAACAAACTCAATGTCATTCTATACATTATATGCACTTGATATCACATTCTAGGTTGTAACCAAATTCATTCCTTACTCCATCTATAGTGGTTAGCATTCTTGAGTGGCCCAAAGCCACCTAATATACTTGAGTGGCCATAGAGTCGAATATATAGTTAGATTATACTCAGTTAGATACTTTCAACACTTTGAGCAGTTCATTTATAGATGCATCTAATTCACATGGGTGGTAAATGATGGATTCATGGCCTAATTGAGTTCTTGATCCACCTACATGAGAGGATTATACACACTTACAGTCTTATCTAATCTATTCATAGATATCAAGATCCACCGAATAGGGGTGGACAATGATGGAGTCAAAATTGAATTGAGTTTTTGAGCCACCCATATGAGGATTGACTAATCCATTAGCTTAGTCTAATAAATTCAACAATATGATCACTATATACACTCACACACACAAGTTATCACTAGGTTCATGTAATAATTCACATACTCAATAAGGTATATTTGTTCCCTTCCTCTCTCTTTAATTAGCATTACTCAATTATTTTATTTTAGCATACTCTTTTGATTTTTATCATCTCTTAAGTAAGGACTAATCTTTACATGTTTCATTTCAGGTCATTGCTTTGGATCATGTTCCACATACATAGACCCAAATTCACATACTTAAATTCATCTGCACGAGCTTAAATTCTAAGTTAAGTCTAGGTACACTTCTTTTTATTTTATACTAGTCATTTCACTTTACAACATTACTAGCATAAATGGGGGGCATAGTTATAATCACCTAAAAGTGATAATTAGATGATAAGAGTGTCACTTGAGTAACCCTATTCCTTGCTTATCCCTAAACACATTTTAAAGTCTTAGACACACTTTTCCAATCATTCAATAGACTACAATCACCTATAGCCAATAAAAACATAGTCCTAGAACTATCTTCTCAAATCCTAGCCCAACTTACTTATCAGTCTACCAAGTGGACATTAACACCACATTTGGGACACTACAGCCACATTGTGCTAGTGTCCCCAACTGGGAACTATTTTCCTTAGCTCTAGCTCTTCCCAATGGATACCTTTTTAAATGTGGGCCCCCCTTAAGGTCAACCTAAGCATATTTTATTATCCTTAACCAATAGAACTCTATAAATACAAGTCTAATTGACTTCAATTCATTAGATGAAAAATAGATACAAAAGCACATTCAAACCAAAGATAAGTTGAGAAAAATCTAGGTATTTAATCCCTATTCTACCCTAATTCTACATATTATCATCTATAACAACCCTAATTATTGTTTTCAAATATTTCAAACCTCAAGCATATTCAAGGCATCCAAGTCCACTCTCATTCTAGCATTCACTTGCACTTGTATCAAACACTAAGTGGTAGAACTAAATCAGGCTTGATCCCTTTTCAAAGTATTGGTATGTAGGCAACTCTCTACACAGTTGGGTGTTGAGGATGTCCAACCTATCCTACTAATGATCACACAAATATTATTCATGCCATACTTGTAAGGAGGATTAGGTTTTGCACACTAAATCAAGTTTTCTAGGCATAACATAGAGCTCCAAGTTTCATACGCATAGGAACATAACATAAAAACATAGGCATGGAAACTCCTATAAAATAAGAATAATCTTACAAAGGGGACATTACTACCACCTAGAGGACACTACACAAATATGGCATTACTATCCATACTAGCCACTACTATCCAGTGAGTATACGAATACTAGAATCTTGTTGATGACACTCAGAACTACCTAGAATTCAACTTTTAGAACCCAAATCATTACAATAGTTAGTTTTACCTATTTATTTCTATTTTTAGAAATTCAAAGAAGTTCAAATACTGTAACAAATCAGTGCTTAATTATTGCATATTATTGAATTGATTTAGACATCTCAACCTTTTAATCTAAACATAAGATTTACATAATAAAACCCTAAAAGGTTAAAGCATTTTACTTGACTAATAATGTTACCATGGGTGCATCTTTCAAAGCTTCTATTTAATTGGTTTGATATTTGGATGGACCACTAAGTGAGGTACCACCAAAGTAGGATCTAATCCAACCATGTTAGGATAGCTCCATGTGAATATGTCAATAAATTATTTGAGAAGCTCTATAAGAATTTGACGCTCCTCAAAAGTGAGAATTACCCCCAATTTGACTATTTTAGTATTTTCATTTGTTCTATATATTAATTTCTATGACCTCCTTAACTAGGGAACGTGATTGGTATTAAATATATGTTGGGGTGGTGTTAGCTCTTCTCCTGAAGCAAATTCATCTGGAATCTCTACACCTAGCTCTTGATAAAGCACTTGTTCATCAATATTTAGCTAAATCTCTTCTATATCTAGAGAGGGATCAGCTTCATCATATTTTTCTTCTTCTAATTTATTTAATGACTCTTGTTTCTCTCCAAAATAGGAAGACTCATTTAAATTGATAGTGAATCTTCTTATGTGATCTTGAGCTCCCAGATACTTAATAATAGCCTCATCATTTTAGCCTCATCATTTTGAAACACATCAATGGATGGTTCTTTACTCTAATCTAAGTCTATTAGCTTAGGGTGGTGGAGGGAGATGTTGATGGTGAAAATGGTAGTGTCAAATAAGAGGTTTATGGCAGCTAGGTCTTCATAAAGGCTATAAATGGAACCTATCTCAACTTCTTCATCAGAAGTAGACTCTTCAAGAAGCAAATAAGTATCCATGGTGATAGTGTTGAGGTCAATGCCTAATGGTTTATACCCTAGGCCAAGTCATATTGGATGTTCTTGAAAACCAATAGGTTCCAGTCTTCCCTGTTCTTCTTAACCTAGTCCTTTACCCTTATGATTCATGTTTTGAATCATCCTCTATAGTTGGGGATATTTTTTCCTATGAAAAGCTAGGGCCTCATCTTTAAGAATGATCCAAGAATCATCAGGTTCTTCAAATTATTCTTTTGATAATATCCCTGTATTTTTGAAGGTTTTTGTATTGAACTGATATATAATAGGTTTATCTTTCCTCATAGATGGGGACCCATAGCTATGTGGGGATAGTGGAAGATCTCCTTCATAAAGGGTTTTGTACTCACATTACCCATACCCCTTGGAGACAATATTCAAATGAGTGATTTTTAGTGACTTAGATGAGGTGAGTGATAGACTATCAGGGTGGAAATATTTCATATATTTGGGATTATAAAATGAGCTTTGGACATCAAGGAAATAAAAATCAAGATTTTATCATTCCATTTGATATATATGAAAATGTTTGATTTCACATGGGATGGTGACCTCCATGCTTGAATTTGGGAATTTGAGACATTAGTGAAGGGTGGAGTGTACCACTCTCATCTCATGAATCCAAGGGCATCCCAAAAGCATATTATATGAGAGATATAAATCCATTACATAGATTAGTGTTTGATGGACTACAAACCCCATAGCTATGGGAAGATATATTGTTATAGTGGATGGATTTTCATTATCATCATAAGCCTTAATCATTATTAGAGTGACCCCAATGAATATTTTAAACACCCCAAATTCTTAATAAATTTAATATTACACAAATTTAGGGCAGACCCTCCATTTATAATAACCCATAGGATTTTGTGGTTGGAGATAGAGATTCCAATGAATAAAGAATAATTATGTTAAGGGCCTGTGGCTGGCATGTCTTGGGCACTAAAGGTGACTTGTGATGGATATAAATGACCTACTAGGGCTTGAAATTGACTTGTGTCGATATCCCTAGGAACTTTTAATTCATTCAAAACTTGATTCAATATCTCTCGATGCACATATGAAGTTTTGAGAAGATCGATAAGGGATATTTAGGTTGGGGTCTTCTCAAGTTGCTAAATAATATCATATGTTTTATTAGAGGAGTTTGAGACTTTATTAAGGATGGTGGCCTTTTGAGATGAAGAAGTAGGTGGGTCCTTTAGAGGTGCTCTAGAAACTATTATTTTTCCATGTCTTTTAGTGAATACATAATTAATAGTGGCCCTATTAATTTTGAGGATGGGGGATGGCAGATTTATGGTCTCTTGGGGGCCTCTTATTTTGATGGTATTAATATAATGGAATGGTAATTAATTTTTTTTGAAGTGAAGGTTTGACCCTAATCCCTCAATGGTTTCTTTTGATTCTAGTCATGCTTTGGTAGAGGGTCTTGATATATACCCAATTGTTGATTTTTGGATTGATTGGTTTTACTTTCTCCCTCAAATTCTATCTCCCATTTTTCTATTAAGTCTTGGATGAAATGTCTTAATTGCATGCAATTTTTATTATCATACCCTTTGACCTGATGGTATTGGTAAAACTCATCTTCATGGTACTAATCAGGGTGTGGTTCATTATCATCCAAGGGTTGAATCTCTAGGAGAGTTATCATGTTGGTAACACTTAATTATTTTAGGACCATTTTGATAGGTACACCAAGACTAGTAAGATGTCATTTTCCCATTCTAGGCTTTAGTTTCCATCTTAGCATAGTAATATTGGAGATATTTTGATTTTTGGTAGTGGGGGGAGAATTATATACTATTTATACATGTTTTAAATTAGTAACACCATCCCCTACTACATTCTTGTTCTTGTTTAAGACTTTTAACTTACTTGAGAAGGTATTATCTTGATTTTGATTTTGTTCATTCCAAGCATATAATTTGTTTGTTCCCCTTTCAATAATTTTTTTTTCAATTTGGATACCCTTCTCAATAATTTCATTAAATGAATTAGCACACTATAATTTCAATTGATATTTTAATTCAACATTTAAATTATCAATAAAAATCTTGGCCAATTCTTTTTCAGGGACCATATAGTAGAATCGGATGGCAAGGCTTCTCCATCATTGCAAGAATGATGTTAGACTCTCCCCATTCCTTGATTTAGTGTTGTATAGATCAATTATGGAAATGTCATGTTATATATTAAAAGATAAATGTCTCACAATTTTTTATATTAGTTCCTCAAAAGGAGTTCCTCTCCCCTTATATTTATCAAATTTTGGAACTTCAAAGTGTGTTGAGAAGGGTATATGTAGAATTCTCATGTTTAATGGGAATGTGCAAAAGTATTCATGTCTATATCTCATTGTCTAAGTGTGAGGTTCAATTTGTTGAAGAGTTTCCTTCATCATCTTCCACTCTTAGGTAAATGAGGGATCCATTAAAGGATTATAAGTATGATTTTGGTTTGTTTTTTGTCTTAACGGGTCAACATTAGTGTTTCTAGTGGTTTTCTTAGGTGATGAGGGTCTTTGGTATTTATAATGGATTTGGGATGTGAGGGAATTGATTTGTTGGGTTAGCTAGTCTAGGTGATCCTCCAAGGTGGTTTTCCTTCTATCAGCCTCAATATGATTATTTTGAGGGGGGTTTTCTTCTTCTTCTAGCTCTTATTCATGGTCTATAAGTTCAAGGTCCCCCTATTCTTGATTAGCGACATTTGGGTGAGGTGAAGTGTTGGGTCTAGATGGTGGTCAAATGAAATGTTATAAGAGATTAGGATTTAATATAGGGGTAGTTTATCCCTCATTTTGATAATTTGGTCAAGGATTTGGTCATGGTTTTCATATATATAATGATCAAATTATGCTCTAACCTCATCACTATTGAAAAGTGAGCCGTTCATCTCCTCTAGGAGTGTACATGTCACTTTGAGTTTCTTCATTATCCCTACTCTACTCACCTAGTGTCCTAATGATATCATCCTCTTGTTTTGATCATGGTCCCAACCTTAGGACTTGGGTATGGGTCTTGATTGGCATGGTGGATAATTTAGGGTGATGTGAAGATGGTTAGGGGTTGATTTGGTGTGGGACGAAAAAGAATGTGACTTTGAGCACTACACGTGTCTTGAGTTTTAGACTAGAGTGGTCAAGATATGTGTAATGAATGTGATAGGATTTATATTTAGATATAAAATATTATAATGATCAAGTATTACCAATGTGAAAATCCTATAAAGGTTTAACCTATCAAGGAGACTAAATGATAAGATGACTAAATGCCTTTGCATACTAGAAATATCATAATTGGATGTGTGTTATTTATGAATAGGTAGGATGATAAGATAATAAGGTTCTAGATAAGACCTAATTGAGTTATAAATATTTGTAATATTAATCAAGGTAATACATTTTGGATGGACAAAGTGATTAATAGGATTAAAAGTGATGGGTGACCACTATAGTTTAGTTTTCAAGACAATCTAATACTCAAGATTGTGGTAGATGGGATGAAGATGAAAATGGTTTAGTTTTTAAGATAAAATCTAATACTCAAGATTTTGGGGGATGGGATGAATATGATAATGGTTTATTTTTATCCCTAAAATGGAAAGGTTTTCTAAGGGTTTTCCTAGGTATTTTATGAAAAAAGGATAAGGTTGATTCGGCTCATAAACAATATGGGTATAACATGACACACACAAGCACACCAATCATAATGCCTAATATTAGTAAACCAAAAGGGTGTGTAACTCGATGACTGTACCATCTAATGGCTTCACAAGTGAGGTTTTAGTCCATTGACATGTTATAAAATCTCTCAAACTCTCTCAACTCCATTTGTACTTGACAGTCACTTGAGAGTTGATACTAACTCTAATAACAAGTTGTTTATTACAACTGATAGGTTCTAAGTTAAGTTTTACACAAGGTTTCTATGAGTATCCCTAATATACATAAGGTACATGGGGAAAAAATATGTGTAGGTTGTTTCCTAATGCCTCGTTCAAAGAATTAACTCTTTTCCTTCATGGAAGACATGTATAAGGTCAACTACTTAGCCTAACAACAGTTATCTCTAATATTTATACTCTATCTAAACATAGAGGGTGGTCAAATGAATGATGACAAAATCCATGTCACCAACCCCTAATGACTAGGAAAGTGTGTGGGGATGAATTCCACATCATGTTGCACCCTATAAAAGCAAAAAACTTGATAAGCAAACAAAAATTTATTTAACCATCCATTTAACTATGTGAGATAAAAACACAAGTAATCAAAGAGAGATATATAAATTCAAAATCTAAATTCTAGACTAAACCCTAATCCTACAAATAAATAAGTTAGCAAACTAATTTAGGGATTCTTGCTTAGGTGTCTTGCATAAAAACTATTAGTAGTTTTTAATCAGTTAAAATTGCCTTTGGCACTTGTAAAATTACACTTACACAATCAAATTTTCAAAATTGATTCCAGAGAAGGCAATAATGCAAATAATATTCAAAATCACAACTGAGAGATATATAATTTTTTAAATAATCAACTGATAGTAACCATGTGATTAGGCAAAACTACTTGTGGTTAGTGCAAAATCACTACAAGAAATCAATATTGTAACTATCAAAAGGCAATTTTGTAACTGATAGGAAAAGCAATAAATTTTAAAGTAGATTATTGATAAAATATATAAATAAATGTATATGAGCAATGGATTAGATGTGAGATCAATATCAAAGGCACACAAGACCATGAAAACCATACATACGTGGAAAAACCTCACACAAAGGTAAAAACCCCACAAAGATTATTCATATAAGAGAAACTAAAAGTGCCCAATAGAATCTTTCCTCCTCTCACTTCTTCTCAATCAATCTTCACATAACTTGGAAATGTGTTATCAACATTTCCTCATTTGTCTCAACTCTCCTTTTTCATTTCATCTTAAAATGTAAACTCTTTATTATATAAGGAAATGTAATCTAACCATTATAATGTGACCTTTTCTAACCACCACATTAATGGGTGTAACCTCTCCAAATGTCATTTAATATATTTTATTATTTATTTACATGAGGATAAACTCATGATAAATAATAAAATATGGTATTATTTAACCAATGTAATTTAATGTATTAAAGGTATATAAATAACACCACTTAACCATTGGGGTTTGGTTTTACGTATGGACAACATTTGAAACTGGTCTTTTCCCACCAAGTTGGGCCCCCTGAGTGCGATTGGTGGGATCACAGATCCAATGGAGGACACTGCTGGTGGCAGTGCCTCTGGAGATCTGGTCAAAAATTTGGTAGTGGATAGTCCATCCAATGGATGAAATAAGGCACTTACAGGTGAAAAGATGTGCCCCTCAAAAAGCATGATGAGCCTCCCTATTATCTTAGAGGGCACAGCCTTGCATATCCCAGATGATTTGGTGGAGGTAATCGTGGCATCCATGGACCTTACGTTGGTAGGTAAGTTTTTTTCTTTCCATCTTAGTATCAAAATGATTAAGAAATGGGTTCTATTTAGGTGGAAATTTAAGGGTAGTGTTTCAATCACTGCCATGGCAAGAGGCCTGTTCCTTTTTAGTTTTACGAATAGGGAGGACATGATCGCTACTCTTGCTGGAGGACCATGGTTGTATGGCCCACATTCTCTTGCCCTATGCTCGTGGAAACTAGGATTTGATCCTAACTCGGACCTTAATAAGTCTTCTCCTACTTGGGTAAGACTACTAGGGTTCCCTTTAGAATTTTGGGATGAAAAAAATTTCACAGCTATTGGCAATTCTATTGGCTAATATGTCACTACAGATCATACAACCAGAACAAAGTCCAGATGTGTGTACGCTAGACTTTGTGTCAATGTTGAAATAAATAGGACTCTCCCTATGACCATAGAGCTAAACTCTAAATATGGGACCTAGACTCAGTCGATCATTTATGAAAATGCTACCACTTTCTGTCAAAAATGTGAGAGAAAGGGACATTTAATGACACAATGCACAGAAAATCAAAAGGGGAGTAAAGATGATTCCCATATTGAAGGGGAGGATCAGGCTCTCAATTATAGAAAGAACAACAAGCAGGAAATAAAGAGTAATGTGGAAAATCCTGACAACACAGAAAAGGGAGAGGAGGAGATGGGAAAGGAGGATATCACTAGTAATGAAGGAAAAGTTGTCCCAAAGGAAAATATAGTAACAGATGATAGTCAAAAGGCTATATTTAACACAGCCAACCCTCTAGAAAAATAGACTAATATGTCTAAGGAAGGAGAAAGAGGTAACCTTTTGATAGAGGAAGTCAATGAAGAAGACAAAGTTCCAAGAGTTGGACAGGAAGAAGTAACTCCAGAAAGTCCCACTAAAGGAGAAGCAGACCCATAGCTAAATACAGACATTTTCCATGCTCTAGAAGTCAGAGACCAAGTAGGAAACTACTTAGCAATATGTGTAACAGGACAAAGTGGCAGTAATGAATAGGAGGAATGGGTTACCCCAAAGAAAAAGAACTAAAAAGGTAAAAAATCTACAGATGTTGACACTGAGCCCAAACAAGGGAGGCCAACCCTAAGAGAAACAAGACAAAGAGAGATTGCTAGGGAGATTGCTAGTGGTAAACAGAATACACTAGAGACTCAACCCCCCAAACCCTCTAAATGAGAATATTATCTTGGAACTTGAGGGGCTTTAACAGTCCCTTAAAGCAGTTTGAGGTTAAAAACTACATTTTAGATAATAAATTAGGTATTTTATTACTCCAAGAAGTCAAGATGAATGAGGAGAATTTTACAAAAATTACTACCTATATATGGCCTAAGGTGGCTTTTTGCATTATTCCTGATGAAAAGGCTTCAGGGGGAATTGTCACTATGTGGAATAGTGCTAAAATCTAGGGGTCTCTTATGGCTTATAATAAGCACTTCTTGATTACCAATTTTTCTATGAAATCTTTGAACTGGTCGTTGAGCAATGTCTATGGACCGAATAACAGAGCTTTGAGATAGAAACTATGGATAGACCTGAGTAGTTTTAGGAATAATCCCTAGAACATTAGATGGATGTTAGCTAGAGATTTTAACACTCCTCTATACCCTTCTGAAAAATTGGGTGGAATTATGGATTACTCAGATAGCATGTTCGATTTTGATGAATTCATCAATGATTGGGGATTATTGGACCAATAGAAGAAGAGGATATCAAATGATTTAGGTTAAATTAGACAAATTTCTTATATCAAGCAACTAGAAGGATTATCATAATATGTAGGCACAGGCTTTCCCTAGAACTATGTCTGACCACTACCCGATCTTCCTCAATTAGAGAGAACATGGAGATTTCGGACCTTCCCCATTCTGTTTTGAAGCTATGTGGATCAAACACAAAGACTTTGGACAAATGGTGGCCCAATGGTGGAAAATTCCTATTCAAGGTACTCCTATGTTCAGAATAGTCAAGAAACTCCAACACATTAAACAAGAAGTTTATGGATGGAATAGATACAGCTTTGGGCAGGTCTTCCAGTAGAATAAAAATATAGTGGGAAAACTCAAGGATATATAGCAACTGATAGATTAAGGGGATGACTCTGAGGACACTTTAGAAGAAGAGAATATCCTATCTTCAGAATGGAAGAATCTTATGGAAAGAGAAGAGGTTTTTTGGAAATAGAAATCCTATGTTTAGTGGCTTAAAGAGGGGGATAGGAACATTACCTTTTTTCATCTCTCAGCTATGAAACATAGGAAAGCCAACTCAATAACTAAGCTTGTCCTAGATAATGGCAAAATTATTATCGAGGATAATGAAATAGGGGAACAAGCCAAGGATTTCTTTCAAAATCTACTTACGAAAGAAAATAATAATGATAGAATCGATAGACCTATGAATCAATTTATTGATAAAATCCCCTGTTTGATAATGGAAGAAGATAATATGGAGATGTTAAAGCCTATATCTGAGGAAGAAGTCCATGTTGTTTCATTCTCCATGGGTTCTTTTAAAGCCCCAGGTCCTGATGGCTTTCCTCCTATATTCTTTCAGGAATATTGCGAGATAGTAGGAGCGGACCTCACGGTTGTTGTGCGTGATTTTTTTAGATCAGGTAAACTTTTGAAACAAGTTAATAATACCTTCATAGTACTTGTTCCTAAAAAATCACAACCTTCACACCTCACTAATTTTAGGCCCATTAGTCTATGCAACACTGTGTATAAGTTATGTACTAAAATGCTGGTCATGAGGATTCAACCTTTGCTAGACAAAATTATTTCTCTTGCTCAAAAAGGTTTCATCCCAGGCAGGTAGATTCTTGATGTTGTGATCACCACACATGAGACTATTCACTCCATGGATAAGAGCAAAATCCTTGGGATGGCTCTCAAGCTTGATATTTCTAAAGCTTATGAAAGAGTCTCATGGACTTTTCTATTCCAAGTGATCAAAAAAATTGGGTTTAATGATAAAATGTCTTGCTTGTTATGGAACGCGGTCTCTTTTGCAAAATTCTCAATGCTGGTTAATGGTGTTCCTAGAGGGTTTTTCTCATCCTCAAGAGGAATTCATCAGGGAGACCCTCTCTCCCCATACTTATTCATCATTATGGCTGAGGCACTGGGAAGATACATACAAGTAGATATAGCCTCAAAAAAGCTAGTGGGCATCAAACATGCCTCCTCCCTCCATCTTATGGTGGTACATTAGTTTGTGGATGATACCATCTTCTTTGGCATCTCATTGGTGATTGAAGCTAGAAGATGGAAGAATATCTTAAATAATTAAGCTAGAGAGTCAGGATAAAGTATAAATTTCTAGAAAAGCAATGTGTATTTCTTCAACACTCCTAATGAACTTAGACATATAATCATTGATATATTAGAATGTGTTGAAGCTGGCCTACTAGCTACCTACCTGGGTCTCCCACTCTTGGTCAAAGAGGTATCTCCTAGATTTTGGAATGTAATTTTGGAAATAACGCAGTGGAAACTTCTTAGTTGGAAGGGGAAACTACTCAGCAATGTTGGTAAACTGCAACTTCTTTAGGCTTCACTGCAAGGTATTCCTACATACTTCCTGTCTCTTTTTAAAATTCTTACGTATTTTATTAAGAAATTGGAATAGATTCAAAGGAAATGTTTATGGATGGGAGTGGAAGACAAACGGAGAATGTCTTTAGTCAGATGGGAAAAAGTGTGTCTTCCAAAATCTCATGGTGGACTTAATATTAGGTCCATTAGGAACATGAACAAAGCCATTCTCTCAAAAGTTAGTTGGAACCTGATCCATAAAAACAATGATTGGGGGGAAATAATGTATGCCAAATACATGCATAGCATTGATGATTCCAACTTTCTTCAACAGACAAGATTACCCCAGGGATCTGTGATATGGAATAAAATGCTAAAAAGTAGAAGCCTTCTCAAATAGGGAATTAGATGGAAACTTGGAAATGGCTAGCATATTCAATTTCGGGATGATATCTAGTTAAAATACAAGGCTCTCATCACATAGGGAAACTATGGAGAGATTGCTAACTTGACTACCCAATTATTTGGAGATAGGGTCAGTGATTATATGGAATATAACAATGGGATGAGGAGCTGGAAAAATCTTTTGGATTGTTGTGTGCACCAGCCTGAGCTTTTCTCAAGAGTTCAGGAGATCCAACAGTGCATTCAAGAGATCAAAATCCCTCTCTTTCCCTGAGAGGATGAACAATACTGGTGGCCAAATAAGAATGGATCGTTCTCTATCAAATCTGCTTACCATCTACTCTTTCCTGAAGCTTAGAATAAAGATGTATGGAAAAAGGTTTGGAATCATAAACTTATTCCAAAAATTAACATGTTTTGGTGGGCTGCTACTCATAACAAAATCCTTACTCATGATAACCTTCAAAAGAGAGGGTTTACTTTGGTTAACAGATGTTTCTTGTGTGGTTCAAAAGAGGAATCAGTTTCACACCTCTTTATCCACTGTGAGTTTGCCCGAGAATTATGGGACACAATACTTAACAACTTTGGTATTGAATGGGTTTGTAATTTTGACCTTAAAGAAGTAATTCTCAGCTAGAACCCAACCTTCACACATCCCTAGCTTATGGAATTATGGAAGCAAGCTCTGCCATGTTTGAGTTGGACTTTATGGAAAGAGCGCAATCACAAAATTTTTAGGGACACTGCTAGAAATGCTTCTCAGGTGTTTAACTCCTTTGCTAAGACCATTATGGAAAGTGTTATAACAGCTCATATTTGTGTTGTGAAGAAACCCCTATCTCAAATTGAAAGCCAAATTATGGCCAAACAGAAGGTTTTAAACCAGATCCCTAGGTATAATAACTCCAAAATACTACAGAGACTTAATACTAAATGGATCCCCCCTAAACCTAACTGGATGAAACTCAACTTTGATGGGGCATCCAAGTTGGATGGTAAAGCTATTAGAGGAGGAATTATAAATAATGATAAAGGATGGATGTCTATTGTCTATGCTAGTGGAATTGGATGCCAGATCAACAACTATGCTAAAGCAATGGCTTTACTATGGGGATTAAAGTTAGATATATCCCTAGGAATAAGGAACTTGAATATACAAGGAGACTCTAAGATGGTCATAGATGTCATTAATAAAGCTTCAAATGTGGGAATCAAGCTAAAAGACATCATTATTGATATCCAATTTCTTTTACAAAAGTTTTTCAAAGTTGAGATTTCCCATACCTACATAGAAGGCAACAGGGTCGCTGATGCTTGTGCCAACCTTAGGCAGCAATTTTCAGGTTGGAGGGTGTGGCAACAAGGTGTTCATATTCCCTTAAACATTAGGGATATCATTCAAAAGGATATGACTTGTCAGGAATGAGGCATATCGATGACCCTGAAAAGACCCTTATTGATACCCCCAGCTCCTTTGCGAACAAGAAGGGCAAGAAGAGAAAGGTTGATGAAGAGGAAGAAAATATTAAAGAGACTATGAAAGGGACCCACATGAATCTAGATAGGGCCATGGGGGGCCAAGGTGGAAAATCTCACAAGCCTTTCAAAATTAATAAGGAAGGATTCCTCTCCGGAGTGCGAAGGTCAAGACAAATTGCTGGTAAACCAGCCCCGAAGGCCAAACTGAATTTGGAAAGTGCTTCGTAAGAAGCAATCCAGGAGGAAGAGTCTAAGGAGCTAGAAATCCAAGAAATTTTGGAAGACACTGGAGTGAAGCAGGCTACTAGGGATTTTGAGGTTACTTAGGAGCAGGGTGCTGACCCTATGGGAACTGCTGACAATATGGGGAAAATGTATGTCGAGGAAGCTAGTGAGGACACTGAGAATGAGACTGGTTGGAAAACTAAAATTGGGGCCCTGAAAGACCGCATTCAAAAGCTAGAGAAGTCTTTGCCAAAGGGCTTCATAATATAATTCTACTGAACATGTCTATGTTGGAAGTGGTGGGTAATACTAGGTATGCTGACAACGTGGAGAATGAGAAACTCAATGATCTTATCAAATCAATAGTTATGTAAGGGGAGACCTCTCTGACTCTGGTCTTCTCGTGGCTTGTGTTTTGTTTCTGTCTATTGTTCTTGGTTGTGCCATCGTCTCTTTGAAGGAATTTTTTGTTTGTTTGCCTTCTTGTCTTTTTTGACTGTATAGGGTTCGGCCCCTGGTTTTTCGCCTTACTTTATCAAAAACACCACTTAACCATTAATTATTCTAACAATTACAAAATAAAATATTTATAATACTAAAAGAGATTCTACTTTATTAAAGCAAGTATATATTCAATACTGATCAAGTAGATATATTATAAAATTACTCTCAATCAAAATCATAGATTTATCTACAAAACCACCTTTGGAAATCAATACCGCCTCTATCAAGAGGCAATTGTACAACTAGGTAGATTAAAATATAAATATACAAATTTTTGAAAAATGCCTAAGATGTTTTCTAAAATTGAACTACAATTAATGAATAAGAAAGGATAAGTTATTGAATATGAACAACACTTAGTTTTCAACTATATTCAAAATTCTCTATCTAGCTTCATAACTACCTATGATAATCAATATCACTTTTATCGAGAAGTGGTTTTACATAGATTAAAATATAGTATATACAAAGATATATTTGAGATTGCTTATGAAAATAAAATTTACCATCTATATAAAGCTAAATATATATGATTAGAGGTCAGAAACCATAGTAATAGCAATTATTATCTAACTACTTGGCAAAACTACATTTATATTCTTCAAAATCGTAGCTAGGATTCAAAATTACTACTATAAATAAGCAATATTGTAGAGTATAGTCAAAAGTGTGATTTAAGGGATATTTGAATTTGTATGAATAAAATATTCCCTTCCCTGTAATCAAATCACAACTAGATAGAGATAACAAAATTGTTAGAGAGCCAAAACACAAGTTTAGATAGTGATTTTATGCCTAACTCAAAACTGTTTCTAACATAATCAAAATTGTAGTTGAAATCAATATCACTACTGAGGACAAGTGATTTTGATTAGTATGAAAAACCTGCTAATTTAGAGGCAACAAAAATGTTATCCTATCCCTACAACACCACCAAATTATCTTAGAGTATAAAATCCAATAAGAAGTTCAAAATGGCTAATGTTTAACCTTAATACAATATTATGTTAAAGTCATAACTTTATTGTCAAAATTTTAGCTAAGTTTGAAAATCACCTCTGTTGAGAGATGATTTGGAAAAAGGATAGAAAATTGATAAATATTCAATGGTTAATAGTTATTCCATAAAGTTAGGCAAAACTGTAATTGGGATCTGTAATACCACCTATGTAAAATGTCAATTTATAGTGCAACATCACACTTCATCTAGGATGTGAAATTTTCAAGATTTAGGAGCCCAATATTCTTCTAACTAGTTTTTAAATATAATTTAACACATCTTACACACACAAGGGTTAGTTTAAAAGAGGTCTCCCACTATGATCGCCAATGTATGCTTGTAAATTTAGCCTATGGATTTAATATACTATAGATAGTAATTTAATCCAAAACTTCCAAAAACATCAAAGGGAGAGAATATAAAAGTGATCAAAATTATAAATGGATTCTTACCATCACTTTTCTCCTTTTGTATTCCTTCCAAGATCTTCAATCAGATTCTCTAATGGTTATTGACTTGCTTGTTGGATTACTTGATAATGGTGGCTTCAAAATGGATGGTTTAATTACTTCTTGGATGCAAGGATAATGTGGATGAAATTGGAGTATGAAGGCTTAAGACAGATGGTGTATGCATGAAAAAATAGATTTCAATATTTCTAATTAGTCTAACCAAGCTCCATGCTTGGTTATTTATAGGGTGATGGAGAAGGATTAAAGTGAATTTTAAATTCATATAACTCTCTAGTTTAGAGAATTATATAAAGTTAGAGAAGGATCTAGATTTTAGAGGCTTCTAGATTTGATTTGTAGTTAATAAAGATTAGTTAGGATTTTTAGGGAGGTTTAAGGTATACGTAATGGGAAATGCAATAGATCTATAAATCAATCCTAGTTTAGAGAAGATAAATCCTACTTACACTTTCAATTGTGGATACATTAGATACTCAGGGTCATGACCAAGATGGATCTGCTAGACCTAGTCAAGGGATTTCTTACCACAAAAAATTCACTAGGGAGGGTTATAAAGCCTCTAGTCAAGTAAAACTATGCAATAACCCTAACTAGGTCCTATGTTTTCATATTCATTAAACTAATAACAAGTAAAGTAAAAGTCTAATCTAGTGCTCATGAAAGTTTATTTCACAAAGTGGGGGTAATAAATATTAAAATTAAACATGCATAGAAGACATATACTCACATCAATGTATACAAAATTATAATGAATGGGGAAAATTTAACAATGCATATCTATCTACTCTTGTAAAAAATGAACAAAGTTATGAATACTTACCTTTAAATATAAACCGGTCGAGCCTCAACCTCTCCCTTGGCTAAGGTGTTTTGTAAGAGGTTATTGTGGTATGTAAGGATGACAAAGATAAATCATCTCTAGGCTATACAACCTATCAATGCATCTATAATGCTTATCCATAAGATAAGAACCGTATCTCCAAAGAAAGTATGAAACCTTAAGATATGTTCCTCAAGTATAATTTTGGATAAGTAGATGCACAACATATATCTCTTATTCTTATTTTCTCTTAGAATGGTGAAATGGATGCGTTTATATAGGCAGATCTAACCCTAGTCCTTTCAAAAAGTTAGGCTATTAAGATCAACCCAATCAACCTTATATCATTATTGACAAAAACAAATTAAGTCTCAATCTAGGTTAGCCAGGGGCTGACCTAGACCCTAAATAAGTTTTAACAATTAGATTACAAGGTTGATGGGGCTGACAGTGTGATGCAAACTATCAAAAAGGATTTGAGGCTAGGGAAGGGCTAATAAATGTGGGAAATGACTAAGAGGAGGGTACAAAAGAGGAGGTATAGCTTAGGGGAATGTTTTTAGGATATGGGTGTGTAGATATCAAGTGGTAGTATAGGGACAACAATCTTGTAAATAATTAATGGCCTACCCATCCCTTTCCCAGTACACCCATTAAGGTGTGCACTTAGAGAGATTGAGACTCAATGGGTTCTTACAATATATAAAGCATCAATATTTAATAAAGTTTGAAAATATTGTGTGTATACATATGCCTCACTCGAAGCTCATCACATGTCACTAAGCTACAATAGGGGATAGTGCTTCAAGAAAAGAACATAGCAACACACAACACTGAAGCTAAAAAAAATTGTAGTATTTTAAAGAAAAAATAATTGAAATTTAAATGATTAAAAAAGTAAATATATGTGTAGTTGGACTTACCTTTATCATTATATAGTTGTCTATTATGTTTGTAGTTTTGATCATTGTGATGGGTACCACAATGGTACCATAGATAGTATACATCTCCATATTTGGGAATATATTTAGGTAATACTTTTAGGGGAGGTATAACATTGTCTATAGGCTGAGGAAAAGTCAGATTCAAGGTGTCTATATATTATTGAATCTTATGACAATGAGTGGAGTAATTCTTATCTATGTTGTGGAATCAATAGTTACACTTATTAGTAAACTTTATGGGTGTGCTAATAGAGAGAGTGAAAGCAAAAGCTAGGGAAGGATGGTATAATGTAAAATCTCTAGTCCAATGACTAGAAACTCTATGAATATCATAGTATGGATGATTATCCCATTGGGTGGGAAAAGGAGAAAGCTATGGTAAAGGAATCAAACCATCACTAAGGGGAGGTGGGGTTGGTGGTGAGACTATATGAGGCTCAACTAAAGGAAAAATGGGATCAGAAGTAAAAATAAGCTCAACTAGAGGGAGAGTAGGAATAGGATCTGAACTAGGCTCAGTTGAGGGAGGGGAAATGAACATAGAGGGTTGAAGGATGGTAGCAAGCATCTTATGGGTAAATTGGCTAGAGGGGTCTTGGTATCTAGTGAAGTGATAGGGACCAATCATAGCATGATCCATAAACATGTTCCTAAGAGGTTCTTCAAAAACTAGAGGTATGTGTACCATCTTTACCCTACAAACAAGAGGAATAATACTAAAATTAGGAACTAAATAAGATGGAATGTGATAAGATAAATGGAATGACTAAAAAAAATAATAATGATAATGAATGATCTCAGCATCTTGAGCTTGAACAAGACCTCCTAGAAATAGGTCATCTAAGGTATAACCATCATCATAATTAAGTGTATGAAGATTAATTATGCAAGTAGGCATGACCTTATCATCATATGTGGCATGATGAATAGAGTGTCGAGTCTTGGATAAGACTATGAGTATATCATCATAAGGTGTTTAAAGGGGACATGACTATAAAGAAGGTAGAAATTAGGAAATGAGATGAGGAGAGAGATAAAAAGAAATTATCTTGAGGTTGATCTCATCAAGCTCATCATCATCAAAATCAATAAGGTTAGGTGGTATATTCTTGATGAGTTTGGGATGACCATGGTAACCTCATGTAGAGTTGACATGGAAATTAAAGTATTGATATTCTCCTAATAAAACACTCAGTAGGGGTTCAAGGGTTGAAATTTTGAATACACCACAGTCTTGGAGTTGTGAGAAATTATAAGGGTTAGTGTCACCTTTGATCCTAAATATTTCACCATTATGGGGGAACTTGACATGTTGGCAGGTAAAAGAGGTGACAACCC
Organism: Torreya grandis; assembly: GCA_037957365.1. Lineage (NCBI taxonomy): Eukaryota > Viridiplantae > Streptophyta > Pinopsida > Cupressales > Taxaceae > Torreya > Torreya grandis. The sequence goes on from JARHVA010000552.1 coordinate 2,339,233, forward strand.
TCATGTGATGAGTTCATGGCCTTCCAAGTAAGATATTATAGGAGAGAATAAAATTGAATATCATATCCTTTACTTAAATAGTGATAGGTGGGATGGTGATAGGGAGCCACACATAACTTAAGGGAAGCATTTTCCTTTGATCATAGCATTGACACATGTTACATGTGTATTTAAGATTACATTTAGAGTATCCAAGAGTTTTAATGAAGTTGAGGGAGACAACAAAAGTACATGAAGCCTCATCAATAAAGGCATGCTTGACTTGGATGTCACTAATTTGGACACTTATAAAGAGGGGAGGATCATCTACACGAAGCATAATCTCATCTATAATCATATAAGCAATAGGGAATTTGTGAGATAGAGAAGTGTCCATTATTTCATCAATTTGTATAGACATCTCTTTGAACTATTGTAAGATTATATCTTCTAACCCAGATAAGGTAGCTTCACATCCTACTAGGGGAGGATGAGGGATGTTCATTTGAAATAGGAATTATATAATGTGGTTACAATAACATGGAGAGGTATGCATGAGTTCAAGAAATGGACTTTGATATGGGAGATTAGTAAGTTTAGTGATATGATCCCATTCATCATAACCCATGAGTGGACTACTTGATATAGGTGCGTAATGTTGGAGGAGTTCCTCGAGAGGAGGAGTAGAAGTGCATGTGAATTTGTGTTGATAAAAGGCAAGAATTTTAATCAGGGAACAAATTGGTTGATTATCATGAGAATATGAGGTAGTTGATTTAGGTTTATCTTGGGATTGATTTGAATAAGTGGTATTAGAAGTTTGAATGATTTTATCGATGGGTAAAGAGTTTGGAAAAGTTATTGAAATGGTATGAGAGGTGTTATACAATGGAGGTGTTGGAATTGGTTCATCAAAATAGATAAGGTTTTCTTGCCCCAACTCTGTTAGGTGAGTTGGGGAAGAATCTTGGATAACATAAAAAGTGTGAGATGATAGGTGAGTGTGAGTGGGATAACAATCAACTAAGGCAATTTCCCTTTGCATATTAGTCATGTTGACCATGTTCTCTTCAGGAGTTGGGTCTAGAAGATTATCAACATTATTGGTGGAAGGAATAGGCTTATCATTAGTATCTTGATGGTTTAAAAGAGGGTATTTGTAGATGGTCAGATGAGCATTAGCATGATTCAAAGATTGAGTTTTTATTTGTATTTTGTGAGCTTTAAAGGCAATGTCATAGGTTTATTGATGTTTACAAATTATGGAATCATGGTCAAAATTGGGACCAAGGAGGAAATTCATGGGTAAGTTATGCAATTGCCTATAAGCCTCATGAGAGTGACCCTAACTAGCATGAAACCAATAGAATTTATTTATATTATACCATGATATCATAGGGTGAGTGGGATCAAGCTCTCGTGGAAGAGGCCTTGGTATACATTTTTTCAATTCTGTAAGGATAAAGGCTTATAAACATTGATGTTACATGTTGGAGAAAAGTGAGGATTAGGGATGTGGTTTAGAGGGGAAGCTTATTTTGGAGCATGGTCAAGAGAAATAGCTTGGATAGTATGAATGGTATCATAAGAATCAGTGACATCATCATTAGTAACATGATGTTTTTAATTTGTGATGAGCATGTGAGTTCCCATAGGAGGTTGGGATGGCTCAAATTGATGCATGAGGAAATATTAGCACTTAGCTTGGTTAATGGATTCTTACAAATTTAATAGAGAGAGTCTCCATACTTGATATTTTATCTTAGGATAAAGATCATTAGTGAATATATGAAAGAGGTTATCACTCACCATGTTGTGTTCACACTTGTTAGATAAGGTCTTCAATCATTTGATAAAATACTATATGGTTTATGTCTCAAGTTACTTGAAATTAATAAAATGAGATAAGGTATTTGTTGTCACCAAATATCTCACCCTAGAGGAGGTTTTTCAATCCTAATCTAAGATTTGGGCAACATTGGAATGCTTATAGGTATGTGGGTTACCTATAGTAAAACTAGACCTCTAGGTTTAAGGGCTAGCTCCTTGAATTGGCCTTTAAATGCTTATCACCTACACTAATTAATTGCTTGTGTTAAAATGGGTATAAGTATGCATGAAATAAATATATATATATATAACTAAAAGGGGTAAAAATTTATTGAAGATAGAACAAGAAACAAGGAAAATTACATAGCTTTATCCTGGTCAACAAATTGAGCCAACTTCTGAGAAAGATTCAAGGGAAGCATCGTATGATCAAAAATGTTCCAAGACGGTCCATGCTCAGAGGCCCATTTGGTCGAGCAATCAGCTACCCCATTCCACTCACGAGGAATATGCATAAACAACATAGAATCCAAGGAGGTACATAGCTAGAGAATTTATTGAACAATCAAAGCCAAGTGCTAATCCACAGTAGCAAAGTTCTAATTATTCAATAAATTGACCACTACCTGTGAGTCTATCTCACAAATAATTATGTGCCAGCCCTATTGGTAGCACTATTGCACTACAACCAAGATAACCTGAGCTTCCATGAGATTGTTTTTATGACAGCCTTTGTAGATTGAGAATACAAACTTAATATCACCGAACTATCTCACCCAACGCCTCCAATACTAGCTACCCTAGGATTTCCCTGAGAGGAGCTGTCAGTGTTGACTTTAAGGACTCCAACCGCAGGGGTCATCCAATGCCCAGCCTAATTGACAGGCTATGGGTGCTGCCTAATGCCCTTCACTGAGCATGTGTGGGGAGCAAAGGGTGCACCACTAGAAGGGACAAAGGGGAAGCATGAGTATATAGTAGCATCCTCAGGATTTAGATTACCATAAATGTCACATTTAGCTTGAAGGGTCTCCTACAAAGAATTAAAAAAATTCCCCCACAGGAGCCTGAGCTCAAGGGACACATCATGGAAGATCCTCCTAATCCTCTCCAACCATATATGCCATAAGATAAAGGAGGGGCCAATAAACCAAAAAACCTGAAGAAAAGAGGTCTTAGCAGGAGGGTGGCCCAGTCGATCCCAGAATTTGGATAGAGAGGAAGCATGCCAGCATGAGCAATCCCACACACTCCACCAAAGGTGCCAAATATGTCTTGCAAAAGGGCACTATAAGAAAAGGTGAGAAGCAGTCTCTTCATTACTATGGCATAAAAAACATATAGAAGGCCCTTGGAATCCTCGTTTATAGAAGTTGTCCCAAGTAAGACACCTGTTGTAAATCAGAACCCAGAGGAAAAAATTACACTTAGGCCATGAAAAATAGTTCCAAGCTTTCTTCCACCAAGAGATCTCCACTTCTCCAAGAATTTGCTTTGTCAATACAAGGTACCCAGAGGAAATAGAATACTACCCAAAAGGGGCACCTCCCCAGGCCAAAACATCACGTTCCTGTAAAGAGTTGCATCCTCTAGAGGCCAAAATCTGAGATAGCTCTAGAAAATCCTCCAACAAGCCACTCGGTGGCCAATCAGAAGAATTCTTCTAGCGATAACCAATTGTCGTGCCCAGGTTAAAGGCCTCCTTCTAATGAGCCACTGTGTTCCACCTAGCAATAAGGAAAGAATCACAAAAGGACTACAAATGTGGATGTGAGGTTATTAGAGGGGGTGATCCATCCCAGGAGTCGCTCCAAAAGAGGGCCTCGGTGCCATTATTGCAGATCCAAAAAAGACTACATTTCACAAGATGAGCTCCACGCTTGAGGGTGTCCCACACCATAGAGCCTCTTCCCTCTGGAGGCAACTTGGCAATACAAGAAGAATCAACACCAGGGTAATACTTGTAAGATAGGATCTAGGCCCAAAGGTGAGATTGACTGGAATACCAACGCCAATAGAGTTTGGTAGCAAGAGCTTGACTAGACAAGATAGAAGAGCGCAGTCCTAAGCCTCCTTCCTTTTTTGACTGGTAAATAGTGTCCCAATTAATAAGGCTCCATCTAGTACATTGCAGGTTACCATTCCAAAGGAATTGATGGGAAAGAGCATCAAATTCCTTAAGAAAGTACACCAAGGCTACCTGAACCATGCTTCGATATATGGGAAGGGCTTGAATCACATATTGCAGAAGAATCACCTTGCCAGCAGTAGAGAGCCACCTATAAGACCAGTGATTCACTTTTTGTCTTAGTTTGTCAAGCACATTCTGACAAAAAAGCCTAGGCTATCTTCTCACAATAATAGGAACCCCCAAGTAAGTTAGGGGAAGAGAATGAATCTAAAACCTTAGGATAATAGCAATCCTCCTCTAGATAGACTCAGGAGTATTGAAGAAAAAAAGGGAGAACTTGTGATCATTAGTTTTCTACCCAGAAGCAGCCATATAAGTATCAAGGGTGAGCTAAAAAGTACCAGCTTCCCAAATCCAAGCTCTCCTAGCAAGGGCTATGTCATCTGGAGGTGGGTCAAAGTAGGTAATCCATTCCCCTAATGCCATCCATGAAGCAAGTTCTGAGAGACACGAGATTTGATGAGTCACCCAAGTCCCTCAGCCAGAATGATAAACAGATAAGGAGAGAGCGGATCTCCTTGGTGAAGACCTCTAGATGTGCCAAATAGCTCTGAGGGTTCACCATTAATAAGGACTAAGAAGGAGGGAGTGGTAACATAGCTTAGAACCCATCGAACCTTGCCCTGGTTGAAGCCAAAAGCCAAAAGAACTTTATGCAAAAAACCCCAATTGACTCTGTCATAAGCCTTCACCATATCAAGATTAATGAACATGGCACGTTCCTGAGAAGTACTCATAGAGTGAATAGCTTCAGAAGCAATAACCACCCCATCCAAAATGTGTTTACCAACTACGAAACCCCCTTATTCCTCAGAGATCACCTTGGGAAGACAAACTTTAAGCCTCTCTATAAGGAGCTTAGTAATGATTTTATAGACCACATTGCAGAGAGCAATGGACCTAAAAAGTCCAGCTAATTAGCATGTTCCTTCTTTGGAATGAGGACAATAAAAGTGGCATTCAAAGCCCAGAGCATCTCTTTGCTGGAATAAGATTCTTGAACCACATCCAATAGATCATGATTAATAATATCCCAAAAGTCCTAAAAGAATTCAGCAGGGAAACCATCGGGTCCTGAGGCTTTGCCTTTTCATAAGCTGAAGACCACCCCCTCTAATTCTGACATACCAATTGGTCGCATGAGAGAGTCATTCATTCCTGGTGTCACAACAAAGGGAATGCAAGATAAAACTATATTTTCAGCCAGCTCAGCTGAGGGTAGATCATCAGAGAAGAGAGCAAAATAAAACTGAATAGCTTCCCTAGAAATAGCTTGAGAGGAGGTCAGACGCATCCCATCTGTGGTAATGAGAGAAGAGATGAAATTCCTGTTACGTTGAGCCTAAAAAGAATTGTGAAATTAAGCGATATTCTTGTCCCCCTCCTGGAGCCAATCTATTCGTGCCTTCTATTTCCAATAAATTTCCTCACGGAGATCCCACTTCATTAAATCCATAGCAGCTTGAGATTCAACAACATGAAGAGCTTTTGTCAACCCTGCATCTCAAATTTGCCTAGTTATAGCATCCAATCGGTCTTGCGTGTTCTTGTTCATAGAGTGTAGATTGCCAAAATAATTCTTGTTCCATTATTTCAGTTTCCTCTTAACATATTGTAGTTTTTGGGAGAAGGAATACATCATGGTGCCATAATCGAGACCTCCCTGTCTCCACCAGTGGGCCATCAAGTCATGGAGAGAGGAGTCGCACAGCCACATCAACTAAAACTTGAATGGAGGCTTCTTGGAGTCGTAATATACTTAGTAGAGAGCCTGATCGGCTAGTGGTCAGAACCTCTCCAGTCGAGAATTTTAGATGAGAGAGACATAGAGCCAGAGAGCCAAAAATAGGAGACTAGGAACTTGTCCAGGTGTTCAGAGATGGCTGCATTACCACTTCTATTATTCTAGGTGAAGAGGCCATTAAGAGGTTTAACATCAGAGAGATGTAAAAGCTCGATATTTTATCGAAGAAGCTCAGAGGAGGGACCCAAACATGCCAATCCACCACTCTTCTCTTCCAGACTAAGAACTGAGTTGAAATCCCCAGCGATAATCCAAGGCAGGAAGGGGTGGAAGCTTCTGACAGACCGAATATGTTCCCAGAGCCTAAACTAGCTAGGAAAATCAGTAGGAGCATATATCGTAGTAACAAGAATCAGCTCCCCAGTTTCAAGAGAGGAGCCACCATTGAGAGAGCTGAGAGACAGGACATCCAATGAAGTCGCGTAACTTTCCTTGGGTCCCAACACATAGCGAGACCACTAGAGCTCCCCAAGGTGCCAACACATTGCCATTGGCCTAGAAACCAAATATTAGGAGCATAAGTAAGCAAGGAGTCCACAAAAAGCTTGGTTTCTTGAATACAAAAAATATTTGGAGAATGTTCAATCACCAATTGGTGCATATCTTTTTGTCTGGGGATTCTATTCAACCCCCTCATGTTCCATGATAGAACAATCATTGAGTAGAGTGAGGGAAATGTTCATCCAAGGTCTTAACAACCCTCGACTCTACCAATAAATCACCTGTAAGTTTAATTTTGTCCTGGTCCTTCTTACGCCTAACTCTTGAGGGGGTAGTAAAGGAAACTTTCTTAAACGGTCTTTGCATTAGGCCCAAAGCAGGAGAAGATCCCTTTTCTTTACTTGATGTGCCCACATCTTTAACCAAATCTACCCAAAGGACATCCTTATCCTGTGAAGCTGGAGGAGCCACCAGGGCACCAGACTCAGGGCTAAGAGAGGTCTCTAGGGTCTGCTAAACAATCATAACCTGGGAATCATTAAGAATAGGACCCCTCTCCTCTAAATCAGGAGCCCCACACTGATCCGCTACAGGAACTCCTTCCTCAATGGCCATACTATCAAGAGCCTCAAAATGATTAAACCTAGAGTCCACTTGCCTGTCTATATGTGGGTGTTTCTAACCACGTCCCTTAGCACGACATTGAATTGGGATAAAACCCTCCATATCAAGACCGTTAGATCCAAATGGGCCTTTCCCCAGACTTGAAGAATTTAGGTGAGCTTTCCCTTTTGCGGCACTATCAGACTAAATATTTCCAGTTCTCGTATGCACAGGTTGAACATTCCCTTTACCCTCATAAGCTGTCCTTGGCCCAGATGGCCCATCAGGTGTACCAACACCTCTGGAGGCATGAGGGAATTGACACTGCAAATGCCCATACACATGATAGATTTGACAGCAAAAGGGAATAGATTCATAGTCTAGTTGTTGGATCCAAGAGGAAGAGCCCAGGCAAATTTCCATAGAATCTAGCAAAGGGTTATTTAAATCAATATCAACACAAAGACGAGCATAAGAAATAACCTTTTTGTTTAGTGATTGATGTGCTATTACAGTTGGTGTCCCAAGCATGGTAGCAATATGACACAGAATGTCCTCACACCATAATTCTAGAGGGAGTCTCGACAGGCGAACCCAAACAGGAACCCGAGATGGAAACTCCTCAGCATAATTAAACCTTGCATGCCAAGGTTTGATAAAAAGACCAATACGATCATAAAAGTAAGGACCTCCCTCAAATATCTAATTCCAATTAGCCACAAAAGAGAAATTCACCATGAAGTAGCTATTACTAGACAGCATAATATCAAAATCACCTTCCACCTACCATGAGCAGCGAATCTAGGCTTCCAAAGCTGATAGGGAAATTTGGATCCCAAGAAACTTGCAGATCAAAGCATGTGAGGTCAGATATTCCACATCTTCCTTTACAGCTTTTAGAGGAATAACCAGCATGGGTCGATCCTGACTACGTGGAAGGCAGCCATTAATCTTGTTTAGATTTGAGCATTCATTGACATAAAAGGTCTCTTTTTCTTGAGAGCCCACCCCAGGATGGGGTCAGTCGCCACTAGAGGCTGTCGCAGGCTTGATACTCCTGGAACCCCCACTCACAGCCTTCTCCTCGACACCTATCATCATAGCCCAATTTTTTTGATTCCAATAAGGTTCATAAATAAATATATTTTAATATGGTGATACACCATAATTATTTCCATAATGCTATCATACTTCTTTCACTAAGAAACAAGACCTACAACACTAGCTTCAAAGGCCTAAGATTCTAACATTAATATTTCAATATAGAGGTGATATGCATAAGACAACTCAAGGTAAGTGGACTAGAGTTTATATTGTAGACTCTAAGGACACTTTAAAAATTTAAGGAATCTAAACACACTATCTACACTCTATATGACCTGTTAGAATGAAAAATTCTTGCACCAAATATGAAAGGACAAAGATAAGAGAAAGATAGTTGTTTATCACTAGAACTCACCATACATCACTTTTCACACTTAAACAATGTTTATGCTCAAAACCATATTTCATGTATTATTCAAATGCAAAGTAAAACATCAAAATAGTAGGGATTTTCCATACATGGTGTGGAATTAGATACAAGAGCCAAAATGGCTAGTACTTATAGAATGTGAGAAAGGAGAGAGAAGAATGAAGCTCAAGAGTCACAAGAATAGGTGTCAAGCTAATATAAGGAGTTATGTGTATAGTATAATTTATTATGAAATAACCATGTAAGGTCTATTTGGACAAATTTCCCGTAGAAGCATCAAACTCCCCAAACTTGGCGTAGAGGTCTCTCAGCTGGCTTCTTGAAAATTGTCTTCATCATTGGCTTCTCTTGAGCATTCCAAGGTAGACTATGGATAGTTTACACATATGAAATATGATTAGGGGGTTAATAAAAATCTCCAACATGCATTGGATTTACCCCTAATAATTTATCTTATTTTGGATAAGTGTTCTCACTACTTGCAGTTACTATTATCCTTCTTTCACTCATCCTTCACACTTGGCACCAAGATGGTCTTCAATTTTCCAATCCATATAGGTGTGGTATGAAACCTTTCAAGATTCCTCTTATCCATAAATCCATCAGGAAAACCTTAAAATGCCTCCCAATTGGAGTTATCACCTTCTCACTAGGTGATCACTCTTCATTCACTATGTCAGTTTGGACTACCTGAAGTGAAGGAGCTAGCAGAGATACTTGTGTGATTTTTTGAAGTAATAGTTGAGAATTATGGGTTATATTAGGTCCCAATTGACCTCCAAAAGTGATCCTCATCCTTTTAAACTTATATTTACCTACAAAACACTAAAATTTGTCAATAAAACTAGTTTTGTACCCTATCTGTATAAATAGGGTAGAATCCAACTTGATGGGAAGGAGCCTAGGGAAGTCTTTTTCAAGTTCCAATCACTTTCCAAGTAAAATAAACTCATTTATATTCCTTTTTTTCTTTATTTTTTCCATCGGGTCATTAGCAAGGGTTTTGGAGGGTTTTGAGTGGTTTTAGCCCTTAAATATTGTTCATAAAAGGTTTGACATTAAATCCTCAAATGAATTCAACTATAACATTTTTTAGGGCCCTATCCAACATATACTAACTCCTTAAGATCCCATGATAATCATCCATATATATATGAGCTTCCAAACTTTGCCTCTCAAGCACTTTCCTACATTTTATGCAAGCTTGAGGTGAAAAGGATCATGTTTGGGTAAAATGTGGTGAGTCTTTGCAACTTAATGGCTCAAAAACACTTCATAACTCTCCATGAAATTCCTTAAATTAATTTCAAGTATCCTCTAGTGTTATAAGTGATATCAAACCCCTTTTAGGCATTTGGCCTAATCTAGGCCTAATAGGTCTGACTACACCTATGTGGGTTTGGGCAATCATGTTTGGCCTCTAACACTTGTGAGGCCTTATCCTTGTTCATTAATGTTTAAAAAAAATTATTAAACCTTTATTCAAGGTTTCATCAGTCTTTATCTCATCTTCTCATCATTTAGTTACTACACTTGCAGGGTTTTTCTCTTTGAGAGTGCCCTCTGTCTGAGATAGAACAAAGGGCATATCCCTTATTGTCTCATGAAAAAAAATTATATGAGAGGATTTATTAGTTTATTTATAACTTATATACCATTTTTAATTATTATATCACATCAATAGTCCCTCCAAATATTCAAAACTCATAAGGCAGATTGTGTAGTATTCACCGTGTGTAGGGTTTATGTGCACGGTTGTAGGTTGCATGTTGGAATCTTCCATACCCTATTCCATGTCTTAAGAATATCTTGAGATAGTAATTATCATTTGAAAGGTTATCTCACACATTTAAACACTCATGCTTCCTTTCTAAATCCTCAAATTACACTCACCTTTTCTAGACTAACTAGTTTGCATTCAATTGTGACTATGTTTTGGCTCAAAAATGGCATGTCTATAGGTGTGAATTACAATATAAGACCTATTTTCATTCCCATAAGACCATATTTTAACTCCTATAATCCTTTCATACTTTCTTGAGTTCATTTATACCTATCTTTACCCATTCGTCTAATCATTTTCTAAGTTGCATATCCTTAGTATATAGTTAGTATGTAATTCAATTGTAGGTGGTCATTGTGATGACCAAGGGACCCATTTAGGATATTATACATATTCCATTTCATGTTTAGGCTTTATTTAAATATTTTGGTCTCATTTAATTGGTGAAATATACTCATATCATACCTAGATATTGAAACTAGCACTCATTATTAGGTTCTAATAGGTCACCCTTCTTTGATCAACCTGTAGGTGTACTTTCTTGGGCAAAAAGATGATCTATAGATTGTGATATGAGTAAAAACCCTGAATTTCAACTCCCTCAAATTTTCCTTGAGCTATTAGTGTTGTTCTCACCTCAATCAAGACACTTACCATGAGGACATGCTCCTATCATACCACCTTAGACTATGAGATCACTTGAAGTTCAAAGCACTATAGAAAATACTGAAAACCTATAATGAAATAATGTCTAGAATGGAGGCTTCCTTTACATCAGCTCTTAAAACAAAACACTCACTCTCTTTGGTCAATTACTTACTCCTATGATAGGGATTCATGATGGAACACTTATAAATGTATAGACCTCAGTACATCTCACCATGAAGTGATAAAAAATAAGGCATGTTCCCTATTTTTGAGAATTTAAGGTAATAATTCCTTAAACCCACTTTTTTCGATTATGGATATGATTGGATTCTACTTGCTAATCAATGGATTCATTATTGATTGACATGGAGCCTTAAACATTTAAATACCTTAAATAATGTCCAAACAAATTTCAAACTCTACATTCCACTTGATTAGTCTCATGTAAGGGCCACTTGTAGATGCATATACAGAACACAGGGCAGTGAAGGTGAGATATTAGTTGTCATAGTAGATGGTCCTATAATCAATCTTAAGCCTCACTAAAATCTTCAAATGTATCCTTTAAACCTTTAATTACTTAAAACAAGTTTCAATATCCTTATTCCAACATGATTAATCTCTTGTAGGTGGTGATCAGTATCAGACAAGGCAGAACTATATGACTGTGTTAGAGAATTGGTTATCTCAACTAATCTCAAACTACCATTGGATATTTCAAAGATATATTTCCACCTCAATAGATAATTCAATGCTTTGAAAACCTCAAGTTTTACCACCATGGTTGTGAGAGGTTCCTTACCACTTTACTGTGTATGACAATCTTGTTGAAAGTTGATTGTGTTGGTCTTTCTTGATGCAAATTCATTGATGTTAACCTTTAAGATTGAGATTGGAAGGATAGGGTGATTTATATGACTTATAATAAGTATGAAACATCAAAATATTTTCTATTGAAACCACTACAAGAAAAGAGAACTTTTGGAGTTGATGAACATGCATGCGACTCCATTAGTGATCTCAACTTACAACCTAAGATGTTTGGCTCATAAAATCACCTCCAAACATGAAATAAAATATGTAAACCATAAAATAATTATGCCCACATACAATATAAACAATTACATCAAGTGGTTTATACAGACCAACTCAAACAAGGAGAAAACCTGTAGGGTGTGGGGATAAGCATGCAAAAAGAGGTAGTTAACTTATAAATAATGGTTCATAAAGAAAAACCATTAAATACTTTAAATCCTACCATTAAATGTAATTTTAATAAGTTTATTATCATCCCTCAGAAGAGTTTAACCTAGTTCCTCTTCTACTGGTCATACCATGAGAAAACTTGTTGACCAATTCTGCATGCAAAAAAGAGAAATGGAGGAGAAGAAAATTTTGGGCCATTTTTTGAGACTTATAAACAAAATAAAACATATAATTAAACTCAAATAATCTGAATATTCATTTTTAAACCTTCCACACATGCTGAATCACTTGCATAGGCTGTATAAATGCCAAAACTTCTTCTTTTCTAATTATTTTCTTGATATAACTTAATACATGTAAGTTTTTTAGTTATTACTACCATAAATGACAATAATATAACATAGGGGATGTTTGGAAACATTTTTAACACTTTTATACTTATTAAAACCATACAAATTTCATAAATGACTCAAAATAGTGACATGAAAGACTTAAGACTAATTTTGACTATAACCAAGGGGTTAATAACACATAAAATGACATCAATTAGGACCATGACACACCTTATTACATCCTAATATAACCCTATACAATTTTTTTACTATAGGGGGTTGACCTATTTTAAATTGTGGTCAAAATAGTCAACATTATTTTTAAGGAGGCACTAATTTAAAACTCTTGTACTAGAGAATTAACTAGATCTTTCAAACTAGTGATGGAATTAAATTTTATTTGGTTACACAAATCTAAAGAATCCTTGGAAATGGTTTTTTCTAAGATATTGGTGGCAACAAAAGTGTTTAACTTAACCCAATCTTTGTATAGATTTTAAAATGTTTTTAAGTGTAAGGTAGGATCAATTAACCCATTGTATATAATGGTAGGGATGATACCTCCTATGTCTATGTTAGAAATTTTAGGTGCAAGAGGTTTTTTTTTAATGTTTTTTATTTTTTTGTTAAAAATAAGAGGCTGAGGGATAAGATTTCAATGGGAATCCCTAAAGGGGGGTGGTGGAAATCTTGGTTGTGCACTCCTCATAAAACCTATTGAGCATGATTTTGGAGATGAATAACGTGATTATACATTTGCATCATTTATTTGGTATTATTATATTGGGAAGCATTCATTTAGTTAAGTATTTTCAACAAAATTTGATGGGTTTGAGTGGTGTTAGTCATAACATACAAAGCATTAGCATTGGTATTAGTGGCCTGGGTACCACTATGAGTAGTGGCATGCACACTATTAGTAGCTTGAGAGGAATTTTTAGAAAAAGGAGGAACTAGTAGCATGATTAGCTTATGTTGAAAAATATGCACTAGTAGAAGGATTATAAGTAGCACTAGTCACATGATTACTATGGGTAGTAAATGATGCACTAGTGGAGGAATTGAGAAGAGTGGGTCTTGGAAAAGGCCCACTAGATGTGGAACCTGTCATGTTAGTAGAGATACTAGGCATGGAGGTTAAGGAAATTAAAGAATAAGAGGTCATAGTATGAGAAGGGGTCAAAAGAGAAGGAAGAGGTTGAGAGGAAAACAAGCTATTGCCCCTAAATCTATGTGGGAATATGGGGGAAGTTGAATGGGGTTATTATGTTTGATTGTTTATCATAAGGTGATAAATAGTAGAAGGGTCTTTTCTTCAATGTTGAGGAAATTCATTAATAAATAACATTTCTAGAGTATACTCTAAATCAAGCTGATCTTCTAAAGAGAAAAGAGGGTTACAAATTGAAGATGCATGAAGAAGAGTCCCATAATTTGTAGTGCAAGTGGCCACATGCACATTAATTTCATCTAGAGTAGGAGCCACGAGCTATTTATGGGAAAAACTATTAAGATTGGCAAATCTCAACATATTTATTGGATTTAACTCTATGTTTTCCTCAACCAAGAAGTTCATGATGAGAGAGAAAGGTTAAGAAGGAAAAATATGATCCAAAGATAAAGTGAGCAAATAGGATACATATTCATGCAGGTTGATTGTGTGTTATAACCTAACAAGTAGAGAAGAAAATAGAGTCATGCAAGTTGACTCTATATTATAGATAGGGAGATAAATAGGTTGATAAGGATACACAGTAGTGTAGGTTGATTGTGTACTGTTGGACAAAGAATTTAAAGGGAGAATAAGAAGACACATTCATATAGGTTAAATGTGTAATACTAGCAGGAGGAAAAAGATAGTCTGTAAGAGATTGTATTAACCCAAATTATAGTGTTCTAAATAGGGGAAATTTTTTTAAGATATTTCAAGCAAGAATGAAAGCAAACACACAAACAATTGGATCAATGTAAATGATCTAATTGGATCACATAACACAAAACCTTACACCAATGTTGGCCAATGCAAGTTTTTGTATTATAATATGAAATGATCAGAGAGCAAGCAATCAACTAAAAATTAAATGCTAGCTAAGTGGTCATCCTAAGGGTTATTAGTTTATTAAAAAGATTTGATTTAAATGTGATAAGTGAGTTGGCTAAAATAGGGAATTAGAAAGGCCATATATGGATGGTTTTAGGATGTTTGGGCTAAAAGATATTTGTGTTGGCAATGGTACTAGTTTAGTATCGGGGCTTACCACCTCACTTTACAATCCTAAAGTGATAAGGGTGTTGGGTGCTATTATAATATATACCATTAAACACATATTTATACTTGGCTATAAAACTAAGTCAGCTTCCCCTTTGGTGATGAAACCCAAGTAGGTAGGCATTGGGAAGACAAGTGTTTAAATGCATTTGAAATGTTATGTGATTTGGTAGTGTGTGAAAAATATTACAATAGTATAACTAAAATGATAATTTTGAAAAACCACCTATTTAAATAATGTGAGTTACTCTAATCATGTAAATAGTTGAAGGGGAAATGTGAATTAATTACTAGCAAATAGTTGTTAATTCATTTATTGAGAATAGTACAAGTCAATTCAGGAAACATTGTATACAAACAATATAGAACAGAGTCAATTAGGTCATTGTTGTTCTATATAATCAAGGTCTTTAAGAATAGAGTTGAATAGGTCAACTATGTCTCTCAGATAGAAGACAAACTACATAACTAAGTCAACCAGATTGACTAGTTAGTTGTAGGGTTGCAGTTTTAAAGACTGCTAACTTGTAAAAAAATAAAACTAAAAGAAATATTGAAATGATAGAGAGAGGAAAGAGAGGAACCTTAGTAGACTTGAAGATGGTTAAGTTTACAAATTTTATGTTGAAATGCCTTTGTTGTTTCTTTCAATTTCTACAAACTAGGTTGAGTGATTTGATCAATTTTTGAAAAACTCTATATGTTAAAAAAGAATAAGGAACAGGGTCGACTTGTTTAATAGTGTTTGTTGACATCTATGCTAGTAGAAATAATTAACATACAAAGTCAACTTGTTTGATAGTGTATGATAATATGGAACTGAAAAAGAGTATTGTGTTGACTTGATCAATAACCTATAGCTAATGAAGACCTACACAGATATAATACAGTCATTTTGAAGTGACTATGTGTTAAACCTACACACAAAAAGTTGGGACTATACCTATTGATTCAATATAGTACTAAAAATATGGAAAACTATAATGAAGTGATAAAAATGATACCATTAAAGAAAACTTGCAAGGGTTAGATTCATGTTGGGTTCACCAAAATGTATGTAATGGGAAATGCAACAGATCTATAAATCAATTCTAGCTTAAAGAAGATAAATCTTACTTACACTCCTGATTGTGGATACATTATATACTCATGATCATAACCAAGATTGATCCACTAAACCTAGCCAAGGGATCTCTTACCACAATAATTCACTAGGGAGGGTTCCAAAGCCTCCAATCAAGCAAAACTATGTAATAACCCTAACTAGGTCCTATGTTTTCATATTCACTAAACTAATAACAAGTAAAGTAAAAGTCTAATCTAGTGCTCACCAAATCTTGTGACATAAGGTGGGGGTAATAAACATTAAAATTAAACATGCATAGAATACATATACTTACATGAGTGTATATGGAATTATAATGCATAGGAGCAAATTACAAATGCATATCTATCTATTCTTACAAATGAAAAACAAAGTTAGGAACACTTACCTTTAAAGACAAACCTGTTGATTCTCAATCTCTCCCTTATCCAAGGTGTTTCACAAGATATTATTGTGGTATGTAAGGATGACAAGGATAAATCATCTCTAGGATACATAACTTATCAATACACCTAAAACACTTTGTTATCAATTAGATTTTGTACCCATCTTTTTGTGGTATTATGTTGTATAGTGTGAGTTGCAAATTATAGGAAATCTAATGATAATGGGATCACCTCCAGGATTTGGGACCTTGGAAAATTGAGGTGAACCTTCAGAGAAGGCCAACTTCCTTTTAATAAGCTTAGTGTAACTGATGTATTTACCATTCACATCAAAATACTACTTGTTAGTGATCTTGCTCCTAACTAAGGGTTGATTTATGAGGAAAAGAGTTTTAGAATGAAATTTAACACTAGAAAATGGTGATTTCACCAAATGACTATAGTGGAAATTAATGCTTGATTTATATGAACACAATAGGATAATAAATATACTAAAATATATTGAAGCACAAACTTATACAAGCATGAAACCAAAAGTAATATTGGGCACTTATCATATAAGGAACAAGATTCTTTATTTTTCCTCAAAAAGTTTTCAAAAGGGAAAAAATGAATACCATAGATAAACCTATATGATTGAAATAAGATTTAGAGAATTCATAAATATAATCAAGATACATTCATACATAAAGATAACACAGATAAGGAAGGAAAAATTTTAATCTATTATCACTCTCCAAGTTACAACATGTAAATAAATTCTTCAAAATGTAGAATAATTTCTCCAATAGTAAAAAGATACATGGGCTACACTTATGTACCCATATTTATACAAAAACACTTTATTGAAAGATAAGAAGTTCATAAAACCTTACGCCTAGCTATAGAGAAATAAAATCAAGAAACCTCATGCAAATGTCCTCCTCTTCAGCTTAGAATAGTGTCCTTAGTGGAGTAGACGACTGGAAAAGAAGCATGAAACTACTAGGCACTTCAACAAGTGTTGGAGGAGTAGAGAAATTCCTTTAAATCTTTAGTTGAACCCCTTTATTTATTTGTGTTGTTGTTATCTTCCCCAAGTAATGAGGCACCAAACTGAATCATTACTTGGTAAGTATTGAATGCTTTTAGAATATTTTAGGTTATTACTTGCAAAACCTAATTTGTATTTTGAACTGAAGACTTTTAAAACTTTTTAAATCAATCAACTTGACAAAAAATAAAGTGTAAATTAAAACATGAGTTTTTTAAAGTGAAGTAACTCAACTTTTTTAAAAGGAAAAGTTTAATTTACAAGTTTCACTTTTACAACTTAAAGCCTATCAAAAAGATACTTGAAAATTACAAGTGGCTCTTTCTCAAAAAGAGCTGCCAAAATGATAGTTGCAATTTGCAACTTGCAATTTTATAATGTTTCTTACAATAAAGATATGTAATTTACAGAATGTATTTTTAGAATTAATTTGAAAGAACTAGTCCACAACCATGACCTCTGAATATTCCTTGTCTTTCTTTGCTTGTATCTTTTGAATATAAACATCAAAGCTACTAAAGATCTCTTGGAGGCATTCTTCATTAAGACCAAGGGTGTATAGGTTGTTGATCTCACATTTTACCATTACTTTAGATAGTTACCTAGATGCAGCTATGTAGACTTGAGTGTCTGTTCCCATCTGATCCAATGTAGTTTGATGCCTGATGAATTGGTAGATGGAATTCAAGTTAAACATTGTATCTTGTGTTGACTCTCTTTTGACAACTCCTTTGAATTTTTCTTGAACCAAGAGGATTTGATCTTGATGATCTATTTCTTCACATGATAATTTACTGAGTAAATATTCAATGTCATAGATTGTATTTTTGGACTTGTCACATGTAACCTTGGCCTTATTAATAGTCTCAGTGAGTATCCTGATTTTGAAATGTGTTTCCCTATCTATCTCTTCATGCTTCACAAAACTCTTCAATATCTTTTTTGATATGAGGGTATCAACCTCAATTAGGTCAACATCTTATAACTTTGGAAATAATAGGTTTGATCTTTCAATATCTTCCTCGTACTTGCTTATTTATGCTTTTAGAGATGCATGATCATCCTTTAGAGTCTTGTACTAGTCCATTGCTAGCTCTATCACTAAGTTTCCTTTCTTGATGATTCCCTTAGACAAATTTTTTATTTCCCTTCCCAGAGTACCAGTCCTTGTCATTGCCTCAAATGTTTCTTTGTCAGGGAATTAGAAAACATATTATGTTGGTTGGGCTACTAGATCGATGAACTTCTTTAGGGTAGTTGTCAACTACTCAATTTTATTCTTCAATTCATCTTTAGTGACCTTGTCATTATCCATCTTCTTAAAAAGAGAACTAATGCTTGACTAAACATCATGTTTCATCCCTTCTCTAGTTAGATGACCTAGGTACACTTTAGATATTTGATAATCCCCCACCACTAGATCTTCCTTTTGTTTGTCTAGTGGGGGGACTACTATTTTCACATATCTTTCCCCTGCTACATCATATGATATTTTAGATATGGTCCTAGGGCCTGCCTTTGATCTTTTGGATACCTCCAATAGACCAAAGTCTAGTGTGCTAGGAGATATCATTTTTTTTGCTTCTTCAACACTGACTGTGTTAGCCAACTTGGTGTGGCAGCCTCTAAATTTGGCACTATCATCTGTGAATCTATAGCTAAAGTTGCTACACTGGTGGTTATTATGATAAGTGTTGTATTTATCACTGAGAGGATTTGATCTTGATGATCTTTTGCTTCACATGATAATTTATTGAGTAAATCTTCAATGTCATAGATTGCATATGTGGCCTTGTCACATGTAACCTTGGCCTTATTAATACTCTTAGTGATTATCATGATTCTAAAATGGGTTGTCCTAACCAGCTCTTCATGCTATGTAGAACTCTTTTATATATTTTTTTGATATGAGGTGCTAGCCTCAGTTAGTTAAATAACCTACAAATTTGGAAAGAATAGGTTCTGTTTTTCAATATCTTCCTCATACTTGCTTATTTATGCTTTTTGAGATGCTAGATCATCCTTCATAGTCTTGTAATAGTCCATTTCTATCTCTATCACTCTGTTTCCTTTTATGATGTGTTCCTTAGCCTAGTATTTTATAGCCCTTCCCATAGTACCAATCTCTTTCATTTCCTCAAATGTTTCTTTATCAGGGAATTGGGCAAGAGATTGTGTTGGTTATGCTACTAGCTTGATGTACTTCTTTAGGGCAATTATCAACTACTCAACTTTATTCCTTAGTTCATCTTTAGTGACTTTGTCACTATCCATCTTCTTAAAAAGAGAGATAATGGTTGACTAAACATCATGTTTCATCCCTTCTCTAGTTGGATGACCTAGGTGTACTTTAGATATTTGATAATCCCTCACCACTAGATCTTCATTTTGTTTGTCTATTGAGGGGAATGTTATTTCCACATATCTTTCCCCCTTGTATCATATGATATTATGGATATGGTCTTGGGGCCTACCTTTGATCTTTTGTATGCCTTCAATAGACCAAAGTCTAGTGTGCTAGGAGACACCATATATTTTTTCTTTTTCAACACTGATTGTGTTAGCCAACTTGGGGTGGTAGCCTATAAATCTTACCTTGTCCTCTATGAATTTGTGTCTAAAGTTTCTACACTGGTGGTTATTGTGACAAGTGTTGTATCTATCACTAATATTACCATTGAATCTTTGGTTGATGATTTTGCTATCTCTTTCCCATTTGTGGGTTGAGCAGCCATAATTATATTAGTGGGTCCTTCTGTCTCCACCTCCTTGTTGGGGGCTTAGGTTAATGTGGGAGTGAAATAAATGGATACTTGAATGAGTGAAGTGGGTATTGATGTGCTTATCGAGTGTGGGAGTTGGGAGTGACATGAGTGAGAGATTAAGAGTGGGTAGTTGGAATAGGGGAACTTGTAGAAGTGTGGAATTCAAGGCAATGAATGAATTAATGTTATCAATTATATTTTTCACCCATCTTTGTGTGGTATTATGTTGTATAATGTGAGTTTCAAACTATGGTAAATCTAATGACACAATGGGATCACCTCCAAGCTATGGGACTTTGGTGAATTGAGGTGAACCTTCAAAGAAGGTTGGATTCCTTTCACTAAGTTTAGTGTAATTGATGTATTTACTAGTTCACATCAAAATACTACTTGTTAGTTATCTTGCTCCTAACTAGGGGTTGACTTGTGAGGAAAAGAATTTAGAATGAAATTTAAAACTAGAAAATGGTAATTACACCAAATGATTATAGTGTAAATTAATGCTTATTTTGTATGAACATAATACAACAATAAATATACTAAAATATATTTAAGCACAAACTTATAAAAGCATGAAACCGAAGGTAATATTGAGCACTTATCATATAAGGAATAAGATTATTTATTTTTCCTCAACAAGTTTTCAAAAGGGCAAAAACAAATACCATAGATGAATCTATATTATTGAAATAAGATTTAGAGCATTCACAAATAAAATAAAGAGTCATTTATACACAAAGATAACACAGATAAGGAAGGCAAATTTTCAATCTATTATCAATCTCCAGGTTAAAACATGTAGATCAATTCATCAAAATACATAATAATTTCTCCAACAACAAAAATATAGATGAGATAAACTTGGGTACTCATATTTCTACAAAAACACTCTCTTAAAAGAGAGGAAGTTCACAAAACCTTACACCCAATTATAGATTAAAAAAATCTAGGAAACCTCATGAAAACATCCTCCTTTTCAGCTTGGAATGGCGTCCTTAGTGGAGTAGATGGTTGTAAAAGAAGTAAGAAAGTATTGGGCACTTCAACAAGTGTTGGAGGAGTAGAGAAATTCATTGAAATCTTCAATTGAACCCTTTATTTGTTAAGTTGTGTTGTTTTTATCTTCCCCAAGGAATGAGGCACCAAAATGAATAATTACATAGTAAATATTGAATTATTTTAGATATTTTAGGTTATAATTTGCAAAACCTAATTTATATTTTGAAGTGTAAGACTTTTAAAACTTTTTAAGTCATCCAACTTAACAAAAATGAAAGTGTAAATTACAACATGAGTTTTTGCAAGTGAAGCAATTCAACTTTGTCAAAAGGAAAAGTGCAATTTACAAGTTTCACTTTTGAAAATTAAAGCTTGTCAAAAAAATACATGAAAATTATAAGTGGATCTTTCTCAAAAAGAGCTACCAAAATGATAGTTGTAATTTGTAACTTGCAATTTTATAATGTTTCTTACAACAAATAAATGTATTTTTACAATTAATTAGAAATAATTAGTCCAAAACCATGACCTCTAAAGATTCCTTATCCTTCTTTGCTTGCATCTTCTCAATGTAAGCATCAAAGCTACTAAAGATCTTTTAGAGGCATTCTTCATCAGGACTAAGGGTGTATAGGTTATTGATCTCATATTATGAAATTACTTCAAATAGTTACGTAGATGTAATTCTCTATACTTGAGTGTCTTTTCCCATCTGATCCAGTGTATTATGATACCTGATGAATCAATGGATGGAACTCAAGTTGAACATTGTATCCCATGCTGACTCCCTGTTGACTAGTCCTTTGAATTTGTCTTAAACCTCTTAAACCAAAAGGATTTGATTTTGATGATCTGTTGCTTCACATGATAATTTACTAAGTAAATCTTCAATGTCATAGATTGTATCTATATCCTTGTCACATATAACCTTGGCCTTATTAATACTCCCAATGATTATCATGATTCTAAAATGGGTTGCCCTAACCAACTCTTCATGCTCTGTAGAACTCTTCTATATATTTTTTGATATGAGGGTGTCAGCCTTAATTAGGTCAAAAACCTACTACTTTGGAAAGAATAGGTTTAGTCTTTTAATCTCTTCCTCATACTTTCTTATTTATGCTTTTAGCAATGCTCGATCATCTTTCATAGTCTTGTAATAGTCCATTTCTAGCTCTATCACTTTGTTTCCTTTTGTGATGAGTTCCTTATCCCAGTCTTTTGTATCCCTTCCCATAGTACCAATATCTATAATTTCCTCAAATGTTTCTTTATCAAGGAATTGGGCAAGAGATTATGTTAGTTGGGATATTAGCTTGATGTACTTATTTAGAGATGTCAACTACTCAAATTTATTTTTTAGTTCATCTTTAGTGACCTTGTCACTATCCATCTTCTCAAAAAGATAGGTAATGCTTGATTGAAAATCATGTTTCATCCCTTCTCTAGTTGGATGATGTAGGTGCACTTTAGATATTTGATAACCCCTACCACTAGATATTTATTTTATTTGTCTAGTGGGGTGACTAATATTTCCACATATCTTTCCCCCCTACATCATATGATATTTTGGATATGGTCATGGGGCATGCCTTTGATCTTTTGGATGCCTCTAATAGACCAAAGTCTAGTGTACTAGGAGACACCATTTGTTTTTTATTCTTCAACACTAATTGTGTTAACCAATTTTGGGGTGGTAGCCTGTGAATCTTGCACTATCATCTATGAACCTATATCTAAATTTGCTACACTAGTGGTTATTGTGACAATTTTTGTATCTATCATCGATATTACCATTGAATCTTTGGCTGATGAATTTGCTATCTCTTTCCCATTTATGGGTTGAGCATCCATAGTTGTATTAGTAGGTCATTCTATCTCCACCTCCTTAGTGCAGGCTTGGGTTACTATGGGAGTGGAAGAAAAGGGTACTTGAATGAGTGAAGTGGGTATTGATATGCCTACTAGGGGTGTGGGAGCTAGGAGTGACATGAGTGGGAGAGTAAGCATGGGTAGTTTGAATAGAGAACCTATGGAAGTATGGAATTTAAGGTAATGAATGAATTAATCAATGTGGTGGGAATACTCAGAGTAGATGAAATGGGGAGTGTGATAGGAGATGAAAATGAAGCATTAACTACCCCAGTGATTGGGATGGCTAGTGGGATTGTAGTTAGAATGAATGAATATTTAACCATGTATTGTTGGGTGGTATTATTGATCAATGTAATGGTAGTGGATATTGGGTATGAGGTAGAAGTGATTACGGGAGATGGAGGTGAAGGTGGAGTCTGAGTATCCAACTATGTTGATTGGCTTGCTTATAAGGGATTTCCTTACATAGGTGGGTTGGGTGAAGGTGAAATCACTTACACTGGTGGATTGGTGTAAATAGGAGGGGTAGCTATTTGAGTTTACTAGGTAGAGGAAATATGAGGGATTACTATGGTTGGTTGAATATTAGAGATAGGAGGGAAATCTATTTATGCCAATTGAATATTAGTTGTGTAATTTGTAAAAGTTGACATTGGTTGATCCATCAGTTGTACTGCTATTTATTAGTTTCTGGAAGGTCCCATTTTTGCTTTTTGCTTCTGCTTCCACATGTGTGATACAACTAGCTTGTCTACCTAGTCTACTTGGGTTCTATTAGTGGGACACTCTATTGCTATTGACATACCCTTCTCCTTCACTTCTCTCAACTTATCACTGATACTCAGGGTCTCTTTGGTTATCTTGACCTCTTTACTTCTTATCTAGTTTATTGTTTTGTTTATCACCTGGGTGGTCTTATCCATCAATGATAAGGATTCAAGTATAGACCACCTGACCAGTGGAAGAGGTTGGAGATAGATTTTATTATCATAATATACCCTGTCAACTAGTGACTCATCATATTTTAATTCCTTGGTGACTGGTGCCATGTTATAAGTTTTGATCTATTCCAAGATCATCCTAGAATAATCTCTCAACCTCACTTTCTCTTCATCTTACATGTCTTCCTAGTAATCTTCATAAAAAGGAATGTGTGAATATGTGGTGATGCCCATTATACTGGTAATATGGCTAGTCACATCATAGAATGGCCTCACATCAAGAGATATTAAGGTCATTTGAGTCATCTTGACATCATCAAATTTGGATTTTGATATGGAAGGGTAGGTGTATCTTTCTATATTGATAGGGAAATGGATCCATGCCTTATACCTACTTGATAAGAATTTATGGGTTTCTGCAAGTTGTCTCACAAGCTCTATTAGGCCCATTTATCGCTAACATACCTAAGAAAGGTGTAAGGAAACTTGCTAAAACCCCTAACTCTAATGTATGAATATGTTGGGAATTGAATGAAATATGATCCCCAATTTGTGATTTCATATGTTGCAGCATTAAAATATATTCTCCTTTCTAGATCCTTGTCAAACATAATTATGATGCAGATATGAAAGCATCATTGACCCTTTTGAAATTTTGTTTACTTTCCTCAAGGGTGAGGTTAGGATAGAATTTAAATACCTTTTATACCTAATTAGGCATTATATTCAATCATGGGAATGCCTTCCCCTTTGTTAATATGTAGACCAAGTATGAGGTCATGTAAAACTTATCTGTAGTTTAAAATTCCATCAATTATATTTGGTTGGAGTCAGAAATCAACTAAGCTCAGTGGATATACTATTTTTTTATGGATTACCCAGATATATTGGTACATCCAATTCTGATAATTCTTGTCATCTAGGTTCCTTGTAATTCTATGCAAGAGTATGATGATGTCACCTACTTCATCTTTGAAGTCTATTCTAGCCAAGGTTTTATGCATTCTCATGGATGTGGGTCTAGAGGTTTTT
This sequence comes from Torreya grandis, assembly GCA_037957365.1. Classification (NCBI taxonomy): domain Eukaryota; kingdom Viridiplantae; phylum Streptophyta; class Pinopsida; order Cupressales; family Taxaceae; genus Torreya; species Torreya grandis. Next base: position 2,363,929 of record JARHVA010000552.1, read on the forward strand.
AGCCATTATTTTTTTAGAACCTGTAGACATGCATTATTGTTATTTTAATAAAACTTCTTAGAAGATTTAGGGGTTATATCTAGATAACTCTTGTATTCCAGAATCTAGAACATGGTATCTATGAAATCAGGGTCCAGGATTAGAATCTTTTCTCCTTTGTTGTTCACCACCTCCCTCTTTTTGAAATCATAGTGTTTTTCCATTGTGAGAATAAGCTTAGGCTCTATATTGATATTAGGAATGTTACTTCTTGTGGCAACCTGTTGTCATAGATATTTTGAATCTAATCATTCTTGAATTCAACATTTATTCTATTCTAGAAATTAGCTAGGTATACGTGACCTAGATCTGTGTTAGTGATCTCATTTGTATTTGAGTCTACACTGAATGGGACACCAGGTCCCTTTGAATTGAACTTTATTTCCTTTCTAGCTATATATTCTAGGAAAATTAGCACGGGAAAACCAACTACAGAGTTGGTTGGTTTTGGATTTGCAATTACAAGTAAAAATTTTTGTGGAGATATACTATGAAATCATAGTTGAAAAGTCTAATGGGGTTTAGACTTGCAATTGTAGGTAAAAATTATGATAGAGATATACTGTGCAATTGTAGTTGAAAACTTTGGTGGGGTTTAGACTTGAAATTTGCACTTACAAAGTCTTTAAAAAATTTTGATGAGTTTTTTGGTTTACAAATGCAAGTTAGATTTCTAATCGAGATTTGGAGTTGTTAGTGTAATGGGAATCTCTGCCATGATTTTGTATGTGTTTTTGCAACTTATATCTTCATAGGGTTGGACCTTACAAAAGCAAGAGGGGTTTTCACTGGAGTTTATGTAGAGAATCCTAAGGGAATATTATAGATTTTTAAAAATAGGACACAAATCCTAGATTTTTGGAAAAAATGTATAGAACAATCTTGATTTTGATAGTATGGGAAATGAAAGGAAAAGGAAATTACAAATGATAATGTCAATGAAAATTTTCTAGCAATTTTGAAGGTAAAAAACCTAACCTAGCAAAACACTTTAAATTTCATGTAGAAAATCAATTTGTTGGGTCTGAAGGAAATGTGAGATGCTCTAGAAGAATACCATGCTTGTATGTAGAGGATGGCAATGGCAAAGTGTGGTGTTGGCATAGTGTTGCTTGGCATGGTGTTTCTTGGTGTAGCATTCAAATACTTATTACAGAGCTCCAATTTGCAATTTCACAAATGTTAAACAAATGACCCAAAAAATCTAGTTTTATTAATAAAACCCTATAATTAATGCTAATCAGGGCAGTGGTTGGATAGACAGTGAGAAGCAAGATTTTGGAATCATTATGAAAATTTTCAAAGTTGTGATTTAAATTTGGATATTTTCTTTTTATTGATTCCAAGGAAGCAAGAAAGTGGACCTTGAGTTGCATATTGCAACTTTGTAAAGTTACAAAATGCAACTAGGATTATGATTTCTCTATGTGTGGTGAATGGTAAAAAGTGGAACTTTGATTACACTTTATAACTTTACAAGTTACAAAATGTAACTGGGGTTCTAGTTTCTACAAGTTTGGTGAATGGCAGAAATTATAACTTTGATTGCACTTTTTAACTTTACAAGTTGCAAAATACAATGGTGGTTCTAGTTTTTGTGGATGTGGGTGAGTAGGAACTGAAGGTTTGGATGCACTTTGTAACTTTAAAAAGTTGAAAATTTCAATAAAATCTCCAATTTCTACTAAGTATTTGAAAAAATGGTTTTTTGGTCACTTTAAATCTTTCTCCCAAAAAAATAATGGGTCTCCCTTAGGGTATAAAATATTTTGACATTTTTGACACAAAAATATCAACATTTTTATGACCTCTGTGGGGTGATTGCCTGCTAATCAATTTATTTCCAATATCCTTCTAGTTCATTGGGCATGGAGCCATTTTAAGCTTTAATACACTTTTACTGGAGAAGAATAAAACTAAGAATTTTGCCTAAACAAGAACAAAATAGGGAAAAACAAAATAGAAACAAATTAAGGAAATAAAAACTCCTAATGAGTTGTAGACTTGTGTGAAAGTGTTTATTTGGTGAAACCAACTAAACCTAATATATATAATTTTTTGGAAATAATTCCAACCTCAAAATCAAGCTTTGAGGTATATCCCATTGACTGGGATAGGTAACTCTGATCCATCGATCCTAGATAGCTGGAATGCATTTGCTCCCTTGCACTGAGTTATGATATATGGACCACTCCATATTGCATTAAACTTTGTATGTTTTCCTACTTTGGCTCTTTTAGCATCCCATTTTAGAACCATGTCTCCTTTGTTGAATCTCTTGGTAGATTATTTTTAATCAAAATTTCTCTTTGTTTGATTCTGATTTACTTTTAGAACTTGCATTGACTAGTTCCTTTTTCTAGTTCCATGAGTTTTGCCAATCATACTAACATTTCATCATTTTCAATCAATTCCAATTGATGATTGAGTTATAGAGATGGTAACTCAATTCACAATGGAACTCTAGTTTCCATTAAATATACCAACATGAATGGAGAATTGCCAATGGCTCTCTTAGGAGTGATCCTATCAGCCTAAAATGTTGATTTTAACTTTGTGTGCCATGTCCTTTGTTTGTCCTCCATTGTCCTTTAGATAATCCTTATGAGAATTTTTTTATAGATTTATCCAAGCCATTACCTTGTGGGTAACAATTAGATGAGATATTCAGGTATACATTATGCTTTACCACCCATTCACTCACCCGAGTGCCTATAAACGCTTGGCATTGTCTAAGATAATGGTGTAAAGAACACCAAACCTAGTGACAATGCCATCCATGAATTCTAGGATAGATGCATCCATGACATATTTCAATGTAATTGATTTAGTCCATCTAGTTAAATAATCAATTGTGATAAGGACCCATTTTTGGCTTGCATTCGATGGTGGATTGATCATGCTAATGAAATCCAATTCCCACTGGGAAAATGGCTACTCAGCTTGGATTGGTTTGAAAGGGAGGGATATTAGTCTTTGCTTGCCTACAAAGTAGGCACATTTATCATATTTTTGCATCCATTTATGGGCATATTTGAATAGGTTAGGCTAATAATAGATTACCCTCATTATTTTGATGGCAATGGTTCTTACAGAGAAATGTCCACCTGATGAGCCTTCATGAAACTCCTCTAGCACCTTAGGAATTTGATCATGCTCGATGCATCTCAGCATGACTCCATTTATATCTTTCCTAAACAATACTTTATAAATAAGAACATAAGGAATAGATTGGAGTCTAAAATACCTCTTCTTAGACTATAGGAGATCATGTGGGTATTTTTTAGTCTATAGGAATATGGAATATCACTGATCCAACTGTTGATCATATGTGGAGTGGTTGGTTAGAATGCATGTTGAGCATATATTGAATCAGATACTATATTAGCAGTCTTTATATCATAAGCAATTTGTTCACATAAGCCCTTTCTTCTTATGAGCTTAGTTATTTTGATGTTCACATCATATTCCATGACTTTTGTGATCCAACCTTCTCTCTTTTCATTTATTTTCTCGCTTAATAGGAACTCCTTGACACTTTGGTAACTAACCATTAGATGATTTTTAATATTGGAGATCATATGCCTAAAATTTTTGAGAGATTTTATTACAACATATACTTGATTCTCAACAGAACTATATTTTTCCTCATAATCCTTCAAGGATTGACTAAAAAAAGCTATAGGCTGCTCCAATTATTCTCTATTTTGTCAGGTCAAAATAGTTGATATATTACCTTCCCCTCTAAAAGAATAGAGAATGAAATCATTCTCATAGTTGGGGTTGACCAGGGTAGGAGCTTGAGAAATAGCCTACTTGATGGCTTCAAAACTATCCTTTTCTTCCCATGTCCAGCTGAAACTAACCCCTTTTTTAAGCATGGTAGTACGGGGATTGTCCATAGAGGTAAAATTTTGAATGAACCTTCTTATAAAATTGATCTTTCTTAAGAAACTTTGTAATCCCTTTTTATGGTTCAGAAGTGCTAGTGAAGATATACCACTTACTCTCTTTGGGTCTATTGCAAGACCTTCTTTTGAAACAATGTGTCCCAGTAGTTTCCCTTTATGAACTATGAAAATTCACTTTTTTGGATTGAGGGAAACTCAAAATTATCTACACATTTTGAAAACTTTCCTAAGGTGATCTAGGTGGTCACCAACATGTTTTGAATAAATAGTGATGCCATCTAGGTACACTAGGATCATCTCATTTATCAAACCCTTGAAATCCATATCCATGGCTCTTTGGAAAGTAGCACAAGCATTTTTTAGACTAAAAGGCATATTTTTATAGTCATATATGCCCCATTTTGTAGTGAAAGTAGTCTTTAACTGGTCTGATACATGTATTAGGATTTAGTTATATCCAGAATAACCATCTAGAAGAGAAAACCTTTTAGATCCTAATATAGTTTGAAGGATTTGTTCCATGGCTAGAAGGAGATAATGATCCTTCAAGGACACTTTGTTTAGGTCCTTGAAATCTACATAAATCTCGATTTCACCATTTTTTTTCCTTACAGGGACAAATTAGCAACCCAAGATGAGTGTTTGATAGGAAAAATGATGTTAGCCTCAATCAGTTTCGATAGCTCACTCTTAATCAAGGTTTCTATTTTTGGATTTATTGGTCTCTATTTCTATCTAACATGTTTGGTGTTTGGCTCAATTTCTATTGTATGTTGGGCTAAGCTAAGGTCAAAACCCCTGAGATCTTTATAACTCTAATTGAATTTATCATCAAATTCTTGACATAATCTAATAAAATCTTACTTTTTGGAAATGTTGCATACCTTTCCAATCTTCAATGGCTTTTCCTCTAAAATTACTACTAGTTCATAGTCTTCTTCATTGACTATGACATTTTTCTTCTCACCCTTCAGTTGATCATCAGATTTGAAGATGCTTTCCAAAGTAACAAAACCCAAGGGCAACTTGTTTTTCTTCAATTAAATGATTTGATCCCTATATTGATCTTGGAGTCTTGACTAAATTTTGTCTAAGAATTCAACCTCATCTCATATAAAATTAATAATTTATTGGTCACTATAAAAAACTTGCTAGTTATTTACATTGTCAAGAACAAATGGTCTCACTATTAATTTTACATGTTGGCTATTCTTCTTCTTTATCTCTTTAGTTAGGTTATATTGGGAACTGACTGAGGCCATGTGATCAGCATCCTTATTCTATGCTCTTAGTACCACTTGAATGTTTAAAGTGATAAAATCTTCCAACAAGTCCCAAACCCTATGTTTGTAAGATCTGATCAGGTTATTCTTGGTTGTGATCTTTGATCTTACTTGGTGAAAGATCAATTCACTATCACCATACAATTTTAGTGACTATATTCCCCTTTCTTTGGCTAACTGGAGACCTCAAATCAATTCTTCATATTTAGCCACATTGTTAGTTCAGTTGAACTAAAGTCTGAAAGACTAGAAATAACTCTCTTTTTGGGGAGAGATCAAAATAATACATGTACCTACATCATTCTTGCTTCTTAAACCATTTAAGAATAGTTTCCACATTCCCTATAGATCCTTAGTTGGTTTTATAAGGTTTGGGATAATTGCATCATTTTCATGAATGCAATAAGTACCCAAACCTATTTCCTTGATGTAATCATATGGATCAAACTAGAGAATTGATCCCCATTCATCTAGATGAGTGTCTGAGATTTCTTCCATGGGTGTTGTAACCTCATGGTCAAGTTAATCCTCCTTATCTTGCAATGTGAAATTCATATCTATTTGGATAGGAATGTATGGCTCAATGTGGTCTATAGCAATTAGCTTAGCTCTTATTGTCACTATGGTTCCATTTCTTATCTTGAGCAACATATGGGACCAATCAGAAAATATATACCCTCTCATTTTTGTAGTGAAGTCTTTAAAAAGACAGATAGCAAAATAAGGGGGTAGATCAATAACTAAGATATCTTGGGATATTGATAAGCTTGGACTTGCATGGATGGTAAGGTTTAAACCTTTTATAGTTCCAACTATTTACACAATAGTCCTATCCAATTGAACTACACCTTTTGTGATAGGTGTGTAATTAATACCAAGAGTATCATCTATTTTCTTGGGCATAACAAAATTGTTAGCCCCAGAGTCTACCATGCAGTTGTGTACGAGATTTTTCCCAAATATGAGTGAAAGGTAAAAAGGGGGAGGCTTACCATTTTTACTTGCTTTAATGTCCATTTGAGGTTGACATAAATTAACTACAATAGTGGGTCCCTTAGTTGGGACCTTATCTATTATTTGGAAGTTTTTTAAAGCTTCTTGAAGCAAGTCCCTTTGTGTTGGAATAGATAGTGCTTCCCACATGGGGACATTCAAGTTAGTATTCTTCTTTTTTTCTACAATAATGAAAGGAATGTTATCAACCTTTGTTAATGCCTTTGTGGGAGCTATATCTTCTTTCATGAGTTTTGGGGTTAGATAATTTAACTTTGATTGGCCCATCAACACATTGGGTGGTCTCTAAACTATGTTTCCTTTTGCAGATTCTTGTACAACTTTAGAAGTTATAACCTGCTCAACCCTAGGGGATTGATCACTTTATATTTCCCTCTTCTTAGAGCATGTATTTTCTACCACTGAACTACCATAATTGGTTAGTGCCTCCTCTTGATTTACATCATAAAAATCCTCCCCTTGTTAGTTTAAAAGAGTAGCTTCATTTTGAGCAGGCTCTTGTGTAGGCTTGATTGATGACATTATTAGGATAAGCATTCTAATTATACAATTGAGCACAATGATAACACCACTCAAATTCTTGAGCTTTGAATGGGTACAATGGCTTTAAAAGTACCTAGTGCAAGTATAACACAGATGTTTGGAGGCTTTGATTGCATGTTTTGACTTTAAGGTTGTGAGTTTCCTTGGTATGGTTGCCTGTTAGGCTGGTAGGTTTGGTTAGCTTGTTGATAAGGCCTATAATTTTGGGATTATTACCTTTTCATATATACCAACTCATTACCAAAGCTTTTAAGTAGTGACTTAACTTCATATAAATCATTAGAAGGGGTAGGAGTTAAAGCTGGTACATTGCTTGTGGTGGGAATTAGGGCTATAGTGGGTTACGTGGGAGGCACTTTTATAAATAATGACATTGAAGGCCAAAGAACAATTTTTCCATCTTGAATGAGGCAATTTTCTTTTCTTATTATTATATCACAAGCATTTGGGAGTGTGGTGCCACCCATTGACTGAATCATAATAGCTATATCACTATTTAAAGCTCTCAAGTAATACAAGAAAGCATTATTTGGGGTTGGTTTGACCAACACTAAGATTTTATTCCACATATTTTATAATTAGAAATTAAAATCACTCATGAACTCATGAGGAGCCAGTTTAATATTGGTTAGTTTTCCTACTAGCGAGAGGTAGTCACTCTTATCCTCAAACTATGTGCATAGGGTAGACCCTAAATCATTCCAAACACGAATGTAATTGAGAAGCAAACTTCTATACCATTATAATAATTTACCCGAACAATAAGTCTGATTGCAACATTTTCTTATGTTATATTATGAATTAAACAGATGTTAGCAATGTCTTGTATATGTTTAATGAGAGTAGTGGATGTTTCACCAATAAAATATGCAAGGATTTTCAAAGATAAGGTGGGTATATCATCATTCTAGGCCACCCGAAGTGGACTACCTCCATTAAAGGCTATGAAATTTTGATTTCTTAGGGCCTGAATAGGAGGTATGAAACAACTATGGGTATTTTTAGGAGATGCAAATAGATTTATAGGATATACTCTAGTATAAGGTACAATTGATCTTGATTTCTTTTTATACATAAATGATAATTCTTGCAAGTTAGTTCTCTTACCTTTAGTAGATGATCATGTCTATATCTTTGGCATATGTAAACTTAAATTTGTTGAATTTGTAAGCCAGAAGAGTCACTAAGTGTTTTTCACATGTGTATGAGGATCGTACAATACTTGTTGAGAATAGTACCAATCTCTTAGCTTTGATCTTCAAGTCCTATTGGGCATGCCAAAAACTATTATCAATTAGATTTTATACCCATCTTTATGTGGTATTATGTTATATAGTGTGAGTTACAAATTATGGGAAAGATAATGAGATAATGAGATCACCTCCAAGCTCTCGAGAAGGCTAGATTCCTTTCACTAAATTTAGTGCAACTGATGTATTTACCAATTCATGTCAAAATACTACTTGTTAGTTATCTTGCTCCTAATTAGGGGTTGAATTGTGAGTAAAAGAAGTTTAGAATGAAATTTAAAATTGGAAAATGGTGATTGTACCAAATAATTATATTGGAAATTAATGTTTGCTTTGTATGAACACAATATAATAATAAATATACTGAAATACCACAAATGAACTATATGACTAAAATAAGATTTAGAGCATTCACAAATAAAATAAATAGCCATTCATACACAAAGATAACATAGATAAGGAAGATAAAATTTGAATCTATTATCACTCTTTAGGTTATAACATGTAGATCAATTCTTGAAAACATAGAATAATTTATCCAAGAGTAAAAAGATAGATGGCCTATGCTTATGTACCCATATTTATAAAAAAAACACTCTCTTGAAATAGAGGTAGTTCAAAAAAAATTATGCCTAGTTGTAGAGCAAGGAAATCCAGGAAACCTCATGCAAACGTCCTCTTCTTCAGCTTGGAATGACATCCTTAGTGGAGTAGACAGCTAGAAAAGAAGCATGTAATTACTAGGCACTTCAACAAGTGCTAAAGGAGTAGATAAATTAATTGAAATCTTTAGTTAAACCCTTTATTTGTTGAGTTGTGTTGTTATTATATTCCCCAAGGAATGAGGTGCCAAAATGAATCATTACTTAGTAAATATTAAATTCTTTTAGATATTTTACGTTATAACTTGTAAAACCTAATTTGTATTTTTAAGTGAAGACTTTTACAACTTTTTAAGTCATCCAACTTGACAAAAATGAAAGTGTAAATTACAACATGAGTTTTTGCAAGTGAATCAATTCAACTTTGTCAAAAGGAAAAGTGTAATTTACAAGTTTCACTTTTGCAACTTAAACCCTGTCAAAAAGATACTTGAAAATTACAAGTGGATATTTCTCAAAAAGAGCTACCAAAATGATAGTTACAATTTACAACTTACAATTTTATAACGTTTCTTAAAATAAAGAAATGTAATTTACAGAATGTATTTTTATAATTAATTTAAAAGAATTAGTCCACAACCATGACCTCTAAAGATTCATTTCCCTTCTTTGCTTGTATCTTTTCAATGTAAGCATCAAAGCTACTAAAGATCTCTTGGAGGTGTTCTTCGTCAGGACCAAAGGTGTATAGGTTGTTTATCTCACTGTATACCATTGTTTTGGATAGTTCCCTAGATGTAGCTCTATAGACTTGAGTGTATTTTCCCATTTGATCCAGTGTATAGTCATACCTAATGAATCGATGGATGGAACTCAAGTTAAATGTTGTATCTCATGTTGACTCTCTTTTGACTACTCCTTTGAATTTTTCTTAAACTGCTTAAACTGAAAGGATTTGATCTTGACAATCTGTTGCTTCACATTACAATTTATTGAGTAAATCTTCAATGTCATATATTGTATATGTGGTCTTGTCACATGTAACCTTGGCCTTATTAATACTCTTAGTGAGTATCCTAATTCTAAAATGGGATGCCCTATCCATCTCTTCATGCTCTGTAAAAATCTTTAATATCTTTTCTGATATGAGGGTGTCAGCCTTAATTGGGTCAATATCCTATAACTTTGGAAAGAATATGTTTACTCTTTCAATTTATTCCTCATACTTATTTTTACTTTTAGAGATGCCCGATCATCCTTCAGATTATTGTAATAGTCTATTGCTAGCTCTATCACTCTATTTCTTTTCATGATGAATTCTTTAGCCTAGTCTTTTATGGCCCTTTCTATAGTACCAATATTTGTCATTACCTCAAATGTTTCTTTGTCAAGGAATTGGGAAAGAGATTGTGTTGGTTGGGCTACTGACTCGATGAACTTATTTAGGGTAATTTTCAACTACTCAACTTTATTCTTTAGTTCATCTTTAGTGACCTTTTCACTTTCCATCTTCTCAAAAGGAGAGTTAATGCTTGACTGAACATCATGTTTCAACCCTTCTCTAGTCAGACAACCCAGGTGCACTTTAGATGTTTGATAATCCCCCACCACTATATATTTCTTTTGTTTATTTAGTAGAGGGACTGCTACTTTTACATATCTTTCTCCCACTACATCATATGATATTCTATATATGGTCTTGGGGCCTACCTTTGATCTTTCATGTGCCTCGAATAGACCAAAATCTAGTGTGTTGGGAGACACCATTAGTTTTCACTTATTCAACACTAATTATGTTAGCTAACTTGGGGTGACAACCTATGAATCTGGAATTATCTTCTATGAATATGTAGCTAAAGTTACTACACTAGTGGTTATTTTGAAAAGTGTTGTATCTATCATTGATGTTTTCATTAAATCTTCAACTGATGATTTTGTTATCTCTTTCCCATTTGTGGGTTGAGTAACCATAGTTGTATTAATGGTTCTTTCTATCTCCACCTCCTTGGTGGGGGTTTGGGTTACTGTGGGAGTGGAATAAATGGGTACTTTAATGAGTGAAGTGGGTATTGATGTGCTTATCAAGGGTGTGGGAGTGACACAATTGGGATAATATGCATGGATAGTTGGAATAGGGTAACCTATAGAAGTGTGGAATCTAAGGTAGTGAATGAATCAATTAATGTGATAGGAACACTTAGAGTAGATGAAATGGGGAGTGTGATGGGAGATGAAAATGTAGTAACAACCCTAGTGGTTGGGATGGCTAGTGGGATTGTAGTCAGAATGACTGAATCTACATCCATGTACTATTGGGTGGTATCAGTGATCAATGGAGTGGTAGTGGATATCAAAGATGAGGTGGAAGTAATAATGGGAGAGGGAGGTGAAGGTGGAGTCTGAGTGCCCAACTATGGTTATTGGATTACTGCCAAAGGATTTACTTGCATAGGTAGGTTGGGTGAAGGTGTAATCACTTGCATTAGTGAATTGGTATAAATAGGAGGGGTAGCTATTTGAATGGGTGGTAAGGCACAATGTATACTTGAATACCTCATCTAATTATTATTTGTAAGGTAATGGCTTGGTTGAATCTACCAAAAAAAATCTCTTAAGGATTATCAAAAGGACAATGGAGGATAACCAAAGGATATGGCACACAAAGTTAAAATCAATAATTTGGGCTAACATGATCACTCAAAAGATAGCCATTGGTAATTCTCCATTCATGTTGGTATATGGAGGGGAAGCTAGAGTTTTGTTGTTAATTGAGCTACCATCTCTATAACTAAATCATCAATTGGAATTGGTTGAAAATGATGAAATGACAATACGATTGGTAGAACTCATGGAGATATAAGAATTTAAGAATCAGTCAATGCAAGTTTTGGAAGTAAATCAGGCTCAAATAAAGATAAATTTTGAAAAAAAATCATTTGATAAGAGCTTCAACGAAGGAGACATGATTCTAAAATGGGATTCTAAAAGAGCCAAACAAAACAAGCATACAAAGTTTAATGCAATATGGAGTGGTCCATACATTATAACTTCATGCAAGGGAGCAAATTTATTCCATCTATTTAGGCTTGATGGATTGAAGCTACCTATCCCATTCAATGGGATATACCTCAAAGCTTTCTTCTAAGGTTGGAACTATTTCCAAAAAAATTATATATTAGGTTTAGTTGGTTCCAAAAATAAGTGCTTTTGCACAAGTCTACAACTCATTATGAGTTTTTATTTCCTTAGTTTGTTTTAGTTTTGTTTTTCCCTATTTTGTTCTTGTTTAGGCAAAATTCTCAGTTTTGTTCTTCCCTAGTCAAAGTGTGTTAAAGCTTAAAATGACTCCATGCCCAATAAACTAGAAGGCTACTGGAAATAAATTTATTAGCAGGCAATCACCCCATAAAGGTCATTAAAAATTTTGATATTTTTGGGTTAAAATATCTTATGCCCTAAGGGAGACCCATTAATTTTTTAGGAAAAAGTGTTAAAGTGACTAGAAAACCCTTTTTTCAATACTTAGTAGAAACTAGAGATTTAATTACAATTTAAAACTTTGCAAAGTTGAAAAGTGCACCCCACATCCACAAAAATTGGAACCTCGGTTGAATTTTACAACTTGCAAAGTTACAAAGTGTAATCAAAGTTATGCTTTTTGCCATTTACCATATCCATGGAAACCAAAACCCCAATTGCATTTTGCAACTTATAAAGTTACAAAGTGAAATCAAAGTTCCAATTTCTGCCATTCACCACAACAATAGAAACTGGAACCTAGATTTCATTTTACAATTTAAAAAAGTTACAAAGTGCAACTCGAGTTTGACTTTATTTCTTCCATGGCACCAAGTCACTCGATGGAAAGCAGGGATCCAAACACAATTCACAAATTTTTAAAATTGCAAAAGTGCATGATGATTCCAAAATCTAACTTATCAAGAAGTACTTGAATGAGTGAAGTGAGTATTGATGTTCTTAATAGGGGTGTGGGAGCTAGGAGTGACACGAGTGGGAGAGTAGGCATGGGTAGTTGGAATAGGGGAACCTGTGGAAGTGTGGAATCCATGAAACAAATGAATCAATCAATGTGGTAGGAACACTCAGAGTAGATGAAATGGGGAGTGTGATGGGAGATGAAAATGAAGCAATAACTACCCCAATGGCTGGGATGGCTAGTGGGATTTCAATTAAAATGACTAAATCTATAACTATGTACTGTTGGGTGGTATTAGTGAACAATGGAGTGGTAGTAGATATTAGGGATGTGATGTAAGTGATTAAGGGGGAGGGAGGTGAAAGTGGAGTTTGAGTGCCTAGCTGTGTTGATTGGCTAACTACCAAGGGCATTACTTGCATAGGTGGGTTGGGTGAAGGTGTAATCACTTGCACTAGTGGACTAGTGGAAATAAGAGGGGTAATTGTTTGAATGGGTAGTAAGGCACAATGTATACCTGAATACCTCATCTAATTATTACCTAAAAGGTAATGGTTTGTTCAAATCTACCAACAAAAATCTTATAAGGATTATCAAAAGTATAATAGAGGATAACCAAAAGACATGGCACACAAAGTTAAAATCAACACAATGATCCTATGATCACTCCCAAGAGAAACATTGGTAATTCTCCATTCATGTTGGTATATGGAGGGGAAGCTAGAGTTTTGTTATTAATTGAGTTACCATCTCTAGAACTCAATTATCAGTTAGAATTGATTGAAAATTATGAAATGATAGTACAATTGGCAAAACTCATGGAGCTAGAAGAAGTTAGAAACCAGTCAATGCAAGTTTTGGAAGCAAATCAAGCTCAAACAAAGAGAAATTTTGATAAAAAAATCATTTGATAGGAGCTTCAATGAAGGAGACATGGTTCTGAAATGGGATGTTGAAAGAGCAAAAACAAGAAAACATACAAATTTTGATACAATATAGACTCATTTATACATCATAGCTTAGTGCAAGGGAGTAAATACATTCCATCTATCCAAGCTCGATGGATCAGATCTACCTATCCTAGTCAATGGGTTATACCTCAAATCTTATTTCTAAGGTTAGAATTCTTTCCAAAAAATTGTATATATTAGGTTTAGTTGGTTTCCCAAAATAAGTGCATTCACACAAGCCTAAAACTCATTAGGAGTTTTTATTTCTTTAGTTTGTTTCTATTTTGTTTTTCCCTATTTTGTGCTTGTTTAGGCAAAATTCCTAGTTTTGTTCTTCTTCAGTCAAAGTGTATTAAAGCTTAAAATGAATCCATGCCCAATAAACTAGAAGGCTACTGGAAAGAAATTGATTAGCAAGCAATCACCCCACAGAGGTCCCCTAAAATGTTGATATTTTGTGTCAAAAATGTCAAAATATCTTATACCCTAAGGGATACCCATTAATTTTTTGGGAAAAAATGTTAAAGTGACCAAAGAACCCTTTTTCCAATAATTAGTAGAAATTAGAGATTTGATTATAGTTTGCAACTTTGTAAAGTTACAAAGTGCACCTAAACATCTTTTTCTTTCTCACCCACATCTGTGGAAACTAGAGCCCCATTTGTATTTTGAAACTTACAAAGTTGCAAAGTGTAATCAAAGTTACACTTTTTGCAATTCACCACACTTGTAGAAACTAGAACTTTAGTTGCATTTTGCAACTTGTAAAGTTGTAAAGTGTAATCAAAGTTTTATTTTTTTCCATTCACCACACCTATGAAAATCAAAATCCTGGTTGAAATTGTAACTTCAAAAAGTTGTAAATTGTAACTTGAGTTCCTCTTTCCCACTTTTATGGTACCAATTCACTTGTAAAAAATTGGAGATTTAGACACAAATCACAAATTTTTAAAATTTTAAAAGTGCATGATGATTCTAAAATCCCATTTACTAGATTTAACACTTCCATAGGTTTCCCTATTCCAACTACCCATGCCTACTTTCCCACTCATGTCACTCCCAACACACACACCCTTGGTAAGCACATCAATACCCACTTCACTCATTCAAGTACCCATTTCTTCCATTCCTATAGTAACTAAAGCCCCCACCAAAGAGGTGGAGACAAAAAGACCCACTAATACAACTATGGCTGCTCAACCCACAAATGGGAAAGAGATAGCAAAATCATCAGTCAAGGATTCAGTGGCAACATCATTGATAGATATAACACTTGTCACAATAACCATCAATGTAGCAACTTAAGCTATAGATTCATAGATGATAGTGTCAGATTCATAGGCTACCATGCCAAGTTGGCTAACATAATCAGTGTTGAAGAAGAAAAAACAAATGGTGTCTCCCAACAGACTAGACTTTGGTCTATTTTAGGTATCGAAAAGATCAAAGGCAGGCCCCATGACCATATCTCAAATATTATATGATGCAGCAGGGGAAAGATATGTGGAAATAGTAGTCCCCCCACTAGATAAATAAAAGGAAGATCTAGTGGTGGGAGATTATCAAATATCTAAAGTGCACCTAGGTCGTTCGACTAGAGAAGGGCTGAAACATGAGGTTCAATAAAGCATTAGTTTTTTTATAAGAATATGGAAAGTGACAAGGTCACTAAAGTTGAACTAAAGAATAAAGTTGAGTAGTTGACAACTACCTTAAAGAAGTTCATAGAGCTAGTAGCCCAACTAACACAATATCTTGCCCAATTCCTTGACAAAGAAATATTTGAGGCAATGACAAAGATTAGTACTATGGGAAAGGCCATAAAAGAGTGGGTTGAGGAGCTCATCATGAAAGGAAATAGAGTGATATAGTTAGCAATAGACTATTACAAGACTCTAAAGGATGATTGAGCATCTCTGAAAGCAAAAATAAGCAAAGGAAGAGATTGAAAGACTGAACCTATTTTTTCCAAAGTTATAGGTTGTTGACCTAATTGAGGCTGACAGCCTCATATCAAAAAATGTATTGAAGAGTTATGCAGAGCATGAAGAGCTAGATAGGATAACCCATTTTTGAATCAAGATACTCACTGAGAGTATTAATAAGGCCAAGGTTACGTGTGATAAGGCTACATATAAAATTTATGATATTAAATATTTACTCAATAAAATGTCATGTGAAGCAGCAAATCATCAAGATCAAATCCTTTTAGTTCAAGAGGTTCAAGACAAATTCAAAGGAGTAGTCAAAAGAGAGTCAGCATGGGATACAATGTTCAACTTGAGTTCCATCCACTAATTCATTAGGTATTAGAATACACTGAATCAAATAAGAAAAGACACTCAAGTCTACAGAGTTTCATCTAGGGAACTATCCAAAGTAATGGGATAATCTGAGATCATAAACCTATACACCCATGGTCTTGATGAAGAATGCCTCCAAGAGATATTCGTTTTGATGCGTACATTGAGAAGATACAAGCAAAGAAGGACAAGGAATATTTAGAAGTCATAGTTGTGGACTAATTCTTTCAAATTAATTGTAAAAATACATTCTATAAATTACATTTATTTATTTTAAGAAACATTATAAAATTGCAAGTTTTAAATTGCAACTATTATTTTGGTAGCTCTTTTTGAGAAAGAGCCACTTGTAATTTTCAAGTATCTTTTTGACAGGGTTTAAGTTGCAAAAGTGAAACTAATAAATTACACTTTTCCTTTTGACAAATTTGAATTGCTTCACTTACAAAAACTCATTTTTTAATTTACACTTTCCTTTTTGTCAAGTTGAATGACTTAAAAAGTTGTAAAAGTCTTTAATTCAAAATACAAATTAGGTTTTGTAAGTTATAACCTAAAATATCTAAAAGCATTCAATATTTACCAAGTAATGATTCATTTTGGCACCTCATTCCTTGGGAAAGATAACAACAACACAACTCAATAAAGAAAGGGTTCAACTGAAGATTTCAATGAATTTCTATACTCCTCCAGGACTTGTTGAAGTGCCCAGCAATTGCATGTTTCTTTTCAAGCCATCTACTCCACTAAAGATGCCATTCCTAGCTGAAAAGGAGGATGTTTGCATGAGGTTTCCTAGATTTTATTGATCTACAACTAGGCATAAGGTTTTTAGAACTTCCTCTCTTTCAAGAGAGTGTTTTTGTATATATATGGGTACCAAAGCATAGCCCATCTATCTTTTTGTTGTTGAATAAATTGTTCTGCATTTTGAAGAATTGATCTACACGTTGTAACCTGGAGAGTGATAATAAATTGATATTTTGTATTCCTTACCTATGTTATCTTTGTGTATGAATGGCTCTTTATTGTATTTATGAAATCTCTAAATATTGTTTCAATCATATAGATTCATTATTTGTTTCTACCTTTTTGAAAACTTGTTGAGGAAAAATAAAGTATCTTGTTCCTTATATGATAAGTGCCCAATATTACCTTTGGTTTCATGCTTGTATAAGTTTTTGATTCAATATATTTTAGTATATTTATTGTTATACTATGTTCATACAAAGCAAGCATTAATTTTCACTATAATCATTTAGTGTAATCTCCAATTTTTAGTTTTAAATTTCATTCTAAAACTCTTCTCCTCATAAGTCAACCCCTAGTTAGGAGCAAGATCACTAAAAAATAGTGTTTTGATGTGAACTAGTAAATACATTAGTTACAATAAACTTAGTGAAAGGAAGTTGGCCTTCTCTGGAGGTTCAACTTAATTCAATAAGGTCCCACAGCTTGGAGGTGATCCCATTATGTCATTAGATTTCCCACAATTTATAACTCACACTATACAACATAATACCATACAAAGATGGGTACAAAATCTAATTGATAATAGACTTCTCCACAAAACAAGATCCATATCTCCAAAAAAAGTATGAAACCCTAAGTTATGCTCCTCAAGTAGAATGGTGGATAATCAGATGTGTAATATATATCTCTTCTTTTCTTCTCTTAAAAATGGTTAAATGGATGTGTTTATAAAGGCAAATCTAACCCTAGTCCTTTCTAAAAGTTTAGGCTGAAAAGGTCGACCCAATAGACCTTGTATCATTATTGACAAAAATAAATTAAGTTTTGGTCTAGGTTGGCGAGGGGCTGATATAGACCCTAAATAAGTTTTATCAATTAGAGTATAAGGTTGATGGGGCTGATAGTGTAACGTAAACTATTTAAAAATATTTTAGGCTAGGGAAGGGCTAATGAAGGTGGGAAATGACTAGAGGAGGGTGCAAAAGAGGAGGCAAAGATTAGGGGAATTCTTTTAAGATATAAATGTGTAGATAGAAAGTGGTAGTATAGGGACAAAAATCTTATGAAGCACCAATGGTCTGCCCACCCCTTTCTCAATGCACCCCTTAAGGCATGCACTCAGAGAGATTAAGACTCAATGGCTTCCTTTAATATATAAAGCATCAATATTTGATAAAGTTTGAAAATATTATGTGTATACATAAGTTTCTAGGTTTGTAGGAGAGGCTATGGATAAGTTATTTAGGGGTAGGAAAAATTTTAGTGGCTATTTATTACCAAATGGATATAAGTAAGTTTTTTTAATTTTGAAAATTGCTAATTTTGTTAAAATATACATAGGTCAAATAGCCTCAATTTATACAATTTCATAGTTTGGGACATAGATTTGCTTTATAAATTATACTCGATCCTATTTCAGGACATAGATTCACTAGAGTTACTATACATGTATGGGTCTAATTCACCAAATAATTATATGAGACATGTATAAGTTAGTCTAGAATCTCCAGCTCTCTCTCTCTCTCTCTCTCTCTCTCTCTCTCTCTCTCTCTCTCTCGGTGTGTGTGTGTGTGTGTGTGTGTGTGTGTGTAAATAATAAAGACCACCTAAGACACATTAATCTTAAGGTAATAATTATATTTATTCTATAAAAATATTTTGAATATTCTTTGGTGCCATATACTTTTTCTTGTATATGGTTTTAATAATTAAAAAACTTAATAATAAAGAATTTTCAAACTTAATGTTTATTTTATTTCTAGTATTGAATGTAGTACAGGTGAAATTAAAGCCATGGGGATTGAGGTTTAGATCTTACCTCATTTTTTTAGTGAATTGGTGTTGGCATATTGAGGGGCCCAAGGCAAAATTTAATGTTGGTCTAACACATCATCTATGGGATTAATAGATGTTGTTCAAATATGTATATGATAGTTTCTCAATTTTTCTTGTTATTTATGCAAGCTCTTATCAGAATTGAAGCTTAGGTAGTTAGAAGATTGGGACAAGAGGTTAGAAATGAAGGTGTAGACAATTTCTAAGTTGGTTTCCTTATAATTACAACTATAAGGTATGGATTGTTAGGATTGTGGAGCTAAAAGCTTCACTGATGCAGACATGGAGGAGGTTGCAGAATGAGTTGCTGAGTGTCTGAAGTGTTTGGCGTTGGTCTGGCCAACCGGCGTCGGCAGGGTAAGACAGGAAGGCAACCGACGTCGGTCATATATCGGCCGGCGTCGGCGACCCCAGGCAGACAGGGACCGACGTCGGTCGCCTGTGTGGTTCGACTGCGAGTTAATTACGGGCAGTGGGTTGACAAACCAAGAGTTTGCATGATGAGTGCTAATTTTAGACTCATAGCTGCAAATCTAATTATTGTAATTAGATGTCTAATCATTGTTTGGATGAGATCTATATAATAGACTCATGGTTGTATTGGAAAAGTGTGCTAGGGAGTAAGAGAGCATAATTATAAGCTCCTTCTGTGTGTGAGGTAGAGCTATGGTGCGTTCCTCCTAGTGCCTCAGTACCAGGTGTGTTGGTGCTAGATTGGAGAGCCAGCTGGGTTCTTCAATAGTGTAGGATCTTGGTCACAGTTGCATGGCCTATATAGGAGATCTACATGGTAAGTAAGATCGTTGATCTGCAGGTGTATGTGTGTGCAAGGTCGAGGTTCACAGGTGAATAGAACCATTGTTTGATTTGCAGGTGTGCAAGGTCATACAGACAGCAACACAACAGGGAGCGATATCAGGCATGATCTACTTGGAGTACAGGTGTGTACTCGGATAGAGAAAGAGGAAGGCAAGGGAGTTCCTTCCATAAGTATGGTCTGTTGAATTGCAGGTTGTTGCAGATTCATGGGAGATCTACTTGAAGTACCTTGAGTACTTGTGGAGCACGTGGAGTGCTTGTGGAGTGCGTGGAGCACTTGTGGTGTGCGTGGAGCACGGGAGGTGAACACCAACTCTGTATTTGAGTTGGGTGTTGGGACCTGTGAGAGGGAGAGCTTTGGGGAGAAGAATTACTGTTCACTTGAGGTGTGGGAAACCTCTGTAAGGTGGTGGAGAAGAAGTGGCATCTTCTTTATTGTATTCTTTTCTGAATAAAGTGTTAATACAAGTTGTGTATTGTCTCTCATATCATGTGTTATTCTGAATTCTAGTTACTTGGTGAATCTGGTTAATTTCCGCATATTAAGTTGCTTGGTATTAGTAATCAAATTGTGTGCTTCCGGTTTATCCTCCTCCCAACATGGATTTGTGTTTATTTTATTTTAAAGACTGAGATCAATTGGTTGCATACCTAGTCATCTATCTTAAAATGAATAAATATAATAATAAGTTTATTAAAAACAATTTCTTTAAATATATTTACTAATGGTTTCTCAAATTTTCTAGTCATTAATGCAAAATATTGACAGAAACGAAGCTCTAGTAGTCAAAAAATAGGGATGAGAGGTTGGAAATGAAGGTGCAAATAATTTATAAGCTGGTTTCCTTGTGATTACAACTGCAAGGTATGAATTTGAATTTTTTTGTTTTGAAGACTGAGAGCAGTTGTTTGCATGCACAGTCATCTATCTTGAAATGAATAAATATAATTATAAGTTCCATAAAAATATTTTTTTAAATATATTTGTTGATAGTTTTTTTAATTTTTCTAGTCATTGATGCAAGCTATTAGGGAAGTGAAGCTCTAGAAGTCAAAATATTAGGACGAGATGCGAATAATTTCTAAGTTGGTTTCCCTATGATTGAAATTACAAGGTATGGATTTGTGTTTCTTTTATTCTAAAAACTGATAGCAGTTATTTGCATACACAATCATCTATCTTGAAATGAATAAATATAATGATAATATCTTAATCATATTAACAATTAATAATGATAAGGTCTACTAAAATATCTTAACCATATCTATAATCAGTAATAGCCTTTCAAATATTTTTTTATTTCAATTAACAAACCATGCCAACCAAAATATAATTATTACCTTAAGATTATTGTGTCATAAGTCACAAGTGATCCTTAACACATTTATAAAACTGAGTAGATAAACATGCTCTTCCTTCTATATAGTTTTAATGACTAAATTTTTTAATAATAAATAATTTTTAAACCTAATGTTTATTTTATTTATAGCATTGAATGAAGTGAAGGTAGAATTAAAGTTATGGCGATCAAGATTTAGATTTCACCTCATTTTTTAGTGAATTGGTGCCAACATATTGAGGGGGGCCAAGGTAAAATTTACTGTTGATCCAACATGTCACCTATAGAATTAATGAAAGTTGCTCGAATAAATATGTGATAGTTTTCTCAAATTATATAGTCATTTATGCAAGCTATTGGTCTAATATGGATACTTATAGTTCATTACACTATAGATACCTCAAATAAGTTTGGTATAAAAGAACAAGAGAACACCACAATATACTTATGTATCTCTATATTAGAGTTTGTAATTGTTATAGACTTGTTCTTTTAATCAAACATAATATAAAAATACACCTGCTTGGTATAAAATAATAAGGGAACACCACAATATACTTATGAATCTCTATAATAGAGTTTAAATTTATTATAGACATCTTTTCTTAATCAAACAAAAATAAAAATACACAAATTACCTCTTAATTATTTATATACTCTACATTATCTTCAACAAGATTTCTCAAAACCTTGATAAAATAAATCTCAAAATTGATTACAAAATTTGTTGTACTTCCTCAATCAACCTCGAATTTTAGATGCCTAAATTTCAAATTTTAACATGCTAATTTTTTTCATTTTATTCTTGATAATTGTTATTTGCATTCTCTTCAAAATTTGTTGGACTCAGATCTAGTATTGTAGAAATGTAGTGTGTTTAAAGAATTATTAGTCATTCCTCTTCTTTCATATGTTGACTGCCAAAGTGCCATAGCTCTATCAAATAGAAAATTGAGGACATTGTATCTAGTTATATAGAGCCTCAAGCAAGTCTTTAATTTTTATCAATCTTGTTTCTTAACTTTGACTTTAAAAATGACAATGTACTAAAAATGATCTCATATTTCATTGAGCCCAAAATCATTAATTAGCATAAATTAGCAAGATTAAAATATTCTAAGATACCAGCTTATATTATATTTCACTCAAACTTAAGGTAGTCCATAGTCTAGTGATTGAGTCATCTTTAAAAGAATTGTCTAAAACTTATTGTATAAAATTGAACAGATGGCTCCCTTAACTTTGGCAAATCTAAAATGCCTTTAGTTTGTTCACCATTCAATTCTACACTATTACAGAAGTGTTGGGCCAATGTTTTGATTTTATTCTGAAAATCTAATGACCTAACACTTTTTTAAATATTGATGGTACATTATAGCCATGGATTCTAGTAGTTCATCCTAAAGAAAATGATATCTAATCTCTAAAGAGATTTTTTTTGTAATTTCCTATATAGTGTAACTTATAGAGGATACAACCTCAAATAATTGATACCTTATAACTTGAACTTATTTGAGTCTATTAGATTGACCAACTATGTTAAAAGTGTGAGTTGTGATTTGTACTCAATTTATACTAAGTATTGCACATGATCTTACCATATGTACTATACAAAAAAAGTCCTAGAGCCCCATGATCATTTTGTATTTTGTTTTTAAATGTTTAAGGTTATTACATTTTGTTTAGTATGATTTGTTAATTGAAATAAAAAATATTTGAAAGGACAATATGGATGTGGTTAAGAAATTTTGGCAAACTTTATTATATAGTTTATAATTTTAAAACTATGAAAATGTTTAGATTATTTTTTTCAATTATGTCATCCTCGCTTTTCATAGTTATCTTGCCCTATGGCCTCATAGTTAGTTTATACTCTAAACTCTTATTTTTTGTCACTATTTTTGCTATACTCAGTTTATTATATTATTTGGTTGGTGTTTACCACATACCTATTTTAAACAAACAAGAAATTGATTTCTTCTGAGAAATAATGGCATGCATGATAATTCTTTTAAATAATGCACAAAGAACAAACTAAATAAACACAACAGAGCCTCATGATGATACTATATTTTGTTTTTAAATATTTAAGGTAATAATTATATTTTGATTGGCATAGTTTGTTAATTAAATTAAAAAAATATTTGAAAGACCATTATTGATTATGGATATGGTTAAGACATTTTGTCAGACCTTATCATTATTGATTATGGATATAGTTAAGACATTTTAAAGATAGTGTTTTGAGCAAATATTTTTAAATAAATACTTTTCAAAGAACTTATCATTATATTTTTATTATACTTAGTTTATTATATTATCTGGTTGGTCTTTACCACATATTTATTTTAAACAAATAAGAAATTGATTTTCTCTGAGAAATAATGACGTGCAAGATACTTATTTTAAACAATGCACAAAGAATAAACTAAATAAATGCAACAGAGCCTCATGATCATACTGTATTTTGTTTTTAAATATTTAAGGTAATAATTATATTTTAGTTGGTATGGTTTGTTAATTGAAATAAATAAATATTTGAAAGGTTAATATGGATGTGGTTAAGACATTTTGGTATACCTTCTTATATAGTTTATAATTTTAAAACTATAAAAATGTTTTGAATATTTTTTCAGTTATGTCATCCTCACTTTTCATAGTTGTCTTGCCCTATGGCCCCATAGTTGATTTATATGCTATACTCTAATTTTTTGTCACAATTTTTACTACACTCAATTTATTTTATTATTTGGTTGATCTTTTGAGATACTTAAAGAGGTCTATACTCAATTTATACTTGGTCATATGGCCATCAAATTTAGCACTTAAAAAGGACAAATTTAATCTTGAAAAATAATGATAAATTTTATCATTAAAAAGAAGGAACCGTAAATAAGATCTTGACTATACACTTCTCATCCTCTAACCTCTTTTTCTATTAATTTTTTTGTCATTATTTCTTGATTTTACTATGATACTTGATTTACCAGCTATTTATAAGTTTTTTGAAAGAGCTAGTATAAATCACCAAATAATTTATACCAGCATGGTGATTTTACCAAAGATTTACCAATGAAATTATACCTAACATCTAGGATTTGCTAATGGAATTATACCTAAAATCTAGGATTCACTGGGATTTTATAGTAAGAGTTTAGGGGTCCCTTCTTTAAATTATCCTTAGTTAGGGGGTAAGTAAAATATAGTTGAATTTTAAATTGGCAAGTGGGCAAGTGGTTAGTATATGATATAGGATTAGTGGTTAAATGGGATGTTAGTGGGATAATGAAGTGATTAATATGTCATGGGGGTGTAAAAAGACTAGTATGATGTAGGAAATATATGACATGGAATGAGATTTAATTATTTAATTAGAGCTATGATTATGAGATTAATTAATATAATTAGCAAGATTAGTGGGATAGTTAGGATGAGTGGATTTAGGTGTATACAAGTAGTAACAACATGGATCATGAAATCTAATAGAAGTTATGGGAAAATAATGGGTGCAAGATAGTAGTTGTCATTCAAATAATATTTAAGTATAACAAATGGTTGAGAGCATGCATGTTAGCATCTAGTTATTGGCTCTATAACATTACAAAAGAAATTTTAAAGAGATATCAAGTGTTGTTTTTACTTTAGAACCCTTTCATTATTTTCATGAATTTTCTTAATATATTTAAAAATGCAAGTAATGTAGCAAACCATAACAACTATCACAAATTGAAACTCAAAATGGGTGATAAATTTATCCATGTTACACATATTTTATAGCAATCTAGGATTAACAAAAAAAAAACCAAAAAACCCTAATTCAATTAGGGTTTGGAGTTTAAAAATCAGGTTCACCAAATTTTTAACCTTAAATTTGATGTGGGTCTTACTTGCATATATAGGATTAAGATTATAGAAAAGATAATGCACAAGGGTGATAATCAAATCTACAATAGGTCAATTAAATAATAAAACTCATATACAACATATGTTGAATTTATTAAATGATATAGGTTTAAAATAGAAACTAAAACTATGATAGATATATAAATTACAAAGAAACAATATAATTTGATGGTTTTGATGCTAACATGGTTCTAAATCTAGAATAGGTAGGAAGTAGACTAGAAGGAGATTCTTGAATAGTCACCAAATTTTGGATTAGTGCCTATAGAGTGACGAACACTATCACCAACCTTGTATGTTAGCATCGATGTTATTATCTAATAAGATGTAGTTGTCTTGTATAGAATACTTGATGGAAAAGGATACAACCACTTAGATACTTCTGAGTTTATCTTTACCTTCACTCTATTGCATTTAGATATGGGTTATCGACTATCACTCCTCATGACATGGCAAAACCCTAGTTGTTCATCTTCATAGTGACCTTGGAAAAAATGGGTTAGTGGGCTCACAGTGTCAACCTAACCCCAAAGATCCCTTTGTTAATCTATGCTTTCTACATAGACATTAATCTGAAGAGGGCCTCAGATTGATGTAGTTTTCCCTTAATGTATTGACTTATGTTTGCATAAGAGTGATATATAGAAAGCAAGTACAATATTGACCTATCTTATAACTTAGAAAATTAGGCTCTTAGACTTCTCCTTCAGTACTTTATAATTGTAGATATGTAGTCCTTATGACTGACATGTAAATAGAAATAAATAGGTAAGCTTTGATCAATTGAATACTCTTTTGAATTCTCTTACGTATGAATGACAGGTGAGGAATGAATGAGGAGTGATTGTGAATAGATACCACTCTTATCAATAAATATATCACATTAAAGCACTTAGACTGGCCATTAGGATATGTTTCATTTGTAAATTAGATGACTTTAGGGACTATACACATCAAAAAAGGTAGGACACTAGTGTTGATGCAAAGATCTAAGACCGATGCTTGTGTCCTTACCCTTAGAAAACTAGTACATGTTTAGAACTTGTAGGGTTTTAAGATAAGAATATTTTAATCATTTTGGACAAGATAGAAGATCTAGGTCATCAACATAAGACCAGTCAGACCAAGAGATAGGCTAAGGAACACAAGATAGAGAAGACATGAGACTATTGAAAGTGAAAAAAGTCCAAAACTAAGAGGAACAACCAAGGTCTGATTTTGCCAAGTGTACAATATTGAGGTGTTATATAATTTATAAATATCATCTACACAAAGACTTTGTGGTTATCTCAAGGAATAAAAGTGTTTTTAATAAATAAAGAAGCTTGAATTCAATTACAAAGTTATTTTATCTATCAAGTGTGCATAAAATGTATATTATTTTCGCAGTTACTTTTTACTAATAAAAAAAGCATGAGCATTTTCAAAATATGGAATTATTAGGAGAAGAAAAGAATAACATATCATTCTTTTTTTAAAAAGTTACAATGAATTTTGTTTAATATTTTTTCTCGTAAAGATAATTCTTATCATTACACATGTTATTTATGTTTAAAACTAATTAAATTTCTCAAAAGATAATTCTTATCATTACACATTTTATTTATGTTTAAAACTAATTAAATCTTTATGAAATTAAAAGTTTAAGTGTTAACCACCTGAAATATAAATGTATGAATATGCATTTGTAAACTCTACATGTCACCATATTTTGTTATTTGATAAATTGATAATCTATATAATAAGCAAATTTAAAGCCATTGTGATCACCTTGGAACTCCAATAAGTTGAGGCCACTTGTATCTGCATTGATAGTTATGATGTAAAACATTTTATGGTTTTTATAAAATGTGGTTTGTGGTTGTTATTCTTTATTGCAATGTTACCTTAGTGTAACTTGTTGCTTGTCCCTTTTGATTAAGGTGTGATGCTTGAGTTTCTCTACTTATTTTTGCATTACACAATCAATGTGAATAAGTATATTAAATTACGTTCCTTGAGTAATATTAAATTCTTATGTTAATATACTCGTGATCTCTCTTAATCCTTCCCTTTTGTGGAATCTGTAAATGCAAAATCGCCTTGGTTTTTATATCAAGTTTATAGAAACATGAATGTGAGAAATTTAAAGTCTTAATCAAATGTTAATATAGTCTTTCGATAATAGTTATAGTGGCAAATCACATATTAATATTATTAACATAATTTATAATATCAAATTTGGTTTCTCAAGAGACTCTTTGATCACAAAATAACTTATAGTATGTCTTTGAAGAAGTCTTGTGGCTAAGGTGAACCTATTGACCCTATTCCTCAAATTTGGTGCCAAGTGCCTTGACATAGGCTATGAAAACAACCATATGAGATCATGCCACATGTCATGATCCTAGGCGTAGACACCTAAATTTTACTATTTATTATAAAAATTAACTTTGACACACTAAACATTCTCCTTCTCCAGTTCGAATTCATATTAGCATTCCCTCTAAAATTTAAATAATTGATTAATTTATAATTAATTAATTAAATCATGCACATCTATTTTACTCTAAAATTTATTAAATCCAAATTTTCCAGCTAACCTAGACATCCTCTACATTTGTCTCAACCATGTGTTGACTCATCCAACTACTTCCTCAATCACCTTGTGAGTCACCGTAGAAGATTTCAACTTCGAAGCAGACTTAACCAACTAACTTGACTCACTCAACAAACTCTCCTTTATTCTCAACCCATGGAATTGGTTATCATTCTCATGGATGAGGACTAATTCCTCATCATTGATTATTTGAATAATTAAAAATATTAAAATAATCTCCAACTGTCTGATTAACCTCCTCCAAACCTATAAATTGGCATGCAATCTATCACTTTTAATCATCCATATTTATGATAATGAAGTGCTATCAAAATTTCAAGTGAATCCAATCAAATTTAAGCCATCAAAAGTCCATTTGCATACCACAATGCTGCCAAATTCCCTTTGTTTTAAAAAAGAGTTGAACATCCACATCTGTTGCATTTGAGAGAAAATCATGTTCAAATAATGGAGGAGGCTTATTCCACTTCAATTTGGTAAGTGTATATTTAATTAGTTTATTCCATTTTTTGCTCTATCATTAAAGTCTAAGTTTCTAATTTAGATTTGATTTGATTTAGTGTGATTTCTTAATTGCATTCTATATTTAGAGTTTATACATTCTGGCACACCTAGTGGGACCTTTTCCAAATATTTTTCATCTTATCTTTTTTTTAATATTTAATTTACTTTTTTTTTTTTTAAGCAAGTTTTAAGCTAATTTTAATCTAATTTGTTTTCTCTTTATTTTATTTTATTTTTTTGTTTTTTTACTCTAATTTAGTTTTTTTGTTTTAAAAACACAACTGTGAAAATAGTTATACCTTTTAATTTATAATTTGAGTTTTTCTTATTTTTTATAAGTTTGTTCGAGTTTAGACTAAATATAACCTATTAATATTTAATGTAAATCTTCTTTGTGGCTTATGGGATATATTAAAATTTGTGATTATTTTTATTTATTTATTTAATTTTTTATTAAAATAAATCACAAATGTAAAAATAGAAATAACTATTTTTTGCAATCTAGGTTTTTTCCTTTTTTGTAGGGTTGTTTGTATTTATACTAAAAACATATTGCCAAAATTTTGTGGAAACCCATATCATATTTAAAGAGATATCATCAAAATAGTGGTTATTATGTTTTTTTATTTTATTTTTTAAATTTTAATTTTGTATATATATTTAACATTTTTGACTAATTTTGTAGGTGCCTTAAGCATTAAACTTTCAAAACATTTCTAACTATTTTGTACAAACTAATTGTCCATGATAAGCTAAAAAAACAAGATAAAAATCAATTTCTTTTGTGTCTAACATTTGCCTTTTTTATAGTTTTAGACTAACTTTGTCATTTCATTTTAGCAATTTTATTTTTCTAAGTAATTATCTTATTATTTCCTTTTGATGTTAATTAACTTTTTATTTTAAGTAATTGGTTGTGTGTGTGTTATAAGATTGTGTATGTTCTTCCCTTGGCATCACATTAGTGATGATACTTAGGAATTAAAAATAATCTTGTAACTTTTATGATACTCAAATTATGTTTATATGTCTGCTTTTCCCTTGGCGTCACATTAGTGATGATACATAGGAATCAGAGACAAGTATTAACTTATTTATTTTCTTTTATTAGGGGCTCTTTCAACCATGGATTTCATCACCATGTGGTAGGCCAAACCTTGTGTCTTGGAAGGGTATAGAAATTGGGTTAGAACTATCATTATTAGCTAAGTAGTGTTGTGTCTTAAGAAGTGTTGTGTTTTAAGTATGCCATGAAGTGAGGGAGTTTTATCCTCCAATACTCAGACCTTAGACAACATGACTCTAAGTTTGATTTTTTTGACGTCAACACACTGAAATATTATGGTTGTGTTGGGCACATTGGAATTAGACCCATTTGTGTGCATCCATCAAATCAAATTCTTCCACGATTTTGGTCCTCATCATATCAAAAAGTATATAGATGACTCCCTTATATAAGTTTATTTATACTTTAAGTCTGAGAAAATTATTTTTACTATTTGACTTATAGTGCATCAGTTAACGGTTAGCATTGAGAAGCTACTTTCTATGCACCCTTGAAACCTGGTTTAATGGGCCATGAGAAAGATAGAATCCTTCATGGTTAGTACCTTGAAATATTAGGCCACAACCAATGCAATAGACAAGCAAGTGACACAAAAATCATATGAGTTATTCAAGTCCCTTTTCCTAGTATTTTGAGTATTAAAACAAGTCATAATCTAAAAGCTTTAAAAATCACAATTTTAATCCAAAAATTAAAACTCAAAAAAGTCTTGTTATCAATCAACTTTTATTCGTTTTGGTCTTTCACCTTTTATAGAGTCAATTTTTTATCTTTTTCCTTTTTTATTCATATCCTTCCCCTTACTAATGTCACCTATCACAAGACACATGGCTATGTTAAATAATCCTAGGTTGAGGGATGAGTCTTTTGGCAATGACCCCTTTCATTTTATAAATCAAGAAAACTATATTGAGATCAAGGACAATGTTGAATATGAGGAATGTAGACCTAAAGCAAATTTACCCCCTTTCCAAATCATAGAGTATATTATATCCAACAAGAAAAAGGTCTTGCTATAAGCTCTAATTCTAGGAGCCAAGCTTCCCTTTGATATTGATCCCAAGGTCTTACATCATTTAATCGCTAGGAAGGAATATGAAACCACCCAAAATCAAGTCACCTCTCTATCCCACTTTATTACTAGGGAATCCCAAACCATTTTAAATCAACATCAACCTACCACTAGTAAACATGTTATCCAAAATTAACCAAGTTTCCCATTCACTAGTTATAGCCTTGATTCCAACATCCCTTATCATACCAGTAAAGGGAACCAAATTATAAAACCCCTTCCATCTAATATCACTCCACCCCCAAAGTCACAACTAAGCCAAAGCACCCAACCTACCAACAACATTACCATGCCTTGTGGTTAGCCTAATTAAGAGCATCAAAAATGCAACTTCACTCTATCAGGAAAACCATATGATACATTCTTTCAAAATTTGGTCACTACGAACTTGGTCATATTTCCCAACACCAAACAGTTTGATGAAAACATTCCAAAACCTGAGTGGTATAGAGCTAACAAATATTATGAATACCACATAATTCAAGGTCATTCCACCAATCATTGTATGATACTCAAGCATTATATCCAAGATTTAATTGACAAAGGGTACATTAAGGTAGAGTCAAGTGTATCTACATTTAAAAATCATAGCTTGGGGGTATGTCAAAATGTCTTTCCTGAGCCTAATCAAGCTACTCCACTTCCAAGTCAAGGTCATAACCTTTCATTCATTTCTCATGAACCTCTCTTTGACACATTCATTTTTAACCAATCCATAGTCGATCAACCCACCTTTGATAATCATTGTCTACCATCCATTTTTGATGAGCCTGTATTTGTTAAAGAGCCTATATTCGACCAAAAACCTATTTTTGATCAAGATCCCATTTTCTACACCCCTAACCTATCACATGTATCAGGATAATAATAACCAACTTATGGATTAGTTATCCCTCTTTGATGTTATATCACATATCTATATGGGTTTATTGGGTTAGTAGGTCAGCCTATGGAATAACTATGGCCTAGATAGACTATATATAAGAGGTAGTGGGTAGTTGTTTATCATCATATTATGAATTCTACTCATATTGAAGCTTGTGGAAGTTTCCCCCTTGAAGTGGATTATCTTTTATTTGGCTATATTTTGATCTATTGTTGTTATTTTCTTTTATTTTTGAAGTATTTTCATTACAAGTGGTATCAGAGCTTCGATTTGGGCCATAATTAGGTCAAAACCCCTAGATCTTATAATTTGGCTATATATCACAAATGGTTATAAATTTCTATGTAATATTTTTACTAGAGGTGATAAATAATTTAATTAAGCTTCCATTAAAATTTTAGATCAATTGGATCTCTTTTTTTAAAAGTTATCTCCATTTTAGGTTTTTTCATAAATTTGATCTATAGTGTGCAATTCAAGGAGATTTATATTTTTAAAATATTTTAAAAATATAGCTAGGGTATGTTATTTTTAGTTTTTGATTTGAGTCCAAAATAAGTACAAAATTACTTGGTCAAAGTTAGGTCAAAAGTGTCAATCAAGGTCGACATTGTCAAGCCCTTTTATGGCAGGACCACAAACTAGGGGTTGAGGAAAGGGTGTCAAATCCCTAGGTAAAAATCCTCACAAGAAAGAGATGGAGTCATAAGGGGGAGTTATTGGATCCTTTATACCAAGGTTCTCTAAGATAGATTACAAAGTAAGCCATCTTGACTACAATGTGCAAGGCATTCAAAGTGAGATGCAAGGCATACAATCTGATATGAAATTCATACAATATAGTCTGGAAAATATCATGATGTATTTAAAAAATAATTAGTCAAATCATCCAAATATCACTATTACAAAACCCCACCAAGGTGGATCTCCCAACTAGCCTAATCCAAATCCAAGTACCTTGCCATAATGGAACCTGTTACCAAAGGTAGATATGCATAAATTTGATGGAAATGATCCATTAAATTGGATCAACCAAATGGATATTTTTTTTTATCTACATCAGATCCCATGTGGATAGAAAGTTACCATGGCATCCTTGTATCTAGAACCTAAATACTTCATTTGGTATTGATGGTTGTGTGCTAAAAAAAAGATGATTCTCAGTGTTATCTGGTCAATTTTTATAGAGGAACTACAATTACACTATATCAATAGTGTGATAGAGAATTACTTCAGCCAACTAGCAAAATTATGATACACTAATTCAGTGAAAGATTATATTCATAATTCTCAAAACCTATCTTTACGTGTGGATATAATTTCTGATGAGAACCTAAATGACCTATTTTTAGGAGGCCTCAAGGACCACATTCAACATGAGGTATGCATGTTTAATCCACATAAGGTTTATGATTATATTATCATGGCACATAGGGTTAAAGAAAAATTCATAGCCAACAAGAAGTAATCATTCACTCACTTTAGAGATAGTAACATATCGACACCATCATTTCCTTCACCTACCAGATTGACCCCCAAAAAATTAAAAAGAAGCATGTAAAAGGATTACGTTTCGATTGTGATATCAAGTGGAGCAAAGGACATAGATGTGTTGATAAAAATTTATTCCATATTGAGGGATCTAACAAAGATTATGAAGAGAATGATGCCTCTAATGATGATGAGGAAGAGATAGAGGAGGTACCTAAAGATTCCAAACCTACAATATTTTATCATGCACTTTTGGGTATTATCACTCCTCAAATACTTAAGGTGGTA
Source organism: Torreya grandis (assembly GCA_037957365.1). Lineage (NCBI taxonomy): Eukaryota > Viridiplantae > Streptophyta > Pinopsida > Cupressales > Taxaceae > Torreya > Torreya grandis. The sequence continues at coordinate 2,396,537 of JARHVA010000552.1, forward strand.
GGTTTACTCAAAAAATACAAGGTGATAGTGTTGATTGACTTAGGAAGCACACATAATTTGATCAGCCATAAGTTGGCCACTCGATTGAATTGTTTCATTTACCCAACACTAAAATTTTAGGTCATAATTGTAGATGGTGGCATAGTCAATTGATCAAGGAAATGCCATAGTATTAAGCTTACTATGGGTGAGTACAATCTAGATTATCCTATGTTTTCTATTCCCATGGGTAGTACAGACATTTTTTTGGGAGTCCAATGGCTCACAACCTTGGGTACAATTGAGATGAACATCTAAAAACTATTCACACACTTTCATTCTGAAGGTAGAAAAATTGAACTAAAAAAATGCTAAAAAGGGGACAAAAAAATTTATAGCATGATTATGCTCCATATAAGTCCAACCCATAAAGGCATCTCCATATCCTCATCTACATATGATTCTTGATGACCACCCATCTATTTTTTAGGCCATGCCAAAAAGACTACCACCAAAAATAGAACATGATCACACCATTCAACTACTTCTAGGGATTCAACCACCACATATCAGACCATATATATATATATATATATATATATATATATATATATATATATATCCATATGCACAAAAGAGTGATATAAAAAATATGGTCCATGAGATACTAGAGGTAGGATCATCAGGCACAACTAGAGTGCATATTCATTGCTAGTGGTCATGGTGTGTAAGAAGGATGGCACATAGAGGATGTGCCCAGATTACAAGGAAGTCAACAACTACACCATCAAAGATAAGTTTTCTATTGGTTTTGTTTATTTCAAAAAATTGGATCTTCATTCGAGGTACCATCAAATTAGAATTAAGAATGAAGATGTTCATAAAACCACTTTTAGAACTTATGAGGGGCATTATGAGTTTTTAGTAATGCCCTTTGGTATTATAAATGCACCATATACTTTTTAAATCTTGATGAACACTATTTTTAGGCCTTTTTTAAGGAAGTTTATGTTGATTTTCTTTGATGACATATTGATTTACAGTTAGACATGGGAAGAACACTTGTAACATGTGAAACGGGTGTTGATAGTTTTAGAACAGCATCAGCTTTATGTGAATCCATCCAAATGTGCTTTTGGAGTATAAGAGGTAGAGAAAATGGGTCACATTGTATCCCATGATGGTGTCAAAGTTGATCCTCATAAGATCAAAGCTATGGTAGATTGGCCAGTGCCCAAAACTCTCAAAAACCTTTGAGGGTTCCTAGGACTAACAGGTTACTACTAAAAATTTGTGAAAAGTTATAGTAGAATAACAACTCCACTCACTACATTGCTAAATAAGGATGCCTTCCACTGGAATGATGTAGCCACTAAATCATTTGAGCAACTGAAAGTAACTATGTACACCACCCCAGTTTTAGCTACTCCAAACTTTTCAAAGACATTCATTATTGAATGTGATGTTTTTGGATCAGGGATGGGAGTAGTACTAATGCAAGAAGGAAGACCCCTTACATTTGAAATTCATAAATTCAAATGTAAGAATCTCCAAAAACCTATTTATGAGAAAGAAATGATGGCTATTCTTCTTGAAATAAAACAATGGAAGCCTTATCTGATGGGTAGACATTTTAAGGTGAAATGGATCATGATAGTCTCAAATACTTTTTGAATCAAAGATTATCATCTAAGGAACAACTAAAGTGGGTAACAAAAATGTTGGGTTATGATTTTCAAATCATATACAAGAAGGGTAAAGATAATGTAGTAGCAGATGCACTATCCATGTGAGATATATCCACAAAAGCATTACTTTATGCAATATCCACATTGTAGGTAGATTGGGTAGATGAAGTTAGGTTAGAGTGGGGGTAGAACAAGGATACACAAGTTCTAGTTCAAAATATCCAACAAGGTTCTATAGCCTTTGAAAAATTTGAATGGAAAGGTAATTCCCTATGGTATAAGGATAGGTTGTACTTGTGCAAAGATTCAGAGTTGAAGCATAAGATTCTTGTAGATTTGCATGCATCTCCAATTGGGGGACACTCTGGGTTCTCAAAAACTTATCACATAATCAAGCGAGAATTATTTTGGTAAGGACTCAAGGGAGATGTACAAAATTTTGTGGTAGAATTCTTGATATTCCAACAAAACAAAGGTGATATAGTTAAGACCCCAAGTATGTTACAACCTTTAGCAATTCCTAGTCAAAGGTGGGAGGAGGTTTCCATGGATTTCATCACAATGTTGCCTTATTTTTAAGGTAAGAATTTTATCTTGGTAATTATGGATAATCTTAAAAAATATGCCCATTTTTGTGCCCTCTCACACCTATTTATATCAAGCATAATAACAACTATTTTTTTGGAAGCAGTTATAAAATTACATGGAACCCCAAAAAAAAAATTGTAAGTGATCATGATCCTATTTTCTCTAGTAATTTTTGGATTGAACTATTTTCCTATTTGGGTACTTAGCTATCTCATAGCTCATCTTACCACCCCTAATCTAATGGATAAACAAAAGTGGTCAACAAATGTTCAGAGGGCTATCTCCGTTGTTTTGTATCAGATAAGTAAGAACATTGGGTTAAATGGCTATCACTTGCAAAATGGTGGTATAACACATATTTCCATGCCTCTCCTAGCATGTTCCCATTTCTAGCACTATATCGTTACCATCCACTTTCCATCACTTCTTCCTTAAGGGTGCAAAATAAGGTTCAATATTTGGAAGAGTAAATTCAACATCAATAAGAGGTTTTGGCTAGTTTGAGAGAGAATTTAGCATTGGCACAAACTAGGATGAAGCAACACCATAGTGAATGACATTTTGATGTGGGTGACTAGATCTTTATAATTTTGTAGACTTACAAGTAGATGTCCTTGAAGTATTAAAAAAAGGACAAAAAACTTGCCCCTAAGTATTATGGCCCTTATCAGGTTCTGCAAAAAATTAATAGTGAGACTTACAATCTAGAGTTTCCTCATTCATATCGCATACACCTAATATTTCATGTTTCTTGCTTGAATAAGGTCATTGGATAGAAAGTTTCAGCCTAGACATAACTATCAGAACTAGATGAATAAGGACAAGTCATTTTGGAACTAGGGAAGATCCTACAAACACATACTAAGAGGTTGAGAACTATAGAGATTAAGGAATATATGATAAAGTGGAAGAACCTAAGTAGTGAGGATGTGGCTTAGGACGGTGAAGATTTTCTACAAAAGCATCCAAAGTTGTTCAACATTGAGGACAACATTGGTTCAAAGGGGAAGGGCATGCTACACCCCTAACCTATCACATATATCAGTACAGGAATAGCCAAATTATAGCTTACTTATCTTTCTTTGATGTTATATCACATTTCTATATGCTTTCATTGGGTTAGTAGGTCAGCCTATGAAGGAACCATGGCCTAGGTAGACTATATATAGGAATTAGTGGGTATTTTTTTATCATCATATTATGAATTATGCTCTTATTGAAGCTTGTGGAGGTTGCTCCTCAAAGTGGATTGTATTTTATTCATATATTGTACTATATTTCAGTCATATTGTGATCTATTATTGTTATTCTCCTTTATTGTTGAAGTAATTTCATGACACCATTTTCTACCAAAATTCCATTTTTGACCAATATCCTATATTGGACCAATCCTCTTCCAACCAACACAACCTATCACCCATCGTCTAAACACCCAACCTATTATTACACATTAAATCCCACATCACCCCACAACATATACCCTAAATGACTGAGATATTTGTAAACAACAAAATCCATGAGCAAGGAATTATTTAACCGATCCATTTTGAAGTAAAAAATGAACCCTACAACTTCAATTACAAACCATTTGAAAATTAATGTAAAGATGTTAGTTACACTTTTGTAGTTTCTCATGAAATTTCATCCATAATCAAAACATGATCCATTCATATTCCCTATGAGGATCATGTTGCCACCACTCTTTCTATCAACACCACTAATCCTTCCTCCCATATTACAAGTCCATCTCGCACACCCATTGATTAAGACTAAAAATTTTACCTACCATCAGTTTCCTTCCATGATAATCAAATAATGATAGAATTTCCAACTAGTCTCTAGCCAGAAGAGCATCAAGAAACATCTGTATATTCTGATAAACAATAAGTGTTCCTCAATCAAGATGAATCCTAAAATATGAATATGAAATAGACATCCCATAATGAAAACCTCTTTGAGGCATTATCATATATTCAAAATAAAAATTGCAATCCAAATCCAAATCAAAATATAAAAAATCAAAAATATGAATCGCTTAGTGAAAACCTCTTTGAGGCATTGTTGGACAATCCAAATTTGAATCATAATCAAAACAATCAAGAAGAATCCCTTAGTAAAAATATTTCTAAGGCACCAATAGATGAGAAAATTCATCTACCCTCTACATCAGTACAGTTAAAACCAAGATCCCCATCACATATTGAAGATATCATTGAAAAAGTATTGAATTACCAAATTATCCCATATGTGGCTACTCCTAGTCTTGATGAGTGTAAGATTGTTGGTCTCGATCACTCTTCACATAATGACACCTATACTTATCCCCACTATCATTCCATACCTCAAAACCTTTCACACACTCAACACACATCCTTTCTCCACCATACCTTCCACTTCACCCTATTTTATAGCACCCTTTATCATATGGGCTATGACGATATCCAATTAGATTTAGAAGAAGCCAACTTAGAAATCAATAAAATTACTGAAGACATAATTGTAACACATACTTGAAATATCGATGTGGGTTAGTATTATGCATCTTATACCCTTTTATAATTGAGATAAAAAAAAGACATAAAAAAAATTAAAAAGAAAAAAGAAAAAAGAAAAAAAGAGAAATAAATTCATCCAAAGGTGAAAACAATCTCTATGGCACCTTGGGAAATTACCATGATGAAAACTAGTTTCTAAAATCATGTGTAAAATAATTTGTTATCTACAAATACCTTACACTTGGGGGCAAACCCATTCCATTTCACTCTTATGCATTTTAAATTGTCCCTCATCCTTCACCATCATATGCTTATCTTAAACCATCCTCAAATACCCTTACCTATTTAAACCCATCCTTATCCATTTAATCCCAAACCCATCGAAACCCATCCTTATAAGTCTAATATTTACCATCATAACACCATTATTCCTCCCTAGTTTGGCCTTGATAAGGAAGTGGAGACATCTTGAGACTTGTTCTTAGAAACATCTTAGTGTATCCTTGCAATGTTATTTTGACAACTAGACACTTGTTTATTACATCATGTGTTCCTTGGAGTTATCATATTACTTATTATCCATTCATATTCCATACTCCATCCACAATGTATCATTTCATCCACTATTGCTCCCTTCTTCAGTGCTAGAATAGGTTTTCCCTTTGTTAGTATCCCTTGTATATACATATATAAATCCAATAAAATCCAAAAATATTAAAAACTATCCAAAAATACAAAAAAAAAAAAAAATCAAAATCCCTTGTCCTTAGTTATGTACCCAAGTCATCCCTTACATGAATTATTCATCAGATAATTTAACATTTCCAAACATCTCAAATGCCAAAAGGTTCTACTCTAGCCAAGGACATTCAGAAAGTCATTTGTTTCATTATTTATAGTCATTTACTTGCTTTATATTTACTTATTTGTAAAGTTGATTGTTTACTTCCTTGTCTATTTTGCTTAAATGGTTTTCATTGTTACAAATGTCTCTTTTTATATTGTATTTATTGTTACTTCTTGTGTCTAGATCATTATGCACATTACAAATAATGTTGTTATAATCTTCCATATCATGATGCACTAAGTCTTGAATTTATGATTATATTAGTCTGATGCATATAACACAATAGTCATCATGGTCTTTCCATACCATTGGTGTATATTGTCACGCACAATATCAAAAATTAGATTGCTCTACTCTTTTTAATAGATAGGTATTCATTTTTTACTAAAGCTCCAACTAGTATGGAACACAATCGAGGGCCTAGATCCCCAAGTGATCATCTATCACAAGTACTATATTTACCAATAACGACCACAACTAGCTCTAGAATACCAATGAACGGTCATAACTGGCCTAAGAATACCATCAATGGCCACAACCAACCTGAGAATACCAATGATTGGCCATTACCAGCCTGAGAATACCAACGATCAGACACATCTGGCCTTTGATATTATACTGAGATTTAAACTTGGGTGGTGCTTGAAATAACCAAGTCACTTTACCAACTCACCCACATCTCAGTGGTAGGTTGCTCCACTCTTACTTGGTTATTAATTTTTAAATTATTATTGAAAATCCAAAGCAAAAAAATAGTCAAAAGCAACTATCAAACCATCTCACATCCTCAAACGAAGCATATGTGTGTCATCTCAGACAAATCCTTTGTGGTTTACTCCTCAGAGGACCCATGACATGTTGAGAAGATCGACTCATAAAGCGCTTAGAGGATATAGTCCATGTCATCTCTCCTACACATTTTTAATGGACAATATGTTAATCTTAAATGGTTGTATATCCATCTCAAACACACTCATTACCATTCATAATCCCATAACAAATCACATCAATTTATTCAACCTCATCACTTCTATCTAACTAAGCTTTTAAATTTGCCACTATGTTGAACAAATTTGCCATTTAATTCACAATTTTCTAAAAAAATTACCATTCTCTTCAACAAATTCACCACAATCAATGCCAAATTCACCATTCTGGAAATGACAAATTTGTTTTCCTCTCCTTTTTTAAGCATGTAACTACACAAAACCAAATTTGTTGCACCATACATCCCATAATCACCTCTCACTTCCATCCATCCATATCCAATCCATGTTATACAATCATGTGATCAATCATCATTAATCCATATAGTCAATTAACTTCTTTGTTTATGCTTACACATCAATAATCCTCAATCATTTATTAGTCTTTCCATTCAATCTCTTGCACCTATCGATTGGGACTGACAAAATTAAAATACCCATTCTTTCTCCATCAATTCATTAATCAATCAATCAATTAGTAAATCAGTTAATCCAATCCAAGCTCATAACTTTTTTAACAGGATATATCGTTCCCACATCTACTCCTATGAACCCTAATTCACGGGGTACCTCAAAGCGTGCAACTTATCTCGAGATATATTGATTCCCAATCCACTCCTTGCATATATCATTGCTTAGAGGCAAATCAATCTATCATCACATCCAATAACAATGTGCAATCATTAACTTAAGTGGGTTAATGACATCAATGGGTGACATCAGTTTACATCTCTTCCCACATCGAGAGAAGTACATCGGCCTAAGGTCTATTCGAACAATGTAGGCAACACTTAGAGACATGGGGTCTCTAGGATCAGTTCAACCACCATCATCCATCCAAGTCATTTCATCCACATTTTATACCATCATTTAATTGAATTAATATAAATATTTATCAATGCTTGTAACTATCAATCTTGTAAACTTTTATCACACATCATAAAATCTATATTTTTCATTTTATGACGTATCGTTTACTGTCGTCGAGATATATCATTCTCACATCTGCTTATATGACCCCTGATTCCTAAGCACCATCAAAGCATGTAGTCATCAAATGAGATTTTATTTTATTTTTTATCATTATCTAGTTTTTTAATAACTAACTAGGAAAATCATTATACACATATTTTAATTTTGTAAGTGCTTTATTTATTTTAGTACTTCAATTTATTAACGACTTTCATTATAACCACTTCATCATTTTACATTCAATAATTTCAAGTGTTCATCCATTTTATTGCATGAAAAATTTAGGGGGCATCATCATAATCATTTTTATTTATCTGGGGAAAATTATTCTCTACAATCATCAACATTTTACTTTGTTTACTATTCTTCAAAATGGTATTGATTCACAATACCCTTTCAAATAGGGGCAAATGTAGACACCTAAATTTTACCATTTAGTGTTGAAATTAACTTTGAAATACTAACCCTTCTCATTCTCCAATTTGAATTCATATTAGCATAGCTTCCCTCCAAAATTCAAATCATTGATTAATTCGTAACTAATTAATTAAATCGTGTATACCTATTTTCCTCCAAAATTCATTAAATCCAAAATTTTCACCTCATCTAGACATTCTTCATATTTGTCTCAACCATGTGTTGACTCATCCAACCACTTCCTTAACTTCCTCAACCACCTTGTGAGTCACCTTAAAACAATTTATCTTCCAAGCTGACTCAACCAACTAACTTGACCCATTCTTATTGACTCACTCAACCAACTCCTCTTTCTTCTCAACCCATGGAATTGGTCATCATCCTCATGGATGAGGACTAATTCCTCACTATTGATTATTTGAATAACTAAAAATATTAAAATAATCCTCAACCATCTGATTAACCTCCTCCAAGCCTATAAAATGATGTGCA